>CM039679.1:170493918-171093918 GCA_022537955.1 Schmidtea mediterranea | reverse complement strand
ATATTATAAATGAGATTCCGTAGCTGTTATCAAATTTAAAATCATTGGTACAATATTTTTTAAATTAAAGTTAGAATAAATTAATTTTTTTATTTTTTAATACATTAAAAAATGTCTGTTAAGGAAATCCACATTCACAGCAGTCTAATTAAAACTTTACTGCGTGATGATGATAACTAATAAAAGTGTTTTTATAAATAAAATAGTTTAAGATGATAAAAGGAGTATTCAAATTACGAGGTATTACCATTTATTATTATTATTTTATTATATTATTATTATTATTATTATTATTATTATTATTATTATTATTATTATTATTATTATTATTATTATTATTATTATTATTATTATTATTATTATTATTATTATTATTATTATTATTATTGTTATTATTATTATTATTATTATTATTATTTTATTATTATTATTATTATTATTATTATTATTATTATTATTATTATTATTATTATTATTATTATTGTTATTATTATCATTATTATTATTATTATTATTATTATTATTATTATTATTATTATTATTATTATTATTAAAAGAACCTTTTTAAGTTTTCACCTCTGATTGCTTCTCATTTTGTAATGGCATAAAGAATTTTTTATTGATTGACTATAAATCAGATGATTTATTGATATTCACAAATTTAGATATAACATCTTATCTTCAGAACTTTCATCTGGTTGGTCGATACCTGTATTGAATTAATTCATTCCATATTTCGAATTCAATCACCTTTCTATCGAAAATTGGAATCTTTAACTTCTACAACCTATTTAAACTTTTCTTTTCTTTTGGTTATCCATATTCTGATGTTTTTGACGCTTTGCTAACAATACTTTGCTCCGTTTTTTTTTGCATTACCTTATCTATCTATTCCTTCTTCTTTTTGAGCTTACAAATATCTTTTTCACACAGCTCAAAAAGTCATATCCATTCATCCAATGATTCTTCAAACTCTTTATCATAAATTATGAGTTTGTACGTTATATTTCCAACGATTTCTGCTTACAATAAAATACGCACTCGAGTTGTTTTTTATTTCTGACAATGCTACAGTGCACATAGGATTTATCAACTTTTCATCATCATTGCCACCTCCTCTTAGACACAGGACCAAATAAATAGTCAAACCGTGTTTAAAGTTAAAATCCAACTGTTTTTCTTGTTTTTCTAATTTGCCTTTGCTGCTCAAGAAGAATTCTTCTTTTCTTGAATTTTAGTCATTACGTTTTTAATTGTATCACTTGATTCAACTTCTAAAGTTATTGTTTTTCCTTACAATATCTTCAATAATATTTGCATTCCACTTTTCAATCGTAAAATTACACGTAACGTTGACTCTTTCTAAATATTATAATAATATAACGCTATTTCATCTTCTAATATTTCCGTATCTTGTATTTTGACTTTCTCTTTCTCCACTGAATCATTCAACTTGACTTCCAGTACAAAACTTTTCTCCAAAACCGTTGGCATACTTTTATATCCCAATAACGCAATCCGCCTAAGTAATGATTTTCCCTGGAATAACATTTTTTTAGTGTATATTTCTCGCGAGTCGGATTTATTAACAAGGGATAGAATCACTGTTTACTCATGTCATGTTATTATTTAGTGTGGAAGTAATAGTTCTGACATCTTTTTGTTATTAGCTAATGATGACAGTGTAAACCATATATGTTTCCGTGGTTTTCAATCGGACCGTGGTATATTTATCTCGTCTTACAGCAGGAAAGTGTGGCAATATCCATACCGTTTCTTCCGGCATCGTTTTCTGTTTCACAATATTGATCAAATATTGTATCAAATTTATGTTTTCTTCTGCTTCTCACTTTATATATTAAAAGTTGTTATTCATTCGAACAAATGGCCACAGAGTTAAGTTTGTAGGTTTTCAAAATGGTTTATTGATTTTATTCTTATATTATAGAAGACGTTATTCAGTTGAAACAGGTGTATAATCAAGTCCTAGATTTTCAGCATTTTTCTGCGTACATGAGTAGAATGTTTACTATTTAAAACAATATTTATAAATGAAAAAATATATTTAGGAATTACAAATTTAGTGATAGTTTTGAAAGTCATATTGTATTTTTTATTATTTCTTATGATTTTTCGCCAAACATCTTAATAATTCATCATATTCTGTACATTTAATAATAAAATTACAAAAATAAAATCTACAAGCTATTTTACTTTTCCAATGTACCGAATGATTTTATTCATTTCGAAATTATAGGAAAAGTTTACTAAAGTAATAAAGGGAATAAAATATAATCTATTAAAACAAAACCATTAATAAAAACCTATAAAATTTACAGCAATTTATTTTTATCTCAATTTTTAGTTATCGGAGTAATAAATGGTTCACTAAAATTATCAATGTTGATCTTTCATGCACTTAGAGATGCCTTGGCCGGACGGCCGCATGACAGAGATGCTCTCCTTGAGTTGCCATACGAAAGAGATGAGGAGAAGAACAATTATCTCGAAATCTATCTTGTTGTTTATTCCGTTTTCTTGTCACTATTTGACGATGGCTAATGTGATTCATTGTTTTGCGTCGGAATAAAAGTTCACGGGAGATTTTCGTATACCTTCAAAAACTATTGGAGGCAGCATGTAATTTTCTGTTGTTGAAAGTTAATAAAAATACTGGTATTTGCAATAAATTTTAATTTTAATATATTTTGAAATTTATCAAGTCAATTTACAATTATAAGAACTTTTATTGTTTTTCACCTCTGATTTCTTTATAAGTGACATAATATTTTCTGGAAAATATTAATTTACAATTAATTAATATTAATTTATATTTTTAAAATTTTATAAAATATTTAAATAGTTTTTGTTTTTTTATTATACATTTATTATACATGTGAAATGATAAAAAGTATTTTAGGATTTTTAAAAATATTTTTACTTCAAAAATTTTCAAATAGCATTTGAATAAAAATTGAATTTACTATTGTTGAAAATTTATTAAAAACATATTTCTAATAATTTCGTTCCTAAATTATTAGAATTTGTTTTTAGGTTGTTAATTTAAATGAAATTTCCTTTATTTACACGTTGAGCGCGCCATATTAGAGAAACATTTTACACCCGACGCCAAATATCTTTTTATGTGTCCTCAATGGGAAAATTTAATGCGTAAGACAAACCCCATCTCACGCGGTCTGAATGTTTACATTACGTAAGAGCATGGTAGAGTTCTCACGGCACTCAACCTGTAAATTCAATTGATTAAACACTAATTATCATAAATTATGTGCAACAATGGCAAGTATTATGGGCCCACGTTAGGTTAAAGAGTAAGTTTTTAGTTAAATTTACATTTTTTTAAAAAGTTATATAATTTGTTAAAAATTTTGATATTAATAATATTTTTATTATAATTGAACTTTCATAATTATGAATTTCAGTTCATTTTTAATTAAAGGAAAAGTAAACCATTTCAAAAATGTTTTAATTTAAAAATGATTTAAGGAAAAAAAAATTTAAGTGATTGCAGTAATTTTCACCTCGTTCTGTGATTTCGATCAATTTTTTTATCAATGTGGAATTTAATTTGGAATTTGATTAAATACATTAAATAGTCTGTTGAAATACATTGTAGTATAGTATATTTGTTGAATTGGCGCATTTTTTATTTATTAAATCAATATTGTTTTTTTAAATCAAATATGCAATATGTTGAATTTAATTGATAAATAATCTTTTTATTAAATATATTGATCTTACAAAAAATCTTCGCAAAATGGAAGAGTTTGACAGAAATGTCTGCAATACCTCAATATTAAAATTATTTTTACTTTAAAATAAATATTACGATGATATCTTCTCATTTACAAGAAAACTCATAGTAGAATCATCCAAATTTTAATTTAAATTATTTTCCGCTATTTTATCTCTAAAAATGTCTATAACTAAGTAATTATAGAAGTGTAATCTGTTTTAATTTTGAAATATTTTTTTCCTATATTTAAATTTTGAGCATAACAACATTAATAATAATATTATAAGGACTTTTTTTGTTTTTCATCTCTGATATTTTTATAAGTGACATAAAAAATTTGACTATGAATACCTTAAATAAATCTGATTCATAGTCAAATTTTGTATAACATATTGTATCATTAATAATAATAATAATAATAATAATAATAATAATAATAATAATAAATAATTATAATAATAATAATAATTATAATAATAAATTTAATAATAATAATAATAAAATAATAAAAATAATAATAATATTAATAATAAAAACAATTTATATGATCTCATTGATGAAAAAAAATGAAAATCCAATCAAATTACTAAAAAGTTTTATCCAATCAAATTTTTAAAAAATTATATTTTTTGTGTATATGAAAGCAAATATTTGTCTCTTTATACTTTTTAATACTTATCTATGAATGAAAATATCACCAGATTTATTGATCATTCGTGTTCTCAATCGATATTTCCCAATATTGGTAATTCCACGAAGTTCTACAACTCCCTCCATATTCACTTGGTCTTGATAATATGTCCTCTAGGACTGATTACGAATCTCCTCACAGCAATCACCTTGAATCAGCCGGCTATGAAATCCCCAACGAATTTATTGCTCACATTTCTCGCCATCAGCGATGGTCTAATAATGGCTCTTTATATTGTTTTCGACTTGAAATTCCTAAAATCTGGCTCCCTCCAAAAGAGTCCTTTAATTTGGGCGCAATATTTACTGTTTTCTTTGGTTGTTCAGAATATTTTACATCTCCTATCATCATATTTAATTGTTTCTTTAGCGGTATTTCGTTTGATTTACATTCGATATCCCCAACTGGCCATAGTTCATTGCACAATGAAGAGAGCCCGGTATACAGTTGTCATTATTTTCGTATTTGCGATAATTTTATCCATACCTTACATTACTGCTCACAAGGTGACCCCTGTAAACAATTCTACAAATAATAATGCTTTCACTGTTGATTACGTCAGTGTTGAATTGGGGAAATTTGTCCATGTCTGGAGCTCAATTTTCGCAAAAACTTTACCAATAATTCTTATGACTGGAATGAGTCTTTGGCTCATCTATGAATTGAAAGGCTCAGAGAAGCGTCGACAGAAGTTGAAATCAGACCATTCGAACATTCAAAGCGACAGTATTACGAAGCCGTTGAATTGTAAAACGAAACACGTTACCGAATCCAGTAATCGAACGATTAAAACAACTCGTATTTTATTGGCAATTATTTTCATATTTCTGCTATCTTACTTTCCTCAGGTAGGCCATGTGAATATTTTTGGTTTACTTTATAAATAATTTTATTAAATTTATAAGTTTCAAAGATATGAGAAAGACTCGTGCAATGATAAATTTGCCTTCCTTGAAAATGTAAGGAAAGAAGATTACGTTCTCTACTAACTCTCATATTTTTAATAAGACCAATATATATATATATATATATATATATTTGATTAATTGCTAAGCTATTAGAATTGGTCCTACTGGTGGCCTTAAGGATCATGTGAAGCATACCATTGTTTTGTTGTCTTGAAAAACAATGGCAACTTTATGAAATCTTGCATTAAATTAGGCAGTTCCTGAACATATAGTGTAATAAAACGTGCCAACCCCTTGTTTCTCCTGGTATGAATATATATATATATATATATATATATATATATATATATATATATATATATATATATATATATATATATATATATGTTTGTGTGTGTATGTATTTAATGGAAAAAGGGCATTTATTTCCAACGATCTTCCTTTCTTCACTTAAATTTGCGATAAAGACGCTTTCATGTTTTGTTCGCATAACTGATAATAATTAAATTATATAATTATAATATAAGTGTTAAAAATTATATTAAATCTTAAAATCTTTTTTTTCGAAATTCGTAAAATTTGACAATTTTAAAGTATAATAAATAACGAGAATATGATTAAAACAATTTATTTAAACAATTTTTTTATATAATTAAATAAAAGAATATCAGTTAAAGAATAAAGAACAGGAAAAAAAGATTCTTTTAGAGAGAAAGAGCGAGAGAGAAAGAAACTTGTTAAATTTTGCATAAGGAGTGAATTAGATTTTTTTGTGTCGGAATATTCCAATTATTCATAAACATTGCGGAACTGACTTACCTAGTTTGTTATGTCAAATGAATTATTTGAATTAGATTTTTATAAATGAATTTGCCATCGAAAAATTATTTAAGTATATTTTGCATACATTTGTTCATGTATTAAAACGTTTCTTTGAAATAAATGCAGTTTACATTTCGAAAGGTGTTATTTTGGGGTTGATGGGTGGCCATCACGGTTCAGTTTGTATGTCGTTATAGTGGAGATAAATAAAACAAGGGAGGACAGAGTGAATTTAGGACATTGTATCCTTTATAGATTTAAAGAAGGTGAAAACACTACTAAAATCGTCTTCAAAGCAAACATATTTTGGTTAGCATTTTTTAGGGTTAAAAGGAAGTGATCTATTGGGAAGTCTAGTCAAATCAGTTTAATCATATAAATGAAAAATTGCATAAAAACAGTTAATAATGGTGAACAAGAAAGTAATAATTCTGCCACACGGAAATGCCAAACCACACGTTTCAAAATTGGTGTTGAAGTAATTGAATTAGGAAAATCGGATGTATCCCCCATATTTTCCAAATTTCGCATCTTGAGAATACCTCTTGTTTACGTCGCAGCAGTTTTCTTTGTCGAAAACAATTTGATAATTTAAAAATTATAGAAAGTCATTTTTAGTCATTGTTTCCAATCTCTTGTCCGCTACTACATTAGAATATTAGATTCTTCTAGAAATGTTTTGGCTAGTAATTGGGAAATAATGCGTTTTCGTTTTAATAAAAATAAACCTCACATAAAATTATAATCTTTTAATTTTAAATCAACATCTTTGGCCGTCCAAAAGATACTTTGTTTTGTCTCTTCTCTGACCATTTTACTCTTACAATTTGAAAATAGTTATTGTGATCATTAATTTTACTTGACTTGATTGTAAAGATTATTATATTCAAGACAATAAAAAAATATTTCCTAATCAGGATTAGTTTGTTTATCACATACAGCAGTGGTCTCCAACCCCCGGCACGCGGATGGTTTTCGGTACGAGAATAAATGGACCAAACCGCCCAACAAACATTTAACTATTTCCATTTTATTTACTCTGATGACAGCAACCAAAACAAAACAACGGAATAAACAAGACATAAGCATCATACTTCGGGTGTCAATGTCTCCTATTACCACCAGATGAAACCGTTTTGTTGCAAAGAAACAAGCTCATTGTTCTCATTGATTTAGAGTATTACCGAATTCAAATTTTAAATAACTTTAAATTCATTTTTTGTATTATTCTACTTTACTTTGATGGCACCTTTAAATATAATGAAATTAAAATTATTAAATTAAAACAATCAAAAGTATTAACAATAATATAAACAAATCAAAATATAAACAATAACATCCTTCCTCAGGGAGCCACGGTAAAATAATTAAACTTTGATCGGTTCGTAACGATGAAAAGGGTGGGGAGCACTGACGCAAAGTATCTATAGAAATCTCAGGATAAATAATAAACTGTGACATTATCTGAGGTCTTAGACAATCAAAGACTTTCAATATGTACTTTCGTGGTTTCTGTGATACGGAATATCAAAGTGTTTAATTGTAAAATTCCTACTTTACTTGCATGATTATTAAAAAAGTTTTAATACCAATAAAAAAGAAAATATTTCACCAGATTTATTCCCTTAAATAAAAAAATTTGAATTGAACATCACAAGCATAACATTTTTGCAAGTATTTATCTATCGGTAAAACATTTTAGTATTTTAGTCCTCTTTGATTTTTCTTTATTTGATATTCAATTTTTTTTCCATTACCACAAATGTATGTTGTCCTAAAAATATTAAATCTCATTATATTTTAGATTAAATCACAACATCCAATATCACAGGATTTTCATCATCACAAAGAACTAGAAATACCCAATTATAATAATTATTAATATTGGTAAATAAATAAATGACAAGGTTTTGCTGCAAAGTATGTATTGAATAAAGTTTTTGTAGTAAGCGCTAATCTTATAATTTAACTGTTCAACATTTTATTTATGCTGCTACCAAGAAAAAATTATTTTCTTTCAACGATATTATTATTAATATAACTGAAAATTATTATTATTATTATTATTATTATTATTATTATTATTTTTATCATTATTATTATTAATAATAATAATAATAATAAATTTTTATTATCTATTTCATTTAATTATTACTTGAGGCTATAAATTGTATAATTCATTCTAATTATGGTTAAACTAATAAAATTCGAAATTTATTTCCAAACTAAAACGTCATGATTGAATAATTTTAAGGCGACATTGCTGCTGTTGGCCGGAATTTTCGGAGAATGCTTTTCATCAAATGTTTACGACAAGCTTGGCGACGTAATGGATTTGCTGACGCTGTTGAATGCGTGCATTTACTTCGTGTTGTACTGTTCGATGAGTAAACAGTTTCGGGACACGTTTTTCGTACTGTTTATATCTATCCCATTGAGCCACATCTGTGTGAAGAGGACCAGAATTGTTGAACAGGACGAGTTGAGCCAACTGTATTCCGTTGTGAAAAATCGGAAAATGGATGAAAAATACAAATACCAGCAGTGCGCATCATCTACAGATCAGGTAGTTCATAAAATATTTAACTTTCGATCGCAATGATGAATGCGTATGCAGCATTAATTTTTACTATTTTTTAAATTAAATATCTTATTTTATTTATTTAATTTATTTATATTTAAACGAATTATTGTAATTTCAAAAGTCCGGAAATTAGTTTATTAATGACAAGTTTATTGTTATTATTATTATTATTATTATTATTATTATTATAATTATTATTATTATTATTATTATTATTATTATTATTATTATTATTATTATTATTATTATTATTATTATTATTATTATTATTATTATTATTATTATTATTATTATTATTATTTTTATTATTATTATTATTATTATTATTATTATTATTATTAATATTATTATTATTATTATTATTATTATTATTATTATTATATTTTACTTCAAGTAATAATTTCATTTGATATTAAAATTTCATTATAATATTTATTTAAATTTAAATTTTTTTTATTTTGCTTTATATGAAGTTAAGTATTTAAATATGACTTTTATTAAAATTTATTAATGTTAATTTTGAAATTGTTTTTCCTTTTGTAAAATTTAACTTCTTTCAAAAACTTTGAGAAATTGTAATTTTTTTACGATTTTACTTACAATTTATTTTAATTTATATTTAATTAATGGGCCAAGGATAAATAACCAAAAATTATCAATATATACTAAATTCTATAATCTTGATTCTTTCTAGGACTTACATAGAAATTTTTAATTTATAATATTTTGTTTTAACCGTCAATTTTATTTAAAATATCAAATTTACTCTATTGCGTGTCAAATTTAAACCAGTAATTCTGTTTGAGCTATTAATTCAAAAAAAATTTTTATTCAAAACAATCATGTTTAGGTACACATATTTTATTTAAAAAAATCATTTATTTAAACTATATAATTAAAATTAATTAATAAAAGGCTAATTTCCATTTTATCTGTTTTTTATGTGAAAAATATAAGTAATTTATTACTTAAATAAGTTTTGACTTTTATTTTAGTTTCATGATTTAAAAATCTTTTTTTTGAAAAATGTTTATTATTAGCTTTTATTTTAAATAGTTTAATATGTCTTTAATAACAAACATGTAATTTTTAATATTAAATTGCATACCCTCAACACAAAATATTTCCAATTCAACATATTTCCGTATAACTTAATTTATTCATACTAAAATTAATTATTTGTATTATAAAATTTGTTATTTTTCCTCGTGTGATTTATATAAAATATAGCTTTGAAATTTAAAATATATATAAAAATTTTAATATAAAAATATATATAAACACATTGTTAATAAGTAAATTGTACTTATAAATTGGTGAGAGTTTCTAGAAAGTACATTTGCAATAATGTTTATTTAAATAATTAATTAAAAATAGTCAACATTAAATAAAAACAAATTATTTTGCCAATCGAGAAAACAAAATGGAAAGTAAAGAAATAGAAAATTTCTAATGTCAGATCAAGGTTATTTTGCAAAAGAAACCTTAGAAGAAAGCAATCTGATCATGATAATAATAATAATAATAATAATAATAATAATAATAATAATAATAATAATAATAATAATAATAATAATAATAATAATAATAATAATAATAATAATAATAATAATAATATAAATAACAAGGTTAGCCATTTTCCGCAATGTTTATTCATAAAATATGAAATATTTCGGACGATAAACAACCCTGATCATTCATAACCAAAAATTTACTAGATATTTGCTTTCTCCTCTTCTTTAATTGATATTTGAGTAATGAGGGCTGTTTATCGGCCAAAATATTTCATATTTTATGAAAAAACATTGCGGAAAATGGTTAACCTTGTTATTTGTTTAAATTCTATTTATATAAAAATTGCAACACTGACACAAAAAAAGATTTTAAAGTTTATCATAATAATAATAATAATAATAATAATAATAATAATAATAATAATAATAATAATAATAATAATAATAATAATAATAACAATAATAGGTAAAAATAAAAAGCAACATTGCTAACTTAGCAATTTCAATGTCGACTTGATCCGTAGGGAAAAATACGTTCAGAAGTTTGTTGATCTCTTTCAAATGTCAGTTGCAAATTTCTTCATGACAGATAACAGATTAATTCACTTTCTCAGAAAAGATTTTTCATTAATTTTCACTAGCAAAATATGATTAAAAAGTATTTGCCTCACCAAAAATTAACCGCCAATTGTTTTTGTTTGAATTGATAACAATCGAAAATGTTATTTTCACTATTACTTACAGTTAATAATAAAATACATTTATTATCTATTTTCTCATTGAAACATTGTATTGAATATGAGAATATACAATTTTTTTAAAAAACTAAAAATTAATGAAAATTAAACGTTAAATTGTTTCTTTTTTGAAATCATTGCGTTATTTTATGTTTAGATTAAAAGTTTGCCTTTAATTATAAAGTGAATATTAAAAATAATTTGTTGTATAAAATTAATTTTTTTTTGTCAAAATGAAAATAAATAAAATATCAACAGTTCCTTATTAATGAAAATTAAAAAAATCATTTTGACATAGAAATATATAAACATTTATCACAAAAAAATTTCCCATAGGTTGATGAACGATGAATTCCTACCCAAGTAGCTACATGTATGCCCTCTAGCTTACTTTTGAGTAGTATACAGTGACCTGTCCATCCACTGACCCCCTATCCTCTCAAGGCCAAATTCAACTTTTCAAGGTCATGTGACATAATAGGTTAAGCTCATATTACATAATTGACATTTTGAGTTTTGTAATTTTTGGTTTAAAGAAGTCGTTATTTGCTTTGAAATCTTTGCTTAAATGGTCGGATTTTAGTCAAAAATATAATTTTTAGGTTAATTTTGGATGGAAAAGCCGAATTTAGCATCAGAAAACATGATTTCATGATACTTTGAGTGGTTTTGTCGTTGAAAGGGTCAGGATGGTGTCAGATTTAAGTCAAACAACAACATATTTAAGCTAGTCATTACATACTAAATAACAGTAACTAATAAATAATATACTTCATTAAAATATTTTACTTGCATTATGAGTAATTGGTTATTGTATTAAATCTTTTTATTTAAACTCAATTTATTTATTCTTTTATTTTAATTTTATTAATTGTTTTAAATGTTTTACATATTTTTAAATAGTCATAACATATTGATAATTATAGAAACACTATACCACAGTTCATATTTAGAATTACGAATACAATAATAAATAATGACGAGAAAAATGAATATATATTTATTAAATCAATATGAGAATAACAATGATGATCACAAGTATGTTAATAATTTAATAAAATGTTGATAACCATTTTGATGATCGGTTTGATGAGCATTTTAATGAAATGTGTGATGAACAGTTGCTTAACAGTTTGATGATTTTACTGTAAATTTATTTCTATCTGCTATCAAAATATTACTGGAAGGTTAAAATTAAGTAGAACCAAATTACTAATAAATATTAAAATCATAATAGAAAGGATGTAAAACTTTTCTATAAATATTCTTATTTATTTTTAAAACATTTAAATAATTGAATTATTTTATTTATTTAATATTATTATTAATTTTTTTAACTATTCTATTTAAATTTATGATTTATTATTATAACTTTTATTAATTACTCAATTAGTTATCTTCAAAAAAAACAAAATTATAAAATCAATTTACAAATTGTAACAAAGTAATAAAATATTACAACAAATTAGTAAATTATTTCATATAAGTGCAACAAAATAAAATATTGCAGTGAATTGGAACAAATTAATTCATTATTAAAATGATTACAGTCATTTAAATGATTTTTCGAATAAAAAATGAAATTAAATGTTAAAATCGGAAAATGAGAAAAAAATAGCAGAAACCATTTTATTTAAAAATAAATTAATGTTAAGTATTTAAAACAAATGCAAGTAGAAAATAGAAGTTGAAAATCAAAATCGTAAAATAATTTTGTTTATCTAAATAATTTGTCTATTAACCGACATCGAAATTATCAAGAAAGTGGTCAATATAAGAATTATAAAAGTGATCTCAGAAATTAGAATTATATTAAAAATATATATTCAAGAAAACATTAATGGAAATTGGAAAACAAATAAAGAAAATACTAAAATAAATAATAAAAATTCGGAAATAGAATTGATATAACTATTTAGGAGATTAGATTTTATTTAACATCAGTAAAAGTAAAAGTAAGAAAAGAGAAATTATATCAATTCTGCCGATTTGTGGGATTCAATTGATTGAATAGTGTTATTCCTCACGATGTGTTGTAATAAAATCTAAAATTTGTTAAATTGCATAATCATTCGGTGTGGTTGAAATTTTTCTGATTAATAATAATTTCTATAGTTTGAAATTAACTTTATTTAAAAAGAACACGCTTGGATTCAGATAAATAGTTGTCATTTTATTATTTCGCCAACAAGCTCAACAAATTTGAATAATAAATACCACCAAAATATCAGATCTATCAATTACTATTTCCATAGCAGTAATTCATAAGGCTGCTTAAACAGTTAAAGGAAATGGATCTCTTTAGCTGCTTCAAGTTTCACTTGTAAATGTTTCTGGAAATATGAACCACCCGATAATGCAGTACTAATGCATTGACTGCCCAACAATTGAGACAAAATTTATAAATAATATGTAATGTATTATTTATAGAAACTTGAGAAATTCCTAAATAAAATAACACCTAAATTCATCACTTTCACAATTAAACAAAAATTGTTATTAATTATGATTTTTTTAATTTAAGAAAAGAATAATTTCACCGTCGATTTATAGATGAGTTTCATTTTTTTGCATTGAAATGCGCGCCATTGACCTAGTTCACGTATTTAAAACTCTTTTCCATAATCCAAACGAATTTTTAGGATAATTTGAACAGAAACAATTACCAGAATAAAATTGCTAATAATTGCTAGAATGCTTAATTTAATTATGATATGAAAGGAAAACTTTTTGTCACAGAATAAGGTATTGCGATATTGATAAAATTTTGTTAACAGATTATTATTATTATTATTATTATTTTATAATGACATTATATTTCTTAACGCATAATGTTATTGGAAAATCAAAATAATTTCTTATAATATTAATATTATTATTATTTATTAAATTTATTGTTATTTTTGTTTAAATATTCGATCTTTCTTCATAGTTGTGAATATCCTTTCCAATCTTATTTTCCTTTTCCCCATGAACTGATGATGTTAATTAACATTTCATTGGTGTGTTTTCCATTAAATTACCACGAGAATCAAAGTCATCATCTGAATCAATATTGTATGATTTTGTAAATCAATTTCTAGAATATAAAGACAAGTTTATTTCGATCACAAAAATACACATTATTACATTCTGTTTTATATATAGCTATATTACCACAACGTAATATGTTGCGCTGAAAACTTAGTCAAAACTGTTGCATAATAGTCTCAAGGTTCAACACTATTTTACAACAGTGAGTTTGATAAGCATGTCTAACACTTGTCTCCGCATGACCAACGCTCTTGAGTATGGCATATGTTTTTGAAATGACTAGATTTTCCACATCCACAGCACAGTTTAATTTCTTAACCTGGCCCAGAACCACTTCTTTCCATTGCAATAAAAACAGCAGAGCAATTTTGTTCGGATAGTAAAGCTCGAGCTTGTCGAACAATTTCTGAAAGGTTCATTTCAAAGATCTTTGCTGAAGTTCTAAGTTGGTGGGAAACCATTGATGGGAGTTCGACTACAAACGCTCTTTTCAGAATACCGTCATCATTTATCTCGCCCAGCGTAGCCAATCGCGGCAGGTCGGCAAGATAAACATCTACTGGTTCTCTATTCAATAATTGATTGCGAAAAGTGTAATAAGCCTGAAAGCCGTCCATCGAAAAGGCATCTATTAAAGCTTTTTCTATATTTTCACAATTTTCTTTTTCTTTCTCCGTTATATTGTCATAAACGAGAAAGGCTGGTCCATTAAGCAGCAATGGGAGAACAAAGGCCAAATTTTTGATTTTTTGATGCTTGGCAACTAACTTTAGCTTTTTAGCCAATTGGAAAAATCACTTACTCCATCGTAGGGCTTTATAAATTTTTGAAGCTCCATCTTTGCCACGATAGCTTGTAAGACAATTTTTAGAATATAAAGACAAGTTTATTTCGATCACATTCTATTTTATAGATAGCTATATTACCGCAACGTAATATGTTGCCCTGAAAACTGAGTTAAAACTGTTGCATAATAGTCTCACGGTTCAACACTATTATGCAACAGTGTCAAAGTAGACACAAAATATTTCACAGATTTCCATTTCAAAATCTTCACTGCTCAGATATTATGAAATTTAATTACTTTTCCAAGAAAAACAGTTATTATTTCATGTTTGAAATGTCATTAAGTTAAAATAAACAAATACTTGATATCCTTATTATAATTAAACTTTTATGTTATTTATTTTAAATAATTAATATTATTGATATTATTATCATTTTTATTATTATTATTATTATTATTATTATTATTATTATTATTATTATTATTTTATTAGTGAAAAAAGAAATAAAATAATTCTTAGTCATATTCACTTAAAATCTTTCTATTTAAACAACTAAAAGAAATTGTTTGATTCTGTCATGTTGATTATGGAATTTGGCAGATCAATTGTGTGAATCTCCAAAGAATTAATGGAATCATAGAATCAAAACGGAGTCCAATGAGTGATGCAATTAGTAAGGAGAATAATAATTTTAATATTATTAATATTTGGCAAAAAATTTATTCTTGTCGTTTTCCTCAATTTCATATTTATTTAAAAAAATATCTCTGACTATAGTGTGACCATCGTAGTCGTTTTGAACAAATTTATATTTTAGGCTTTTATATCAAAAAAAATTACTTAGGTTTTTTAATCAAAGAAATGTTTTTTAGGCTTTTTAATCGATGAATTACTTTTTTAGGCTTTAGAATCGAGATTTTAATTTTAGGCTTTTTAATCAAAGAAATATTTTTATGGTTCTTTATTCATAGACGATTTAAGCTAATTTTATTTTAGGTTTTTTTATCGAGAGTCAAAAATACCCTGTGACCGAAAAAAATTTGTGGATGAAAAATTTTACAATAAAAAATATACATAAAAAAAATTTTTCGAAAATTCGTACGAAGAATTCAAAAAAAAATTTTGAAAAAATTGAGCCAAACATTTTCTGAAATAAATTCGAAAAAATAAACATATACACAAAATCAGGAAGATATGGGCGCTTGGGTGGCTTGGTTGATGAACTCGAATGGGCTCGATGAAGATTATTTGCTCTCTGATTTTGAGATACCGTCTTTTCGATGACGGATATGATCTGTGGCGAAGATCGCCCGCTGGAAGATGCATCTCTGTCTGGAGTTGTCCGAGACGATGTGGAAATTTGAATACTGGTTGCTATCTCGGCAGAGTGACTGCCCGTAGCAATAGTGATTTATGCTGGCGATGGAACTGGTTGAGAAATATCTGGCTGCCAAGGGGCATAAACGATATTTAAATCTTGATCATCCCTCGAGACTGTTGTTTCGGCCATCATCATCTCGGTAATTCTCATTAGATTCGTGTTCTCACTACCGCCTAGATTGGCTTGGAGTAGCGCATTTTTGGCCCTTCGCCCCTGTCCCTGACGTCGATTTCTGTTTGGCTTATTTCAACTATTCACATTTCGCTGCGTTGCCAGTTCGGCGGGCACATTTGCGTTATCATTTGTTCTTGAGTTCTCCGGATTTGTCGGCAAATTATGAGCCAGGATAATATCCAGGCGTTGAGCCATATTTATACTTAGCAGTCGAGCTTGAAGTTCCTTCACTGTGAATATTTGGCGGAGTGCGGCACTGGTCGGCTATCGTAATCCGCTGGCTCCGGTTTTCGATAATGAGATCATCGTGGGCGCGAGAAACCTACATGATGTTTTTATAAAGCTCCCTCCTAGCTTCGGGGGAGCACCAAGTACCTTTTAATTTGTTGTACTTTTCACGGAGTGTGAAATTTTCTCGTTCAAGCTTTTCCACATATTGCGTTGCAGCAACGGCTGATGGAGCTGCGAAGATTTGGTTATTCGTGGCAGCTTCATTTGGTGATTTGATTAGCGTTCTATTGGTAAGAGATTTGATTGATTTTACGGATGTTGTGATGGATGAATGATTGAAAATTCGGGAGATAAATGATATTGGGCAGTGGTTGATTACAAAGAATGAAAAATCGAGAAAGAGTGATAGTCTTGAATTAATAGGTGTTTCCAATAAGAATTCCTTCGATCTTTAAGATTAAATTAACTTCCTATTTCGTAGTGTGAACCTATTAAAATTAAATTCAATCAATATTAAAACAGATTTCAGTTTATTTAATCTATTATAGACTGTGTGTAGGTCGCGATCGGTAGCTATCTATTTGATCGGCCCACGAGAATTTGGTTACGGTCGTCGATTGGTAGTTCAAAAAAATATTTAAACACTTTAATTTGCCACGCGAAATGAACTGTTTGAGGTAACACTTCAGAGAATTTATTTAATATACTTTCGTGGAATTTAACTATATCAAACGGATAGACTTATATCTGCCATTTACTTGAATTCTATTATAATTTAATTATATTTTTCTCTACTGACGGGTTTTCTAGTGATCTAGTGTCATGTGTATCATCCGGTAATTCTTAAAAATTAGTATTAGCAAAATACGCACGTCTCATGCTACCCTGTTCTAAAGTTGAGATAAAAAAATCTGAATCAATTGTTACACAAATCTATTAACCTATCCCTAACTACCTAGGTCGAATTGAACTTGACGAGGTTTTATAAAAAATGAATACCTAAATGATCTACTAGAGATCAATCCTAGTCCTCCCAACTCTCTTTGCAGATTTTAATCCTGCTCATTCCGACCGACGTTTCCATCAGCCGCCATGAGTTGAAAAACGACCCCCTGCGGGTAAAGCCCTACGTCTTACGACTAGGCCTCGCTACGAACAGCCGAGTTGTCGGTAGTGCACGACCAGCAGCCACAACTAACGAAAGTAAACTTGTTAGCCGGACCGCTAGCCTATCCTCCCGAAAGCTATTACAATACATAAGTATAGATCTTATAGTGGGACTCGTCAATGGTGAAAACACCATGATCATCCAAAAAGTGAATATCTTTATAAATATTTATTTAATACATTAAAGAAAACCATCATAAAGTTACAAAAATAAAAAATCATCACTTCAAAATATCATTGAGAAGTCAAATTACAATGAAGTTAAGTTTTTGTGAAGTTGAAATAATGAATTTAGCCACTGTTTATATAGCTGTTTTGTGCGTGTGTTCGACCAGTAGGCTATTTTTTGCCATTTTACGGGCTTTTTATTGTTTTTATTAATTTTAAAATATTTTTATAATTTTTTATTCATTTTTCTCTATTTTTCGACATATTAGTTTTATGCTATCGAATCTATTTTTATTGTTACTTTTTATTCAAAATTCTTTTTAGCCCTTAAAATTTTGTTTCTTGATCGCCGCTTCTGCCAGTGTTTTTTCTAAATCTTATTTTGCAAGGTTTTGGCAGTTTTATTTACTTAATATGTGTTTCCTTTTGCATTTGTAAGCTTTAATCGATTTTATTAATATATATTTTAATTAATTTTGTAGTATTTTTAATTTGTTTATTTGATGATTTTTTTTAATTTTTCGTTTCTGCTTGCGGTGCATATGTATGTGCAGTGGCCATTTTTCTTATTTCTATTTTTTTGTTTTAACTGTTACTAAAGTTATTTTGTTTAAATTTTGGCTTTAAGCCCAATAATTACATAATGATGTAATAAAGATTAATCTGGATTAATTACATTATTACGTGATTTAATCAGTCGCCGGTGGGGGGGCTACTGGAATATTTTACTTAGGTTCCAGAAAGCCCCTAACTACCTACTTATATATATATTTAATATTAATCTGACTTGCATTTTATAGAAATAAATTCTAAATTTCTATAAAATTCCATATAAATGTTCAATATTTTCATCGTGTTTAGCTGTAATGAAGTTAGATTTACGCGAAAACTATATTTTTTTCAGCTGTATTATATTTTTATACACAGAAATTACAAATATTATTGGCAGCTTGACAATAATAACAATTGATTTCTAATTTGACTTACATTTTTATTTTCAATCTAAATATTGGTAAAAATGAATCTTAAACTAGTCTTACCAAACGTCCTACTTTGGTAGGACATGTCCTACAATTTAATACACTTTCCTATCAAACACAAGAATGTTCTACTTTCATTAAAATTTCCTATAAATAAACATTTTGGCAATGGTTTGAACTGTTTTTTTAAAAGGAATTTTTAGTATATTAAAATTTAGTTTATTAAAATTCAAATAAATACCCTTCTACTAAAATTGAAATTTTGGAACTTGTTTAAAGCAACCAGTAAAATATTTTCCGCTCGAAAAAAAATCAAACCAATTTCAGAAAAAAATTTGTTTTATTTATTTCAAATTTATTATTTTAACTTCTCCGTTTTGATAAAAATTAGTAAAAGAAAGTGTAACGACGATATCAAAAGAACTTATAAACAGTTTAAAGAAACTGAAAAAGAAGATGAAGTAAATTGTATAATTTGCAATGTTAATTTGTCAATTGGATTAAAAAACAGCATTAGATCAACATTTGTCTTCAGAAAGACATAAGAAAATGATTGGTAATGACGAAGCTAATCAAAAGATTGATAGATTTATTGTTATAAGAGATACAGTTTTCGATGAGAAAGTGGATGCTGCAGAATTAATAGCGTGACTTGTACTGGGAATTTGATGTCCACGATTTTCAAAGACTCCACCATTTCACAACGAAAACATTCCGAGTTAATGCAAATTTGCCAGTGCATGTTTTCTGTTCCTGATCATAATGCAAGTATTGAAAGAGTTTTCAGCATGATGCAATCACAATGGGCTGATGAACGTAACCGCATGTTTGTGGAAACATTTAAGAACCTGTTGTTGGTCAAAAATAACTTTAAAGATAATTTTTGTTTGAAGTATTTTTAACTTACAGAATAAGAACATTTTGAAAGCTGTTGGACAGTCTAAAAAATATGAATTTTTAAAGAAACAATAGTTGAAAATGTTTAATTTTTCTTTTTAAATAAAATATTACTTAAAAACCAAATGAAAACCACTAAATAAAATATTAAAAATTTAAATTACATTTTTATTTATTAGTTTTTAACAATTATTCCTCTAAAATGTGTCAAATACAAGATTTTTACGTAAGTCCTACCCAAAAGAATTTTACCTATTTCTGTCCTACTTTTTGCAATTTTTTTACGAATTTGTCCGACATTGAAAAAAAAACATTTGGCAACCCTATCTCAAACCCCAACAAATTTAGTTTCTGATCTAGTGTATAAAATTGTCATGTGATGAAAAAATTTATTTGAAAAAAATAATGTGTTAATAAACCACGGCTTTGTGACCTCAGTATATGAGGATTGATTGTAGCATTTTGGTGGGTTTGCAATGCTAAGAAGTAGATATATATGTTTTGAATAAGCTGAATTAATAGCAACATTTAAAATAATAATACTTCATTTCTAAATTATTCAAAAAAAAAATAATTAGTAAAAAGCATAATTTATTCAAAGTTTTTTGTTATTTTCTATGTTATTTCTCTTTAGTTCAATGGTTCACACAGGTTGCTTTGCGAACCGATTTAAGGTGAGCTACCAAAATCTTTAATATTTAGCTCTTCCTATTAATTGTGTTTATATTAATTTTGCTTTTAATCAACTTGAAAGAAACTGTCGACATGTATCGTAAAACGTGTCTTTAAATTAAGCTTTCTTATAATTGAATAAATATTTTGTGTTATGAATAAATCAATCAAATATTCTAAAAACAAAATTTTAAAATAAAAACATAAAAGAAATCATGAATTGCTTAAAAGTTACTTTTAAAGATTATTATTACAATAAAAACTTCTGTTGCATGAAATAAATTGAACTTTTTTGCTATTATCTTTACGCTGATCATATTTTCGGTCTCTATAATATACGGTTTTCATTCATTCATATTTTAAAATTTCAAATTTAAAACCCCAATATATATTAGTAACAATTCAAAGATAAAATTATCAAATAAAATAAAAATAAAACCCGCTAAAATAGAAATTTATAAACTAATAATTAACTTTTTTTAGTTTCAAGGTCACACTAAAAAAATGAAAAATCATATTTGCATTAACTATCGATTGAAACAAAAAAGTACCAATTCACAAATATTCATTCACAGTTGCTAGCTGCAAAGCACTACCGAATGAATGCATTATTTTAATTTAAAAATATTTTTAATTATCATTTGAAATTTTTGCAAACACGTTTTGAAGTGATTATTCCCGAATCAATTTTAAAAAAATAATTAATAATTTTACTATTCCGTTATATTTTTAATTAAAAAGATAAACCAAAAATTATTTTTAAATTTCAAACTTGGTTTAAAGTTAGATTAACAATTCCATATCTAATAAAATTTTGACCTCTCTTTGACTATTCGGTGGAGAAAAATTAAAAGATGAAATTGACTGGAAAATCTTTTCTTGGAAATCTTCTTTTGGAAGCCTGTTGAAGCATTTCCTGTAGGTAATAATAAATTTAGGGAGTAATTTTCATTAATGGATGAAGATCGTGGATCATCTGTCAAATATAAATTTGAATTAAGTATGAGATAAAAATCCTTTGATAAATTTGCCGCTTTGATTTGATCAGAATATCAATTTTTTCAATTAATGCAAAAAGTGCTTTATAGTTTGTAGAATATGGAAAATTTTTCATTTAAATATTTTGTTAATTTCAACTAAATGAAAATTGTTATTATTATTATCGTTATTACTGTTATTTTTATTATTTTTATTATTATTATTATTATTATTATTATTATTATTATTATTATTATTATTATTATTATTATTATTATTATTATTATTATTATTATTATTATTATTATTATTATTATTATTATTATTATTATTATTATTATTATTATTATTATTATTATTATTATTATTATTATTATTATTATTATTATTATTATTATTATTATTATTATTATTATTATTATTATTATTATTATTATTATTATTATTATTATTATTATTATTATTATTATTATTATTATTATTATTATTATTATTATTATTATTATTATTATTATTATTATTATTATTATTATTATTATTATAGGTGACTTACCCTCGACTTATTATTCGAACTTTAACTTTTCAGGGAAATAAGTGATTTTAATTTCCATTGAAGAACCGCTTTGATAAAGTAAAATATGGAAGACTCATAATGCATTTTATTAAGATTGCACCCGGAAATTGCCTATATTGCCGTAGCTTCCGGATTTATGTCTGGCCATATTCTTATTTCGTAATCTCATCAAACAAGATCACTTATTCATTGCTAAAGTTCTAAAGTTATTTTATAGAAAATAAATCAAAATTTTTGATCAGTTTTACCCATTTGCTAAATATTTGTGACTATAATTATTAAAGAAATTATTTTATAAAAAAATTCTAATTTATTGAATTTCTACTAAATACTGACTTTTTATAACGTAAAATTCTAGTGAAAAATTATTTTTTCTCAAGAAATGAGAACTCTTGATTTTTATTAAATTGAAATTATTGAAAATCGAATACATAGCAATTTATAAAACTTTCTAAAATTATTATGACGGGAATTCTCGTTCTCAATCTCTAATCTGTGCTTATTGCTGTCACTTAAAAATATAAAAATATAATAATAAAAACTGCTTCAAGTTCATCTTCTTTAATTTTTGAACAACTTTTAGAAAATTTAGTGTAAACAAACCAATCTTAGAATCTCAGTTTTAATGTATAAAATGGCTAGAAGATGTTTTAAGATTATTATTATTTTATTATTATTATTATTATTATTATTATTATTATTATTATTATTATTATTATTATTATTATTATTATTAATATTATTATTATTATTATATTATTATTATTATTATTATTATTATTATTATTATTATTATTATTATTATTATTATTATTATTATTATTATTATTATTATTATTATTATTATTATTATTATTATTATTATTATTATTATTATTATTATTATTATTATTATTATTATTATTATTAAGAATTCTATAGATATATCAGTTGGACTTCTTAATAATATCACAAAAATTTATTTTAATTTTGTTTTAGTTTTTTGAAAAGTGTTTATGTAAATAAATATGAAAAAATTAAATTAGTAAATAGTAGTAATTAGATAAACAAATGTAAATTTTTAGATACTTAAGAAGTCATTCATTATTTTAATTACTTGTTGCCATCATTTGTTTTAATTGTTGGTATAGTGTTGCCATGGGTTTTGTGGATAATTAGTTCTTGGAAAAATCATATTCCCAACTGCATTTATTTTTGAAAAAAATTATATTATTTTTCAGAGAGAAATTAAAATTACTAATTAAATGGAAATAATTTATTATCAGTTTAATTGTCATCATTTTGACTTCTATATGGTCGTTTTTTTAAAACAAGGGTTTTGGAAAAATAATTTAATCCTAATCAATTTTGGAACAGATTTTTAATATTTTCCCCCAAACCGGCGACAAAGTATATCAATTCTTTTAATTAAAATTACAAATTAATATAAGCCGAAAACACAACAAATTTTGTTTATTCATATCAACAGATGAATGAAACAAAGAAAGAATTATTCTAGAAAAGTAAAATATAGTTTTACTCTTCTCCACAACAAAGGATGTCTTGCAGTATCTCTGAAAGGCCTAATTTCATACTTTAAAACAATAAAGTGTTGCTGATTTATTTGTGTGACCTTTGCATTTTATAGAGTTAATATTTCATTTAATAATATTTGAATTTTTCATTTAATTTAATTTATAATTTATTTATAATTAAAGTTTGGATGAATTATGATACAAAATGACTGTAATGAAATTGGGTTAATATTTTGAAAATATTTTAGTAGTTATTAGAAATTCTTTTTTTATATTTGATATTTTGAAAACTTTGCAGAAATTATATATTTATACTTTCATAGTAGCGGTAAAAGATATGGGAAACATTTAAAATTATTTCCTAAACCTTCCCTTGTCACCTTACTTATTTATGCTTTCAATAAAATTATGTCTTGTACGAATTAAAAAGTTTAAAGTTTAAAGATTCCAGAAAAGAAATAGGAAGCCTATCAGCTAGAACCAGCCGATATAGCTACTTTTCTGCCGATTCACTAATTATGTTACCTGAAAATTAATGCTCATAGAGATACATTTTATGTTCCCCCCCATTTCTTTCATGTGTGGAGGATAAATGCATAACGATAGATACTCATAACAATGTGGGTAGGATACGGTTTAGGTTTCGCACCATTCTCAAATGGTCCTAACGTTTCAAAGCCAGAAATTTCAATCAGTTATGTATTTAAAAAACAAACTTACTGGAACAAAGAAGAAAACATTTCTGTCATATTCATAAAAAAAGAAGATTATGCTGAGACTCCTTCAATAAATCTGAGAAAACTCTGTAATTTGCAGAATTATTTCTAATTCAAATAATGAGAAAATCCCAATTGAATAACTTTTGGTTTTATAATTAACTATTATTGCTTGAAAGGGAATTTGGGAAAATATTTATCAAAGAAATGAAACCGAGTTTGAGAAGTAAAAATTGCCCTTATTCCGGAATCATCATTTCTGTTCGGTATTTTGTGTAGAAAACAGAAAAAAACTTTACTCATGTTTACTTAAAGATAATATAAGTGAAATTGAAACAACGGCATTATCAATATGTTACCCACGTGGAGACGGATTTCCATAGAGACGTTTGATGGGTAGAAAAAATAAGTAATTAATTTTTTTTTATTAACTGCCACTTCATGGTTTTTCAAATGTTATGTGGTTTTAGTTGATCTTTTTGTTCTTTTTTGTTTGAATCGACATAAAAATTTGTTTCGTGTAATAATGGATAATGTTTAATATAATTTTATTTTTCAATTGTTATAATTTATGTCAAACTGTGACAATATGTTTTTACATTTCTTTCATTTCAAATTGAGATTAATTTTGTTTAAATTCTTCTTTTTAATAGGGTGTTTTTTTTATTTATGTATCATTAGATTTTAAAGGATTACGGACTTAGTTTTATATATATATATATATATATATATATACATGTTACCGAAAAATTGTTAGTAAAATATTAGGTTAAACTTCATTTATTTTATTATTAATTTTATTTTAAAAATTCAAAATTTAAATAAAACGGTTAATTTAGTCTTTGGTCCATAGTTGTGTATCTCTAATTTCATTTTCAAATTTTGTATATTTAAAAGTAATATCGGTCTATTCATTAAGTGGGCCTAATAAAGAAGGCAAATGAAAATCCCTAAACAATTTTTCGGCTATTCGTGTTTCTTTGTGAATTTCAAGTCTTACTTAGATTGTAGGTCGGATCTTGGTTTTGAATATATGTCACAGGAGCAATGCCACAAATATTGCAACGACTAGCCATCATCTCTCTTCTCAAGTTCTTGATCCATATCGACTGATTGGATTCGAGTTGAATTATTGTTTAAATAATAATAATAATTATTAGTATATAAATAACGAGCGATAATTAATATGATTTGTTCTATATAATTATTAAAAAATATTGATATTTTAATAAAATTGAATCAAATTTATTTCCAAAAATAAAACAAGCAGACAATTTTTGATCTGAAGTAAGAAATGAGATTGAGCAGTTTCTCAAGTTGACAAATTCTTGTCGTATCAGATTACTTTTGACTGTATTTTATTTCAGAACGAAATTATAAGTCCAACCCATTGACGGAGGCCGAGGACCCATACGGTTGCAAGCATCTCTTGCCAATAAATGAAGGAGATTTTTACGATGATATTTACGATAATTGTCTAGTTTAGTTGTGTTGTATAACTCCATGTTTAACACTATCATTTTTATCATTTTTGTGATTAAATATTTCCAAGATTCGAATGGCTTTTGTTCTATGTTTTCTTTCCCTTGCGGTCGCAGATGGGATTAGATAATATTTCTGGATTTAGTTGGTAAAAATATTTTCAAATTTCCGTATTAAATATATGTAAAATAATATTTTCTTTTTTCAAATTTTGTAAGTATTTTTTTTCGATAATTAGTTTGTTTATGGAGATCAAATATTAATTTTGTTTAAATTGAATTGAATATAAATACCTAATTGAAAATTTTCATTAACTTCTAATTTACTTAACTTCTAGTTTATCTAAACCAGCCGGCGTCAGACAAAATGTCGAATATCCAAAATTTAGTAACGCCGAAAACTTATGAATTTATTTTGATTTTGTAATTGTAAATTAAATTTTACTATTTAATTTTTTTAAGTATTTTAAGTTTGTTTGAATTTTTATATATTTTAAACATACCTGAGATAAACGATTCACTCAAAACAAAAGCATGTTAAATATTATTTTGGAGTAATAAGGACCTATTTTTGACCGAAATATTGGAAATTGGCTTATATACTTATTTATTTAAATTATATGTTTATAAATGATTTCGCTATCCTTTAGTTATTTCAAAATTCAAATAATAATAATATTATAAGAACTTCTTATGATTTTCAACTCTCATTTCTTTTCATTTTCAATTAACATAAGATAAAATATCTCAGATTCCTCATCATCCACAATATAAATTTACCAATACACATTGGCCAAACTTTCACCACCGCTGCACCTTTGAAATCACAACTTCAAAAATCTTTAACACACTTCTTCAACTAAATGGTTTTGCTTTTCAAAAAACACTGTTTATCAAATCACTTGACAAGAGTTGACGCAGCCTACATATGGGAACGCACAGAACATTTTGAGCACAACTCAGTGTACACATAAAAAACAAATTCAGTAATTATCACGAACACTTGGAAAAACCACACAAATCAAACCGAAACAAAATGCCAATGCGTGTTCAAAAATACACAACAAAGATTAGCCGCAGAAACTTTTTTTATCCAAAAATCCAAACCAACCATCAATATTCATCTAATGTAATTTGAAAATTTCTTTTTTTGAGGGATAATTTAAATTAATTAAAATTAAATTTAACAAAAAAAATATAAAATATATAAATTTTTCTCTTATTTAAATAAATAAGTAATGATCGAAATCACTTGAAAAAGGCTGTGCCAAAAATTCGTGAATTCCTTAAATAAATCTGATTCATAGTCAAATTTTGTAGAAAACATTATGTTTATTATAGTTGAGGAATAAATTTTATATTTTATATTTATATACAATTTTAAAAGTATTTAAATATTTATTAAAATATTTAATTAAGAAATAATTTATTTAAAGTATGTAAATTAACTCATACTATTTTAGTTGGTTTTTGTAACTGAAGATGAACTGTCTTAATATAATCGTGCCAAAGGCGTTTTCTTTTATTAAAATCGTTGACAAGCTTATTTTTTTTTACTAACAGTAATGGAAACCGAAATTAATTTCAGTTAAAATTTAGCTGATTTTATATTCCTTAGAATAATATTGGTTTTCAGTTAAACAGGTTTGCAAAATAACGGTTAACCGTTTAAAACCGGTTTTTTAAAATTACTTAGCGTAAAACAAGTTTAGTTTTTCGGACATCAGAAGGGCACATTCTGTAATTATGAAAACGTGAAAGATTATTTTTTAATTCGTTTCAGCGTAGCAACGCATACTATCATAAAACAAATTAAAAAATTATCATTCACATTATTATAATTACAGAATGTGTCCTACGATTGAAGTGAAAGAAATTTAAATGCAAAGGAGAACATTTTATGAATTTTTAAAAACAAGTTTATTGTTCACCAACTCTTAAGTTTTTTAAGTTTAAAATTTCTTATTTACTACTAGGTTTATTTATGTAAATTATCATATTTATGTATTGTAAATTGATACCAATTACAATTTATTTCAATATTAAAAGTTTTAAACGTGTAATTTATTCAATAATAATTTCAGTTTCAAACTGCATAAGCATACTAGCTACATACTGAATTTAAAATATATGTATATTTTAAACACAGAACTTAACATTTATGAATATTTAACCCAAATGTTAATGTAGTATTATAATAAGGTAACACTATAATGAATATGATAAATAATCAATAAGAAGGACCTTTATAATAGGTCATTCATACCCTCAAAAGCCGATTTGCAAAAGCAATTAAAGGTAAAAATGGAGCCCGGAGTGACCGAAAAGTTGAGAATCAACAGAGAAAACCTAATCCTGAAGTCTATTTTGATAGACACAGATGGATATGATCCAATGTGGTACCGAAGGCCAAACAGCCACTGGCGTCCAAGAGCTACCCAATACGATGGGAAAGAAATTACTCGCATGGCATTAAATTCAAACCCTAAATACCAAGAAATAGATGTATACGGGATACCATACTTGATATCAACAGTCATACTAGTAAGCTCCTTAGACAAAGAGGCACTAGCCATGTCATATGAACCGGAGACAATGGCTAAGAGACTCGCAAAATCTTTACATGAGCATAAAGCGCGTAATATTTATAATTCAACAGATCCTCACCTATACCGCGTGCCTGAAGAACCCGAAAATTCAGTGATTTTAATTGACTAACGTTTTATTGATTTCTTTTTATGTGATTTAAATGTGTTTTGGTGTTATTATTTATTATTTATTTTTATGTAATTATATTGTAAACCGAATGGCTTGTAGCAGAAATAAATATTTTTTTTCGTGGACGAAAATCTTTTAAGGGGTAAGATTTGTTAAGAATAGGCTCTTAGCCTGAAAATCATTATTAGATTGGCGTCCTTAAACGGTGATTTGTAAATAATAAAGCGAAGTTTTAGTGACGTCACAGAAACATTACTAAATTAAATAAATAATAGTAATTCAATATGTAAATATGCCATCAAGAAATTACTAAATGTGGATTCTTGATGACGTAAATCTAAAAATAGTAATTTATTTAATATGCAAATGTAAATTTAGTAATTAACAAGTAATTTTAATCCTAAATTTTTAATATAAATACTAGAGTATTTTAGTGTAAGGGGCCGATCCGAAAACAATCTAAGTGGGACGAATTAAACCGAAATTAAATAATTGAAAAGTGGACCAGATTAATCTAAGCCAATATTAAAATTCAAGGACAGAATTATTAAAAAACGTTAAAGGAAGAAAACTGCGAATTATTGAATTAGAAGAAAAATCGATCACATTTTAAATTGGAAAATTAAGTAATTTTAACCGGTTTTTAGAATTTCAGTTAAAAGTAACCGACTTATTTATTAATATTTTTTCAGTTTTCGTTTCGGTTACGCTTAGTGAAATATTTCAAAAATAACGGTTAACTGGTTTTGGAAAACCTGTTTTCGCCCTTATTTATAATTAATAATGATTATTATTACATAAGTGTAAAACGGGGATTCCTTGGTAGCAGCATTAATTAATAAATCAGATAAGTGAGTAACAAAATAAGCCCTTACTGCGAAGTAATAATTATATTTTTGAAAAAAGTTTCGCTTATTAAAAACGCTCTTTTGATATATATATATATATATATGATATTCATCGGTCGTTGTTTTCGTTGTTTAAATTAAGCATTATCCCATATTATATTACACGACCAATGTTGCATTGTACCGATCAAATATTCAACATCTGGTTCAAAGTCAATCAAAAAAAATGCTTTGTCATTGCAAAATGAAAAGCAATCTAAGGTTAAACCTAAAATAAGTTATTTCAATAATAATAATAATAAAAATTACAACCTTCTACTAGCAAATTTTTTTAATAATAAAATTTTAGAACTTTCAATGATATCAGCCCTTTTAAATTTAGCATTCTTCTATCTGAGTTATAATTTTTAACTTTCATTTTTCATCCATTCTTTTATATTTTTTTCAGTAGATATTTCTATTTTATCTATATAATAAGATGCTTGAATCTTACTGTAGAGAATTGATTTGAATACATAATTATAATTTTTTCAATCTACTAAAAAGTGAGGAGAGGGAGGAAAGGGGAGAATAAGTATTGTAACATTTTTTTTAAATATTCAAATCTATTCAAAATTGAATACTCCAAAATCTTTTGTCAAAACAATTTCCAGCATTGGCTTTCTAAGTTTTACACGTAAAATATTTGATTGTAAATGGCTACTTAGTGAGCCCTAACCCCCCCCCCCCCTACTACTAATATCTTGTTATAATAGCGCTACTCATCAATAGCTCACATCCGTCAAATAGCAAGAAAGAAAAACAGTTTCCCGAAGTAAATTGCGGCCTCACTAACAGTATCATAATGAGACAGAGATCAAACATCTGTCTATTTTATGTATTTTTCAGATTCATTGAACGTTTTTTACAAAATCTTTTTTAATAACATTATTAATTCATTTGCAAAAGATTTTACTATTTTGTAATCAAATAAGTTTTTCACGAGACCTGAAAGCATTTCACAATAATCTATTTTACGCATCAGTGGTTTTCTATTTAGAGTAGCGAATATATCTATACAACTTTAATATTATATTTATTATTAATAATTTTTATTTTGCTTATTATTTTTATTATTATTGTTAAGTGTTCTCGGAGAAACTCGTCTTTTTAAATATACAATATATAAATATTACAACGCGCTCCTGATAAACTTTTATAAAATAAGAAGCAAGTCTGCCGAAAAGCATCCCCATTTTTCTTGACTTAATTCCGAAAGCCCTTCTATGTATTTGCAAAGTAAATCACCATTCTTTTTGAATGACTCGAAATATGGGATGTTGTACTCGTCAAAAAGATAAAAATCTCATGGTTAATGAGGATATGTTCAAACGTTCTCTACAACGTCCTTTACCACTGACTCGTTGACAGTAAGCAAGATATATAATAATTGCATCGGCATGATCAAGCATATATTGATATATTTATTAAATCAAAAGCGTGTAAATGTTATGAGCTACATATATTTGTTGGGCCAGAACACATAAGGCCTTGGAAAATGTTTAAATGGATCGGTAACACACATGCAAACATAACATGCAAATTTAAAATAAACCTATTAAAACATCAATTAAACCCTAACAAAATATGAGAAAAAAGATAATTAAATATAAAATACTAAACATAAAAATAAATTAAAATAATAACAAAACGCAACAAGATCAGCACGATATAAACACAAACATAACATGAAAACCCAACAAATTCGACCGAAATTTGATAGATTAATAAAAGTTCATGAAAATGAAATTTAAATCAAAGAATTGAATTAGAAATAATTCAATAAAAATTCTAAATAAAAATTATTAAAATAAATTAAAAAATAATAAAAATAAAGATTAGAATACACTAGAAAATAACAAGGTCGAATTTTGTTTTACTACATCAAAATTAACATGCGAGGTTAGGGACAGAAAATAGGTATAAATACCGATACATTTTCACATAAAATTTAACCATTTTGAAACCGGTTTTGAATCAAAAATCATTTTTTGAATTTTGTTTACAAATCTATTGTGAATTACTTTAATTTAGGTGAGAAGTAGTTTTATTTGGAACTCTCTCTCCACGTCACATCCTCGCAACCTCGGTAGAGCTCTGCTTGGATGACGGCGTGGGGGGAGATGTATTTTTATGAAAATTTTTAATGGAATGGATTGTTATGGTCAAGTAATTTTGTATTTTGCCTTTAATATATATTAATAAATATTTATGATGTTAAAAATCTGTTTTTCTTTTATGAAATTAATTAATTAATTTGTCGAAATTTTTCCGGCCCACAGCCAAAACACCTCGCAAGACAGAAAAATCAGCATACAACTCAGATTTCGTGTAAGTGCGTGGAATATCGCCAATGATCTGTGCCCGTGAAGACCAGGCGTGCGGAAGCAGGGGTTGGAACGTCAATATTATTCCGTATAGACGAAAGGAGAAATAAGAAAGGGGTCTTTTGGCTACTTCCTCGTTTCTCATTTCTGTAAATTCGACCTAAATTATTCTACACACGGCTCAAAATCATCACAGCGAGTAGTCCAGTGAGCACTCATTAAATATAATATAAACACAAAATGCGTTTAAGGCTTATTAAAGAGAAAGGGTACGGGGAATAAATTAACACGAAATCGTTGATATGAAATAGATTAAAATGAAACCGTTGATATGAATAAACTAATATGAATTCGTTGATATGGAATAAAATAAATTAATAAAAAATCAATTGAACTCTAAATTATGGATTATTAAATAAATCACTTCAAACTCCTAATGAAATAAAAATTTAACCGGGTTCTAAGATTCGACGTGTTTTTCGGGAGCGCCGCTAGATAATTAAATGATTATTGTTCACATAAACTTATAAGTGGTATGGATTTTAAAAAAAGGAAAAAACCATAAATTAATATTGCTATTACATAGTTGTTAATGAACTCGGTAATTACATAATTATAACAATTGAACCCAACTCACCCAAAAAATTTCAGTAAAGTAGACTAACTCCAAGTCAGAGTACATTCCCCAGTTTAGGAAGCAAACGCATTCTTCTGAATAACCTCATAGAATGACATCGTTAATAATTGAATTTGACTAAACTTTAATTGTGGAAACAAAATAAATATCATTGGGTTCAGTTAAATAGGGTAAGGAAATAAAAACTCATTGAGCAGATCAATTTATTCCATTAAACATTCGTATCATAAATCAAAATAATCCTTCCAAAATTTGCGTAAGATGTTTGTAATGATAGAACCCACGAATTCCCTATAACTTCAACAAAATTGTGCGAAAATAAATAAATTAAAGCACTTACAGAATATGTAGCACCGATATAACTAGCACAATTCACCAGGTAAAATAATTCCAATTAATCTGGATAACATAAATACGAATTGTTTTCTAAATCTATTCCCGGCATGTTTGGCAGAGACATCCAACATTGTCTAAAGAGAATTTGTTAACTTGAGAAAAATAATAGTATAAAAGAACTTACTCAATCGCGTAATGAGATAGAATCCAAATTATCAGTATTCGCCGAAAAAATCGACATTTACGAAGTTCAAATAGTTGACCATTGATCGTTTCAAAATTCCACAATAATCATATGTAAATTGGCCGCTCCACAAGTAGAATTTCGACATTTCCGGCATGATACACAAACCATATACGATAGTGATATTAATATAAATACTACAAATCATCTACCATGCGACAATCGATTCGTAACTTATAACATAAACATTTTCAGTATACCGAGATTCACCGAAATAAATCGATTATTATTACAACCACCTTGAAAATTTTATTTTCTGATCATGGAATTTTCTCTAAATTCGGACGAAATAACGACGAAATCGGGAATGCCCTCGGTAGGAGAAGCATCAGGGGAATTGACCCCCGCAACCACTGGTAATTTGTTTCGATAAATGTATTTCTTCATTTTATTTATTTTTCTTATTTTAATTTTATTAAATGGTTTTATCTATAATTCATAACAATTGGTTTATTTAGCATAATTAATTTAATCATCCGCACCCTAACTAATAAATGACGAAATAATTAACCCTTATCCGCAAAACAATTTTCTTATGACTTGTTAGAAGAGTAGGAAGTTGGGAACTACCGACCCACGTTTGAATTAAAATTCAAATCTATTTGATCTTCACATTATCATAATATTCCCAGATTTTTAAGATGATGGAAGCAAGGACACGGAAGGAGATAGAAAATTTTGACCAGCAAGCCCCGAAAAACTCGTGAAGGAGCTTTACGCTTAAATTTGAAGTTCCCATTCGATACACCATAATTTGCTACTTAGATGAGAGCCAGCAAGAACCGAGCTAGCAAATATAGCATACTAGCGTAGCGATTTTTTGAACGAATAAACTACCTAATGTAATTAATAAGATGCAGGCCAATATTGATACCGTATTATACATGCACCAGAGGGATATAACTGGATAATGAACATAATAATCTATAAATATGTTCTCATGGACGAATACTCACGTTAATGATATTTGTTTTTAGTCATCAATCCATCCGAGCAAAACTCCATTTCCCTCGCAGATCGCTGGAGATGGGCTTGGGACCAATACCGGCAAGAAAAATGTCCAGAATTCCCTCCGTCGAAGTTTTTCGACCGGGATAATCTGGGGATGGGGACGTCCACCCAATGGAGCCCGTCGGAAGAGATCTATCGACAGGCCCGGCAGCAATTGGAAAATCTGGAGGCACAACAACGTGACACAGATCTGCAGGTGACCCGAGCTCGCCAGCACCTGGCGAATGTAGAAGAGGATTTGCTGGCGGGTCGAATCGCTGACTCCTACTGGCATCCCCACCAGATCTCCCCGGACCAGATCCCACCAAACAATGCGGCCCAAGTAGTGGGATGTGTCATATCCAGCACATGTCATATCCAGCGCACTACCCCCCCCCCGCCGAGAGAAAATTTTTCTAAGTCCTAAAGTACAAAAAATTTTTAAGACAAAGACAATGACTCATTCAAGGTCATTGGATGACTCATCATATTTTCAAGGTCATTTAAACAAAGACCATGACTCATTCAAAGTCATTGGATGACTCGTCATATTTTTTCAAGGTCATTTAAACAAAGACCATGGCTCATTCAAGGTCATTGGGTGACTCATCATATTTTTTCAAGGTCATTTAAACAAAGACCATGGCTCATTCAAGGTCATTGGATGACTCATCATATTTTTTCAAGGTCATTTAAACAAAGACCATGACTCATTCAAGGTCATTGGGTGACTCATCAAATTTTATAATATATATTTTAAATTTTATTTATTTTTATTTAATATACTTTAATTGTTTGTTTTAATCAAGTCAATTATTTTATTATTTTATTTTTAAATTATATTATTATTATATTTAAATTGTTTGTTTTAATCAAGTCAATTATTTTACTAATAAATAATATTAATATTATATTGTTTGTTTTAATGAAGTGAATATTGTTTTAATCAAGTCAATAATATTATTTATTTGTTTTTATTTTATTTTATTTATTTTATATACTATAATTTTTAATTTTTATTTTATTTAAGTCAATATTTTATTTTTTATTTACTATTTTTAAATTAAATTATTATTATTATTGTTATTTTTATTGTTATTGTTATTATTATTATTATTATTATTATTATTATTATTATTATTATTATTATTATTATTATTATTATTATTATTATTATTATTATTATTATTATTATTATTATTATTATTATTATTATTATTATTATTATTATTATTATTATTATTATTATTATTATTATTGTTATTGTTATTATTATTATTATTATTATTATTATTATTATTATTTTTATTTATTATTATTATTATTATTATAGGTGACTTATTATTACTGTTGTTATTATAATTATTATGATTATTATTATTATGATTAATATTATTATTTTTATTATTATTATGATTTTTATTATTATTAATATTATTAGTATTTTTATGATTATTACTATTTTTATTAGTAATATTTTATATAATTATTTTATTATTTTTATTATTTTAATATTAATTTTAATTTTAAAATTTTCAAGGTCATTGGATGACTCATAATATTATTTCAAGGTCATTTAAAAGTAGGTCGAGGTCACGGAATTTTTAAACATTTTAAAATTTTAATTTACTAATTATAAAAAAAAAAGTATATATTTGTAAATTATTTTATTATTATTATTAATATTATTAATATTATTATTATTATTATTATTACTTTTTATTATTCTATTAATACTTATAAAAACTTTAATTATTATTATTATTATTAATAATTTTATTATAATTTTTATTATTATTATTATTAATATTATTATTAATATTATTATTTTTTATTCTATTATTACTTATAAAATTTTATTAATACTTATAAAACTTTAATTATTATTATTATTATTATTCTTTTAAAACATTTATTAATATAATACTTATAAATACTTATAAAAATTTTATTATTAAGAATATTATTATTACTTTTTATTATTATATTATTACTTATAAAAATTTATTAATACTTATAAAAACTTTAATTATTATTATTAATATTAATATTTTTATTTTATTATTATTATTATTATTATTATTATATTATATTATTATTTTTATTATTATTATTATTATTATTATTATTATTATTATATTTAATATTTTTATTATTATTATAAATATTATTATTAATATTATTATTATTATTATTATTATTATTATTATTATTATTATTATTATTATTATTATTGTTATTATTTTTATTATTATTGTCAAGGTTATTGGATGAATCATCATAATTTTTCAAGATCATTGAAAAGTAGGTCAAGGTCATTCAAAATTTCTCAAGGTCATATTATTTTTAAACATTTTTAAATTTTAATTTACTACTTATTTTTATAAGTAGTATATATTTTGTAAATTTATTTTATTATAATTAATATTTTTATTATTATTATTAATATTATTATTAATATTATTATTAATATTATTATTAATATTATTATTACTTTTTATTATTCTATTATTACTTATAAAAAATTTTATTAATACTTATAAAACTTTAATTATTATTAATATTAATATTTTTAATAATTTTATTATTATTATTATTTTTATATTTATTATATTTATATTTATTTTTATTATTATTATTATTTTTAATAATATTATTATTATTATTAATGTATAAAACTTCTATTATAAGGAAATAATTTTATTATTATTAATATTATTATTAATATGATTATTAATATTATCAATTAATATGATTACTTATTAATATTGTTTAATTATATTTATTTTTATTATTATTATAATTTTTATTATTGTTTTTATTATTATTATTGTCAAGGTCATTGGATGAGTCTTAATTTTTTTTTTCAAAGTCATTTTAAAGTATGTCAAGGTCATTTAAAATTACACAAGGTCTTAGTATTTTAAACATTTTTATATAAATTTACTACTTATTTTTATAAGTAATGTTTTAATATTTCTTATTATTATTATTTTCAATGTTATTGGATGAGTCATAATATTATTTCAAGGTCATTTTAAAGTATGTCAAGGTCATTTAAAATTTCACAAGGTCTTAGTATTTTAAACATTTTTATATAAATTTACTACTTATTTTTATAAGTAATGTTTGAATGTTTTTTGATTTTAATTTTATTATTATTATAATTTTCTCAAAGTCATAATATTTTTAGTCATTTTTAAATATAAATTTACTACTTATTTTTATAAGTAATGTTTTAATATTTATTATTATTATTATTTTTAAGGTTATTGGATGAGTCATAATATTATTTCAAGGTCATTTAAAAGTAGGTCAATGTCATAGTATTTTTAAACATTTTTAATTTTAATATACTACTTATTTTTTATAAGTAGTGTTTTAATGTTCTTTAATTTTTATTCTATTAGTATTATTATTATTATTAGTATTATTATTATTATTATTATTATTATTATTATTATTATTATTATTATTATTATTATTATTATTATTATTATTATTATTATTATTATTATTATTATTATTATTATTATTATTATTATTATTATTATTATTATTATTATTATTATTATTATTATCATCATCTTATAAGTAGTGTTTTAATGTTTTTTAATTTTTATTTTATTATTATTATTATTATAATTTTTATTTTTATTATTATTATTATTATTATTATTATTATTGTTATTTTTATTATTATTATTTTCATTATTATTTTATATAAATCTTCAACAAAGTATATAAAATTAATATTGAATAGAAAGTTTGTTCAATTGTGGTTCATAGTATACAGGGATAGAACAATTGTAAATGTTTGTAAAAAGTTAAAGAAAAATTATATATTTTTAAGAAAATATGTGCAAATAAATATCAAAACAAATAACGCTTAAATGTGTGTGTTAAACCATCGATATGTTACAGTGTTTATGGAAAAACTTTAATGAAAATATGTGTTATTTTTTAACAATTTATGAAATATTTATTTTATGGCTAATAATGTGTATATGTTAAATGATAAAAATAGTTCAATATTTATGTAAAGTTTGAGATTGTTAAGAAAAATGTAAATAATTTATGATACACACGTGTTTTTTGATTGAAATATAGGTGTTTGTTTTACCGATATAAGAAAAACTATGGACATTTTTTAAGAAAATACACGTAATTTATGATTATCATGGGATTAGAATTTGATTAAAGTTGTGAGAAAGTTGTTAAATTTGAGACCTTAAAATAAGACCTTCAGCAAATTGGTAAGAAAATAGTAGTTATTGAGTAATACTTATTAAAATTACCAAAGTTTTATAATTTTTGACAAGTCTTGATAGATCTTTAATAAAATTTATTAGTACTTTGAATAAGAATTTTAAAAAAAAAAAAAGTTTCAACACAGTAGCAAATCGTAAAGAAACTAGTACTTATCAGTTAATTAAATTAACTAAGTTGTAAAATAATTGAAAAAATTTGTTAGATTTTCAAAAATTTTAAGATTGTTAGGTAATTGTTCTAGGTACTTGTTGAATAAAAATTAATGTATTTTATCAACAGCTCATGGTTTTTAATCGTACAATTTCTCTTCATTCCTGGAAATAATCGTAAATATTTAAATTATTCAGAAAATTGTCAATAACAACAATGGTAACATAAATTTTTTAAATACTAATCAATTTTAGTTTTTAATTAAATTACAAATATAATAATAAAATCAAATAAATACTTGAATGCATGAATCGAAAAATTTCTTAGAACTAAACACGTATCGTATATTTTATTCAGATTCCAATAATATCATTAAAATTAACCAAAATCTTATTGTTATATTTTGATAACCCTTAAGTCAATGAAAATGTATCGATTTCACTAAGTATCCATCTTTTGACATTGATATCCAACCGAATAAATCACCCTAAAAGTAAGATTCCCCCTCTTGACCTATCGTTTTCCCCTAAAATAATATAAAATTTACTCTCAACCAATCATTTCTCTTTAAATGACAATAATCCCAGCTATATTCATTATTTTCACAAAAATCAGTAGACACGTTGGTGTTACTGTGATCTTTATTACTCAAAATCTATTTCATCAGGGTGGCGCCCATCGAACAAGGAATTTAAATGTTCAATATTTAGTTATTTTCAAGAATCCTAGAGATGCAACAGTTATTGATTTTCTTGCTCGACAGGCATACCCTAATAATCGTAATTTTCTCATCAGTGCATTTCAAGATGCTACAAAATCACCACATGGATATATATTTCTTGATTTCACACAACAATGCAATGACGATTTACGGGTAAAAACCGATATTTTCAATAAAGAAGGTGCCATGGTATATAAACAAAGTTGAAAACTTTAACATGTAAAAATGTTTATGAAATCCAGGCTTAAAAATACCCGAAAACTTAGACAGAGTATTAAAAAGACTATAAATAAAGTTCCACCAAAAACCAGTTATACACCATCTAAAAAGCTAATAACTGAGAATTACCCTGCAATGAATCTAATTTCGAAAAACATTATTAAAAAGAGTAAGAAAACAGATAAAATTGTAAAAAATCATAGGAGTTTCCCATATTTTAATGCATTGTTAAAGGCTTCGAGTATGAAAAGAATGTCTATTTTACAATCATTTCCAACTTTTGTTGTCGATGATTTACTCAAAATTCTATTAAAAGTAGTCAGAGGTAAAATTAAAATCAGTAATTCTAAAAAACTAGTATTGAATAAACATCGTAAGCCTTTGTTATCACTAGTAAATAATAAAAATCGACAGCAAATGAGAAAAATCATATATAAACAACAAGGTGGTTTTATCGGAGCAATGTTACCATTAGCATTATCATTATTATCACAATAAACGATGGGGCAATCATTACCTAATGTTAAATTAAAATTTAAATCATCTTGTTGTAATGGAGAAGATTTGGACGAACCCAGAAGACGAAGCAGGTTTCGGTGGAGTGGCAAAGTTAAAGAAAAGAGTCCCAAAGTCGAAAAAGGAAACGCAAAAGTGGTTGTCAGATCAGCTTGCGTACAGTTTAAACAAACCAATGCGGAAAAGATTTCCAACGAGAGCTTATAAAACATTCGGTATTAATGATTTATGGCAAATGGATTTGATGGAGATGATACCGTATTCGAAGATTAACAAGGGTTATAAATATATTTTAACGTGTATTGATGTTTTCAGTCGTTTTGCTCGCGGTGTACCAACAAAGACAAAATCTGCAGAGGAAATATCTAAAGCAATTAACTCAATGTTTAAAAATGAGCATCCAGACAATTTGCAAACCGATTTAGGTATTATTGTTATTATTATTATTATTATTATAGGCAAGGAGTTTTACAATAGTAAAGTTAAGCAAATCCTGGATCGTCTCAAAATAAATCATTATTCTGTACATTCTCAATACAAAGCCGCACATGTTGAAAGATTTAACCGGACATTGAGGGATAGATTGAAGAAATATTTCGTGCATCAAGGTAATAAAATATGGATAAATGTATTACCGAAAATACTTGTTAGTTATAATAATTCATCACATCGAGGTCTGAATGGTTTGAGACCCGTAGATATCAGCTCGAAAACATTAGCTAAATCAGTACGGTCTAAAACAGTTGCTATTACAAAACCAAAATATAAAGTTGGTGATCACGTTAGAATTAGTAAAATATCTGCTTCACCTTTCATCAAAATTTTGATAGTAATTGGAGTGATGAGGTATTTCAAATTACTAAAATTAATACTAAACAGAGTCCTGTAATGTATGTTATTAAAGATAGTGATAACAATTTAATACAAGGGAAATTCTATGAACAGGAATTACAAGTTATTTCCAAACCTACAGTGTTCAGAATTCAGAAAATATTGAAAACTAAAATGGTGGGTAAGGATAAACAATACTATGTCAAATGGCATGGATATCAAAAACCCTCATGGATATCATCAAAAGACCTAGTAAAATGAGTTTCTATACAATTTTACCGAGTAATAGTTGCCCACTAATCCATCCGGAAAATCAAGCAAGTAAATTTATGGTTGATCTTCAAAATCCTATGTATTTACATGGAAATTGGGAAGTTGCTTTGCAAGACTTTACATTTGTGTACAATACATTCCCATTTTATAGTCATTGTAAAATCGGATTCAAGAAACGTGTACCCAAAACCTGTAGTGGTATTTTCTCAATCAATAATTTTGAACGATATTGTCATATTCCGAATCAGATTTTAGATGAAAATTGTGGCATGTTTTTCAAAGATGGATTGAATGTTAGTTGTGATTATAGTCCATTTACAATAAAGTTTGAAAGTATTGAGGATGCCAAGCGAATGGGTTGTGATAAGCTTAGCATTGTTGTTCCTGGTACTGAATACCTAATACGTTTCAAAACATTTGATGAAAAAAGTGTAACAATCGAAAACATCAAAATATCACTATCATATATTAATGAAGTTGAAGAGACATTTACATTTACTAATGATTTATATATTGAAACACTTGAAGAATTACATAAATATATTTCATTCAATTGTTTACATATATTTAAAACTATTGAATTTGTTAAAGATGGATTATGTAAATTCAGTCTGAATAATAACATTTGTGAAATTACATTTGATAAAAATTTGGCTAATACATTGGGATTAGATAAGCAAACATATAGGACAAGTGCTTTTGGTGTACGCAAACCAAAAATAATAAAACTTCATAGGCAAATGTTCATATATACTAACATCATCGATCCTATAATTGTTGGTGATTCTTTGGTTCCTCTTTTGAAATCTGTTTGGGTTGATAAACATGATCAGGATGAAGTTGTCAATATAAATATCGATAATCCCATGTACTTACCGGTATCAACATCATGTATAAACAATATAGAAATAAATATTCGTGATGATAGCGGTAAATTTATTGAATTTAGTAAAGATACAAAAACTCATTTGACATTACATTTCGTAAATTAGATGGCCAATAACGATATTATTAGTATGTATAGTGGTAGCCAAAGTGGTGGCGAATTACCATATTTTATTGGTAAACAGTATGGATCAGGTTGGTTGAGAACAATTGGTAGATTTGCACTTCCTATTCTTAAACGCCTTGGTAGTTTTGGTATGAAAACTGCTAAAGATGTGATAATGAATGAGCAGAAAATATTGCCATCTCTGAAATCAAATGCATTATCCGAGTTACGGAAAGTTCTACCTAGTGTTGCAGGTATGTTTCAAAAACCCGAAGCGCCAGCTCAAAAACGTAAAAGACCTCATAAACATATAAACAAACGAATGAAAGGACATGGAACTATATTTCAAAAATGATTTGTGGTAAATCTGAATTGTGTTTATTTGATAGACCATATCCCCAAGCAGTAATTGAAATGGAGGCCTTTGAAGATGTATTCCCGATGAATTCTATTATGGATAGTAGAACTGATATTGAATTTTATATTAATGGTTCCCAAACTGAATATCTAGATTTGAACGATACATTACTAACTGTTCAGATCAAAGTTGTAGATGAAGATAGAAAACCGTTGGGTGAACCTAGTGATGTAATACCAAACAATTTCTTGTTTCATACACTTTTTAAAGATGCAGTTCTCGGATTTAATAATATCAAGATTGAGGGTGGAAACAGTACATATATTCACAAAGCTCTAATAGAAACTATTATAAATTACAATAGTGATACTAAAAATACATGTTTAGCTCCTATGGGTTATGGTAGTGATGATGATACGAAAAAGTGGATTAAAGGTTCGAAATTATTTACCATGTGCTCATCATTACAACTCGATTTTATGGATCAACCGAAATATTTACTCCCAGGTGTTAATGTACACATTAGATTGAAAAGATCTGATTCGGCATTATCACTAACAAGTGCCACCACCACACCAATTCTTCAATTAGTGGATGCAAAATTATTGGTGAGAAGAGTTCGGGTTGAGCCTTCTGTATTAGCCGGTCATCAATTGGGGCTTAATTCTAAGCATGCAATATATCCATTGAAAACAAAGGAAATTGTTCAATTTGCAATTGCTAAGGGTTCAGCTTCTTTCTATAAGGAACAAATATTTGGAGATAGAAGAATGCCCAACTTTATATTGGTAACATTTCAAAGTGAATCTCAATATAATGGATCATACTTAACATCGAGCTCAATTTTCAAAAACTTTGGTGTTACATCGCTAACTTTATCGAAAAATAGTGATTATAGAAAAACATATACTCAAGATTTCGAAAATGATAATTATTGTACTACATATATGCAGAGTATAGTTAGAAATATGGGTTATTTGGATAAAAACCTTAATTGTGGTATAACTCTTGAAGATTTTAAAAACAAATATCCATTCTTCACATTTGTTTTGGCACCCGATTTTGATTTAAATCAGAGTCAATTACCTCAAAATGGAAATTTACGATTAGATATAAAGTTTGCTAAAGCTACATCTGAACCGGTACATGTTGTATATATGGAGTATTTGAAAATGAGGTTCAAATAACTGCAAACAGAACAGTTTTGGTTTGAACAGAGTTCAAACATTATTGGTTTGAAAATGTTGGTATAAATGTATAGATAATTTATGATAATTTGTCATGGAGTAAGTTTTTAAATGTATTATTAATATTATTGATGTAGTTCTGTTCAGGTCTATCGAATTGGAAAACAAATACTAGGACATGAATTTTTAGGGGTTTTTCCTCTTGATAAAATTCCATATTTACGTAATAATCAAGCCATAATCGTCAATACTCAATCATCTCATCTCGGTGGAGAACATTGGTTAGCAATATATATGAAACCTAGCAAGATATTTGTATTTGATCCTATGGGTTTCTATTATCCGGCTTTAATGGTTTCGAAACTGCAAACAATGGGTAAACCTATTGTCTATAATAAAACTATGTATCAAAAACCATGGACCTTAACATGTGGTCAACATTGTTTAGCTTGGTTATTATCCAAGAGATTTGATGATTAATAAATGTATATGTTTACTATTAATATTTATTATTATTATTTTTATTATTCTTTTTATAAATATTATTATTTTTATTTTTATTATTCTATTATTACTTATTGTTATTATTTTTATAAATATTATTATTATAATAATAATTATTATTATTATTATAATTATTATTATTTTTATTATTATTATTATAATTATTATTATTAATATTATTTTTATTATTTTTATTATTATTATTAATATTATTATTATTATAAATATTATTTTTATTATTATTATTATAAATATTATTATGTGTTTAATTAAAGATAAGCTAATGCATCATCACAAAGACAGTGCATGATAAGTGCGTGATCACAAAGACAGTGCAAGATAAGTGCGTGATCATCACATGATAAGTGCATGCATCCACAAAATTGAATAAAGAAAACACATGCAAACAAAAGTATGTATGTGATTTACAAAGAAAACACATACAAACAAAAGTATGTATGTGATTTTACAAAGAACGCATGCAGTCACAGTGTAGACTGCATGTGTTTTAAAAAGAAAACATGTCTAAAAATCTCTCACCTATATGTGTGTATTGCTTAAATGTGATTGGCTAAATCCTGAAAATATTATTCTCTTTATAAACATTGACAAATGTAGAATTTGTCACAATTATTTCAAAAATTTCTGAAGCGCTATTTTCAAAATGAACAATAATATTTTAAGAAGTATTCTCGAGAATGAAACTGGTAAGGATTTTTTATTAATTTTTAATTTTATTATTATATTTTTCTAGATTGGTATACTTTAACAGAAATACAAGATCAGTTAGATCGTGAAAATGATGTTATAATTATCGACGATGATGGTAAATTTTAAGTTTATATATGTTTTATTTATAAATTATTTTAGAAGTTATTTTAATCGAAGATACAATTGTTATCAGCGATAGCGAAGAGGATATTATCGAAGATGGTAAATTTTAATTTAATTTTATTATATATTTAAAAAATATTTTAGTTGATTTGGATGCAGATGATCATCATAATGCCACCGTTTTTGGAGATGCCCCCATTTCTGGAGATGACAATAATTATGCCACCGTTTTTGGAGATGCCCTCGTTACTGGGGAAGATATGGAGGACCTCTCTTCTATAGAGGATGATGATTCGTCGGAATCAGGAGATAAATGTTAGTTTTTTATTTATTTTTATTTATCGAAATTAAGTTAATGATATTTGAAGTATTATTAAAATATTACATGAAATATCAATAATTTATAATAATTTATAATAAATTTATAATAAGGATCTATTTATTTCAAAAGTTTTATGATAAATATATTATAAGGATCTATTTATTTCAAAAGTTTTATGATAAATATATTTTTAAATTGATGAAATTTAAAATATTATTTTAATAATACTTCAAATATCATTAATTTATAATATATTTTAAAAAAGTATTATTACTGAAACATATATTAACATAATAAATTATAAACAAATATAGTTGAACAAATAGTTTTTGAATTATATAGGCATTTTTATTATAGATCTTACGTAATTGAATTATATATGAATTATATAGGAATTATTTTAATAGATATTTTATAGCATATTTAATAGTTTGCAGTGAGCATGCAAATATTATTGTATTTAAGGTTTTATTTATTAGAATTATTAGAATTATTTAATAGTTTGCAGTGAGCATGCAAATATTATTGTATTTAAGGTTTTATTTGTTAGAATTATTAGATATTTTATATCATAGTTACTTTATAAAGGTTTTTAATTTAATATTTTTATTAGGCACTTTTTATCCGAGATATTGCATCTCATCATTGCAACATAATGAAAGTTGCCATGAAGAAATGAAAAAATATTACCGCCATAGATTTAATGGCATCAAATTTTTTATCTGCGCCATATGCAAAACATCCCAGGACATTAAATATAAAGAATTTTATAGGGAACATGGGGTTCATTTAAATTCTTTCAAGTCTAGTAAAATAAATATGTTTAAGAAAATTAATAAAAATAACGTCGATATTTTGAATATACTACAAAATAAAAAAACATCAAATAAAAAGAATAAAAGACCTGCAGCACCTATTAAAATTAATATCCCAAATAAAATAGTTAAAAAAGAAGTCATCGAAATCAGTGATGATGATGACTCTAATAATGTAAATAATATACATAATGAAAATACTATAAATAATGAAAATATTATAAATAATATACCTATTATAAATAATGAAAATACTATAAATAATGAAAATATTATAAATAATATACCTATTATAATTAATGAAAATACTATACCTACTATAAATAATGAAAATATTATACAATTCGGAGGTTCTGTATTAGAGAATGAGCCGAACATTTCAGTAAATTTAAATGGCGCTATCAAAACTTTACGTTTTGATATATCTAACGCGCAACTAATTACAGTAACTTTAACTGAGCGAATCAGTAATAAATTAATTTTTGAGATAAATAAAATGGGGAGCGTTAAAATTCAATTCGCGATATTAATTAAATTTGAAAAAGATGGCGAGATCCGTGACAATTATTTTTCGAATAATGCGGAGACATTTTCAGATAACTTTTTAAGCGAAGGGGTTAATAAGCTTAATGAAAAAATAGAACAATTCACCAATTTAGGCAGTGGATGGCGTGTTATTAATATTATGGAAATTCACTTTATTTTAACAAAATATGCTCCTATTAATCGTTTGTCTGGACATAAATATATTAAAACCCCTTCTGCATTGAAAAATAAAGGAGCTATAGTAAATATAAAAAACAATGACGACAAGTGCTTCCTTTACTCTATTCTTTATTTATTAAAGAAAGATATAATTGGTGAAAACCCCAAAGAGTCTCTAAATATACAGAGTTTTTAGACGAATTAGAGTACGATGAGATCACGGATTGTCCCATGAAATTAATAAACATACCAAAGTTCGAAAAGAAAAATTCGACTTTAAAATTAGCAATAAATGTGTTTTCGTACACACCAACTGTTATAATTGATGAGATTCCAGATAATTATGTCTTTCACCATCCTCATTTAAGTTTGATCCATAGAAGCAAAGTCACTGACGGAAACCCTATTTATTTATTACTACTTGAAAATAATGATAGATATCATTATACCGCTGTGACCAATATCAACTGGTTAATGAATTGCAATCAAAACCCTGACTGTAACATTCAAATTAGATGTCGTTGGTGTCCACATTGCCTTAATGGGTTTAGATTAGATAATGCATTCAATACACATGTTGCATTATGCGCCAAAAATCAGACTGGCACAACCCTATACACGCTCCCCGTAAATAAAAATTTAGAATTCCTAAATTATTCGAAACATATCACCCCACCTTTTGTGATTTATGCCGATTTTGAATCGGTTTTACCTCCTGATGATAGACATCATCAAATTCATATGCCTATTGCAGCAGGTCTTTTATTAATTAATAATTATACTAACACAAAATCATATTATTACTTTTACGGACTTGATTGCATTCCTGATTTTCTTAAGAAAATTGAGGAAATTGCGACTGAAATTGTTATTCGGTACTATGATTCGGAAGGTGATAAATTGATAGGGCCTATGTCTTTCAGTGAGGTTCGACAGTTTAAATCTTGTCGAACCTGTTATTTATGTAAAAAACCGATTGTAAATCCGGTTAGAGATCATTGCCATTTTACTGGTAATTATCTAGGGGCAGCTTGCCGAAAATGTAATATAGCTCGTAGGATTTATCGGTTACTACCTATAGTCTTTCATAATTTAAGAGGGTATGACCTTCACCATATTTTAAAATATGGTCTCGATCGCTTTCCTTCATGGAATTTAGATATCATACCGATCTCTACAGAAAAATTTATTTCGTTAATTGTTTACATTAACAAATTGGCTGTTCGCTTTATCGACAGTATGCAATTTGTTAATTGTTCGTTAGCTAAGGCTATTAAAACGCTAACTTCTCTTCCATTGACTTCGTCTGTCTTTCATGGTTCTATAGTCGACTGTAAAGGTATTTTTCGGTATAATTTTGCTGTTTCGGAGGAAGTTCTTGAGACTACTTATGAGTTGCCTCCAATTTGGGAGGGCGTAAGTGAAGATGAGTACGATAGAGCACAACTAATCTGGACGCAGCAAAACTGTAGGACTTTGCGTGATTATATGTTAATTTACCTTAAACTTGATGTATTCCTCCTTGCGGACTATTTTCAACAATTCCGTGCCAAGGCTATTGTTTACAATGGTCTTGAACCTCTAAACTTTTATGGCATTCCGGGTATGTCATGGGCTTCAGCGCTTATGACATTAACGGAACTCATTGAACTTTTACAGGACATGGAAATGTTCAATTTTTACGAAGGTGGAATACGGGGTGGGTTAACATTTGTTAACAAACATTACATTGCTGCTTCGGAGGATACAGAATTATTGTACATAGATATAAATAATCTGTATGGTTGGGCTCTCAGCCAAAGTCTTCCTTACGCTGATTTTACTTGGGTGTATGATGGTTTGGATGAGGTTTTGAATGAATGTGCGAATGTTGTGGATATTGAAATCCTTCCATATGGATATACTATGGAAGTTGATATCGAGATTCCAGATAATTTACATGATTTTCTAAATGACTTTCCGATTGGACCGGAAAAGATGTGCCCACCAAATTCAAAAGTTGAGAAGTTAATGCTAACGCATTATCCTAAGAAGAACTATGTTCTTCATTGGAGGCTTCTCAGGCTTTATCTTTCTCTCGGGGCTAAGGTTACACATATACATAGAGCTATTAAATACAAGCAAGCTCCTATTTTTAAACATTATATCGATAAAAACACTAACTTGCGTGCAAATGCAGTTAGTGAATTATATAGAGATTTATTTAAATTGTATAACAACAGTCTGTATGGTAAATCTGTTGAGAACCTTAAAAAGAGGATGAATTTGCGATTATGTAATTCAGCTGAAAAGTTAATTACATATTCTTCAAAACCGGCATTTAGAAAAACAATGGAGATTACTGATGATCTTTTTGCCCCTCATCTTAATAAGGACCTAGTTATATCGGTCAATCAGTTCTAGATTTATCCAAACTACGGATGTACCAGTCACAGTATGTTGAGTTACAAAAATATCGTGATATTTATAATTGTGATATCAATCTAGTAGCGGGTGATACAGATAGCTTCTTTTTGGAGATAAAAAATTTAAAATTAGAAATTTTATTAAAAGCTATGATTTCGGATGATCTGTTAGATACATCAAATTATGATCCTTCTCATCCTTTATATTCTAGACGACTTGACTCGGTTATTGGCAAGTTCAAGGATGAGAGTAAAGGGTTAGGATATAGCGAGTGGGTTTTCTTGCGCCCTAAATGTTATAGCTTGCTAGGAAATAAATCAACAATGCGAGCTAAGGGTGTAAAATTACCGGGTACCGACATTAAACACCAATCTTATTTACATTGTGTTATAATAACAATACTATTATGTCGGTACCTCAAACTAGGATAGGGACCCGAAATCATCAGCTGTTCACTTTTAAAAATTCTAAAATAGCATTAAATAATCATGACGACAAGAGAGCTTGGGTAGGGAAAAACTCGAGTTTTGCATATGGTCATTATAGAGGGGTTGATGTCCTTGATGTTGGTGGTAATATAATCATGCCTGAAACCGATCCAACAGTTCGCAATCAGCAATTTGATGAGATATTTGAGAATGTTATTGATATTTATTAACAAATTTGTATATAAAAATAAAAATTGTGAAAATTTCTCTTTGGTATTTTCATTTGTTATAATTATTTTATTATTATTATTTATTATCAATATTTTCATAATCAAATGCCAAGCGTGAAGAAACGTGAAATAAAACTTGATATTTGTTTAATTGTATTATTAATAATTGATTTACTTTTTATGAAGTTGTTGTTTTTTATATATAGTTGTTTTTATATAGATGTTTTTTATATAGTTGTTTTTATGTATTTGTTTTATTATATATATATGTATTATTAATAAAAAGTAATAAAAATAATGATAATAATATTTATAATAATAAATAAAAAGAATAATAAAAAGAATAAATAAAACTTGTAATAAAAATTAAAATATGTAATAATAATAATAAAAAATTATAATCTTAATAAATAAAACTTGTAATAAAAATTAAAATATGTAATAATAATAATAAAAAATTATAATCTTAATAAATAAAACTTGTAATAAAAATTAAAATATGTAATAATAATAATAATAAATATAATAATAATAAAAATAAAAAGAATAATATTAATAATAAATAAAGCTTGTAATAAAAAATTAAAACATGTAATAATAATAATAAAAATTATAATCCTAATAAATAAAACTTGTAATAAAAATTAAAATATGTAATAATAATAATAAAAATTATAATCTTAATAAATAAAACTTGTAATAAAAATTAAAATATGTAATAATAATAATAAAAATTATAATCTTAATAAATAAAACTTGTAATAAAAATTAAAACATGTAATAATAATAAAAATAATAATAATAATAATAATAATAATAAAAATAATAATAAAAATAATAATAAAAATAAAAATAATAATATTAATAATAATAATAATAAAATAATTGACTTGATTAAAACAAACAATTAAATTTAATAATAATAAAATAAATTTACAAAATATATACTACTTATTTTTATAAGTAGTAAATTTAAATTTTAAAATGTTTAAAAATAATATGGCATTGAGAAATTTTGAATGACCTTGAAAAAATATGATGAGTCATCCAATGACCTTGAATGAGTCATGGTCTTTGTTTAAATGACCTTGAACAAATATGGTGAGTCATCCAATGACCTTGAGTGAGTCATGGTCTTTGTTTAAATGACCTTGAAAAAATACGATGAGTCATCCAATGACCTTGAATGAGTCATGGTCTTTGTTTAAATGACCTTGAAAAAATATGATGAGTCATCCAATGACCTTGAATGAGTCATGGTCTTTGTTTAAATGACCTTGAAAAAATATGGTGGGTCATCCAATGACCTTGAATGAGTCATGGTCTTTGTTTCAATGACCTTGAATGAGTCATTGTCTTTGTCTTAAAAAATTTTTGTACTTTTGGACTTAAAAAAATTTTCTCTCGGCGGGGGGGAGGGGGTAGTGTGCTGGATATGACATGTGCTGGATATGACACATCCCATTACTGGCCCGAACCCGCAACACCAAGAGACCGACGATGTCGATCCCAGGCTATACACCCGAAGAGTGGGTAGCGAGCCGATTCCCCTGAAGAGATCTACCTTTTCGATTGGTGACGATTTGATTTTATTTTATTACTTGTTTATGGATAATTAAAACGAAATTGGTGAATTGTGATTTTATTTTATTATTTGTTTATTGATAATTAGAACTAAAATTTGTGAATTGTCTTTATTTTGTTTTCTGTTTTATTAAAATTTTGTCATTATTCCATTGTTAAACGAATTTTGTTTGAAGTAACTCTAATATGGCGCGATTACATCCTTATCTTAATCACCTTATTTGATCCTATTTTTGTTAGTCATGGAACCCACTCAATTATTGCAAAAAGAATTATCCCGAGCCCAGCAGGCCAACAAATCGCTCTACGAACAAATCATTCAGCTCACCAAGGAGGTGCAGCAAGTGAAGTCTACCTGGGTGGATCCGGCCACACTCAAATCCATCCACTAACGCCTAACAGCTGCTCAAAAGGGTTGGGCAGAAGAGCATCTATTAAACCAGAGTCTCCGGACACAAATCAGAAGGCTGGAAGTCGCCCTGGCTGCTAGTCGAGAGGGGCAAGCGGTAACTTACCCGCTTATCTTCGCCCCATCCCAGTTGTCCTACCAGAATCCGATCCACGATTCCGCACCGGCCGCACACTCTTCAACAGTCCCGTCAAGCAGTCACCGGCCGGGACGCAAGGAACGTGCCCGCCGCAGAGCCGCACGTCTGCTAAACAAAGCGAATTAAATTACCAACATGACATATTGATTATTTCTCTTGTTTTAATAAATAGAATCGTAATTATGATTAAAATCCAAGGTAGTATGTCACCAGATATGATTAAAATTGAATGGTCGTCGAGCAGTCGTGAATACTCGCATCGTGTCGTCGAAGTAGTGTTCTATTCCTACTGGTTAGCATGAATCTGATTTTGAATTTTCTCACAGGGGACAGAGTGAAAGATAGCATAGGTCTTCCAACGACAGCTCGTTGAACCCGAGGCTTGTCCGAGCAATTACAGTATTAGTAATAATGCTCACTTTTTGCGGGCAATCCACCCACTCGAACACATTTCCAACGTTGCCTAGCAACGGGTGCCGAGTTGTAATACAAAGGAATATTTATATGGCGTTACCGGGGTAACAATAGGATGGTATAAACAAACAGCGAGACCCAGTAACCCACCATATTAATATTATTATTATTATTATTATTATTATTATTATTATTATTATTATTATTATTATTATTATTATTATTATTATTATTATTATTATTATTATTATTATTATTATTATTATTATTATTATTATTATTATTATTATTATTATTATTATTATTATTATTATTATTATTATATATTTTCTACAAAATTTGACTATGAATCAGATTTATTTAAGGTATTCAAGTATTTTTGGCACAGCCTTTTTCAAATGATATCGATTATTACTTATTTTTAGTGAAAATCTACACAGTGCACACATTCTCCTTTGGGAAAGTCCGTCCCATTTCAGTAAAAAATAGCATTATTAATAGGAGAGAGACAAAGAGCAATGTGAAACTGTTCTGACATAACAAAAAAGCAAGAAACCCTCGAGAATTTCAAAACACATTTTTTGCAAAATGGATATCCAAAAGAATTCATAGAGAAATATTTTTTAAATGAAAAGTCACAACACACAAAAAAACCAATAATATACTTACGCTTCCCTTTCTTGAACAATAAGACATGTAATGTAATCAGATCTTTCATTCACAATACAGATCTACCTGTACATATTCGTTCAACCTTCACCACTGCAGCACCTTTGAAATCACAACTTCGAAAATCTCAAAAGCCCAAACATCAGACCTTTATCATCAAGATTGTCTGTGCCGTTCTCGTACCAAATGTTTTTGCTTTTCTAAAAACATAGTATACCAAATCACTTGCATGAAATGGGACGCAATATACATAGGAGAAACACTAGAACATTCCGATCACGACTCAATGAACATATTAAAAGCAAAACCAGTAATTATTACAAACACTGGGAAAAAAGTACACAAATCAGTGTCACTAATACACGAAACAAAATGCCAAATATTACAAGACGCGATTAAAAACACATTACAAAGACAAGCCGCAGAAACTTTTTTTTTCAAAAAACACAATCCAACCATCAATATTCATCTAATGTAATTTGAAAATTTCTTTTTTTGGTGGGATAATTAAAATTAATTAAAATTAAATTTAACAAATAAAATCCATATAAAATATAAAATATAAATTTTACTCCTATTTTTTAAATAAATAAGTATTGATCGAAATCACTTGAAAAAGGCTGTACCGAAAAATCGTGAATACCTTAAATAAATCTGATTCATAGTCAAATTTTTTAGAAAATATTATGTCGCTTATAAAGAAATCAGAGGTGAAAATCAAAAAAAAGTCCTTCTAATATTATTATATATATTATTAATATTATTATTATTATTATTGTTATTATTATTATTAATGCTTTTATTTCTGATATAAAATAAATTTTGTGAAAGAAAAATATTTCTTTCGATAATCCTCATTTATGAAAAATTATGCAGACTAATTTTGTTAGGAATTACTCCTGTAATAATTTAATGATCCAGCCCCAGGACAAAGTCCAGGATTATAAATATAATTTATTACTCAAGATTTTTCTGGTGTCATTGATTTATAATTTAATGTTATGTATGTAAAAATATAATTCGTGCCTTTATTTGATTTATTTAAAATGTTTTTTAGATAACGTATCAGATAATTCAGTATTAGTAATGATATTGAAAAAAAAAGCAAATATCATAATATGAATTGCAATGCTTTAAGTGGTCTATTCTCTCAAAACAAGATTTCCAAATTCAATCACCTATAAGCAGAAAACTATGTATAACTATGAATTCATAAGCTCATTCACAATAGTGCGATTCACTCATAATCCAAGAGCAGTTAAATATAAACAGATGATCAACATATTCAGATATATCTATCTGGTACGTACAAAGTAAACACAATTTTCTGTGCTTGGCTATTAACCTTCAGTCTGAGCATTGGGGTCAAATGGACCCCAGTCTTTGTAATAAGTGATATAATAAGTTTTTACACCAACTATGTCAAGTAACTAGATTAGCCTCAACTAAGGTTTTCCACACACATTACAAAAGAAATAATCAAAAATACATTAAATACAAAAAACCACTTTTGAAATGCCAATTGAGCATGACATGTAAATTGTATACTTATAGCACATTTATTTTACAAAGTTTGCTAACCAATAACTGCCTACATATGCTTTACATGTATACAAAGTTCATCGTGTGTATCGTATATGATGCAATGAATAAGTTAATGGGTAAATTACTTTGTCAAACTTTGGCTTAAGATAAGTATGTCCAACCTGCGCCTAAGCTGTTCTTTTTAGAGGCTCTTTTAGGGTTTAAACAGAGATACATTTAAATTACATAACAATGCACATAAACATTGCACTAATTAATATGTTAGTACACACAGTTCGAATTCAGCTTATACTACTATATGTTTGACAATCGCTGTTACAATTACGAAATTAATGACTGATCGAATCAGAGAACTACCAGCTTTAAAGCAAGAAGATGACAAAAAATTTGTAGTATTTGAATTCGATTAAGAAGCGATTTAACTGAAGTTCTGAATTTAGAGCGAGGAAAAGAAGATATTTCACAAGATCTCATTGCAAATAAATAACGTGATGCAAGATTGAAAGAAATATCATTGACAAAACCAGAAACAACAATTACAGAAACAAAATCATTGATGAAGTTTTTTTGAACACAACTAAACAGATTTTACCAAAGCTATCGGTCAAAGAATATACGCTAACGTAACTGAAAGAGGGCAAATGAGAACATGGTAAAATAATCAATATACCAGATCTACACCAGCACAAAGAAGACTATAAGAAGAGCCAAACTGATAACATGAATCAAGTAGAGAAAAAATATTCTATACACGAATAAATACAACAGACAGAAAACCACCATGGACGACAATAACTATTAGAAAATGATTAAATTTCAAATGGCCTGTAAAAAACTACCACCAATTTATATTAAGAACATATTCAAAAAGACTATATAACAAAAGTAGAGAACTTCCACTTTCAATGGTTCCAAAATAAGCCGTGGGAGATGTTTATGCTGTGGTAAAATTATATGGCTAGGAGGGTTATGGGTTTCTAGATTTTTATTCATTATGAAAAGAGGTTCCCTGACAATATCAAAGAATAGGGTACGTAGAAAAAGAGTCAAAACCTGAAAGAAAAGATTTTATCTAGAATAGTAAGAATTTCAGGATAGCTCATGGCGAAATAGAAGATAGATACAATGTTCCTGAGAAATATATTACGATAAGAGAAGACGGAAAATATTCAAGGCCTTCATTTCGTTGGAGGAGTGAAGACAATAAACGAACGTCAAAGAGAAGAATCAGAAGAAAATAAAGATAGAAGTTAGAGTAAAATAACGCTTCAAAATACTAAAGTAAATATGTTATGGTATTCTAGAGCGTCAGTAACAGTCATAAGTATTAATATCTGGTACAAAATAGATAAAACAAACCTTCAATGTTGTAATACTATGCTGTACTATTATGCTGAGTTGTTCAGTCTGAAGTAAAGAATCAGTAATTATATAACTATGCCAGCTTTGTGCAAACCGAACACCAAAATTATTACAACGGTTAAGGTAAAAATTCTATAAGACGTAGTTCTAGTAATGATTATCACCTATTATTTGATTTTCAGTCGCTGTGTACATATTCAACAACTTAGTTACCGTTGATATTCGGGTGGTAGAATATTAAAATAGACATTGAGGCTTTTAAGGAAGATTTGATGTAAATCTACCAGCAACTCTAGAAAAATCAAAAATAAGATACCCATTAAGCGTCAAAACTATACATGATTTTAGTAGTGGGATGTGTCACATCCAGCACATATCACATACAACACACCCCCTCCTTATACCCGGGTAAAAAATTTTCTTAGTCTAAAAGTACAAATTTTCTAGGACAAAGACCATGACTCATTCAAGATCATTGAAACAAAGACAATGAGTCATCAAAATTTTCTCAAGGCCATTAAAACAAATACCATGACTCATTCAAGGTCATTGGATGAATCATCATATATTTTCAAGGTCATTCAAAATTTTCAAGGTCATTTTTTTAAAAAATTTTAAATTTAAAATTACTACTTATTTTTATAATTACTGTTTTAATTATTATTATTTTTTATTATTATTTTTATTATTATTATTATTAATATTTTATTACTATTACTATTATTATTATAATTACAAAGTTTTATTATATTATTATTATTAATAATATATTTATTATTATTATTATTGTTACAAGTTTTTATTCATATTATTATTATTACAAGTTTTATTAAAAGTTTTAATTATTATAAATATTATTATTGTTATTATTAATAAAATTTAAATAATCAAACCTTTTCAGCTAAGACAAAATATTTACAAGTTTTATTTTTTAAATATTCACAAAATATTTTAATAAATATCAATCACATTGTCAAATATCTCATCGAATGGTTGATCACGAACTGCGGGATCGGTTTCAGGCATTATTATATTACCACCAACCTCAAGGACATCAACCTTGAGTTTTTCCCTACCCAAGCTCTCTTATCGTCATGAATTATTTAACGCAATTTTTGAATTTTTAAAAGTAAACAGCTGATGATTTCGAGTCCGTATCCTAGTTTGAGGTACCGACATAATAGTATTGTTATTATAACACAATGTAAATAAGATTGGTGTTTAATGTCGGTACCCGGTAATTTTACACCCTTAGCTCGCATTGCGACTTATTTCCTTGCAGGCTATCACATTTAAGGCGCAAGAAAACCCACTCGCTATATCCTAACCCTTTACTCTTAACCTTGAACTTGCCTATAACTGAGTCAAGTCGCCTAGAATGAGAAGGATCATAATTTGAGGTGTCTAATAGGTCATCTGAAATCATCGCTGGTAATAATATATCTAATTTTAAATTTTTTATTTCTAAAAAGAAGCTATCAGTATCACAGTTATAAATATCACGATATTTTTGTAATTCAGTATACTGTAATTAGTGCATCCGTAGTTTGGATAGATTTAGTACTGATTGACCAATATAACTAGGCCTATCCAAACATATTGAGTCCTTATTAAGATGAGCGGCAAAAAGATCATCAGTAATCTCTATTGCTTCTCTAAATTCCGGTTTTGACAAATATGTAATTAACTTTTCAGCTGAATTACATAGTCACAAATTCATCCGCTTTTAAGGTTCTCAACGGATTTACCATACACACTATTGTTAATTATACGGAAAGATACCTTTAAAATCAACTATAGAACCTTGAAAGACAGACGAACAGCCAATTTGTTAATGCGGCAGGTATGATGTCTAAATTCCACGTGGGAAAGCGATCAAGACCAGATTTTAAAATATGATGAAGGTCATAACCTCTTAAATCATGAAAACCGAAGGTAATAAGAGATAAATTCTACAAGCAATATGAAATTTTCGGCAAGATGCCCCTAGATAATTACCTGTAAAATGGCAATGATCTCTAACAAGAATTACAATCGGATTTTTACATAAATAACAGTTTCGACAAGATTTAAACTGTCGCTCCTCATTGAAATTCATAGGCCCTATCGATTTATCACCTTCTGAATCATAATACGGAACAACAATTTCAGTTGCAATTTCCTCAATTTTCTTAAGAAAATTAGGAATTCAATCGAGACCATAAAAATACGAATAAGATTTTGTTTTGTTATAATAAATTATTAATAAAAGGCCTGCTACAATAGGTATATGAATTTGATGATGTCTATCATCAGGAGGTAAAACCGATTCAAAATCAGCATAAATCACAAAAGGTGGGATGATATGTTTAGAATAATTTAGGAATTCTAAGTTTTTATTTTCGAGTAATGTGAAAACGGTTAAGCTAGTCTGATTTTTGCAACACGTGTATTGAATGCATTATCTAATCGAAACCATTAAGGCAATGCGGACACCAACGGCATCTAATTTGTATATTACAGTCAGGGATTTGATGACAATTCATTAACCTATCAATATTGGTCACGTGCGGTATAATAGTATCTGTCCTTATTTTCAAGCAATAATAAATAAATAGGGTTTCCGTCAGTGACTTTGGTTCTATGTATTAAACTTAAATGAGGATGGTGAAAGACATAATTATCTGGGACCTCATCAATTATAACAGTTGGTGTGTATGAAAACACATTTATTGCTAAATTTAAATTAGAATTTTTCTTTTCAAACTTTGGGATGTTGCAAAGTTTCATGGGACAATCCGTGACATCATCATATTCTAACTCATCTAAAAACTCTGTATATTTCGAAACTCTTTGGATATTTTCATCAATTATATCTTTCTTTAATAAATAAAAAATGGAGTAAAGGAAGCATTTGTCGTCATTATTTTTTATTTTTACTATAGCTCCTTTATTTTTCAATGTGTATTATGTCCGGACAGACGACTAATGGAAGAATCTTTAGTTAGAATAAAGTGTATTTCCAGAATATTAATAACACGCCATCCACTGCCTAAATGGGTAAATTGTTCAATTTTTTCGTTAAGTTTATGAACCCCTTTGATTAAAAAGTTGTCCAAAAATGTCTCCGCATTATTCGAAAAATAATTGTCACGAATCTCGCCATCTTTTTCAAATTTAATTAATATTGCGAATTAAATTTTCACGCTCCCCATTTTATTTATTTCAAAAGTTAATTTATTACTGAATTGCTCAATTAAAATTATTTTAATTAGTTGCGCATCAGATATATCAAAATGTAAAGTTTTGATTGCGCCATTTAAATTAACCGATATTTTCGCCTCATTCTCTAATGAAGAACCTCCGAATTGTATAATATCATTATTTATAATAGGTATAATATCCTTATTTACATTACTTATAATATTTTCATTGTTTATAGTAGGTATAATATTTACATTAATTATAATAGGTATAATATCATTATTTATAATAGGTATAATATCATTATTTATAATATTTATAATATTTTGATTAATAATATCTTCGTTATTTACATTATTTACAATAGAGTCATCATCATCACTAATTTCGATGACTTTTTTAAATCATTTTATTAGGAATATTAATATTAATATTTTCAGCAGGCCTTTTATGAAATAGATTTTGAGTAATAAAGAACACAGTAACACCAACATATCGACTGATTTTTGTGAATAAATTATTGAAATCCTTTTCTTTATTAGCTTCCTGATACAAATCATCGATAATGATAACATCACTTTTCCTTAATCGACTTGACCAGTTTTTATCGAAACCCTTTATTATTTTCATGTTTTTTAATTTACAGAAATTATCTTGAGTTAATCCATGTTTTTCATCTGCACCCCTATGCCAATAAATCTTGTTGAATTTTGTTAGGAATAAATTAGATTTCTGTAATTTACACACATAGTTTTACCACTATCACTTGGGCCGACGATTTGATATACCGCATCATTTCTTAATACATTATTAATTTGTATAATTATAGTTTTTTGTTTATATTATACAATTTAATGAACTATTTCTAAAAATCATAGATGAATATTTCATTATTGTTTAATTATGTTATCAAATATAAATTATAAAGGAATTTTTGACGTGTCAAAAATGACGTTTCCGAATGGTAAACCCCAGCAAATTGTTGATAGGAGTGAAAAATACCCTATAATATTTTTCAAATCAGGCAAATGCAGAATCATGGGATGCAAGAAACCTTTAGATGTCAATAAATTAAAATATAGAATAAAGGATATTAAAATACAGTCAGTTACGGTTACCATGGATATGGGAAATCTATCAATTTATACAACATGTCAACAAAATATCTTTGTATGTTCTAGCCAGAATTATTTCCTGCACTGAGGCTTTTAAAATACAACCAATGTGTGATAACGTGTTTGCCAGTAGGAAAATAGTCATATTAGGGTTGCGAAATCTAGAGTAAAAAAATATTGTTACAGGCATACACAATGAAATCATGGGATGGGTCGACATCTGATTGGCTAATGATTGATTAAAACAACTTGCTTATTCATTTTACTTCATTTTTTAAAATCGAAAATTTGAATGCTAAGCTGATGACAAATAACATTCAATATGGTAAATTTATTATTTATTTATTTTCTTTTATTATTATTATTTTATTTAGAAGAATATGAAACCCTAGTGATTGGAAGACTTCAGAATTATTATCCTCAACTCAATGCGATAATAAAGGATAGCCAGCAACAATGATTCCAGAGCTCATATTTAATGAGACGAGAATACGGATTTCGGAGCTGATCAATCAGACTCAATGGATAATGAAATCAACAGGCTGGAAACGGAAATGGCACCTGAATACCAATATATTCTGGACTGTAGTTGCTGCAATATCCGTTATCAGCGGTTCATCGAATGGTGCTTAATCAAATACTTAATGAACTTTTGTAAACTACAACTTTTAAGACAATAAATGCTTTGTGCTACATGTTTTTGATTTGTTTTTGATTTGTTTTTAGTATTAATAGTTAGTAATAACAAGTTTTAATAGTAATAATTTTATTTAGTCATTGTTTTATATAATAAACGAAATAATAATATTAATAATAATAGTAATAATAATAATACAACACATAATAATAATAAAATAATAATAATAATGTAACACATGATAATAATAATAATAATAATAATAATAATAATAATAATAAAATATTAATAATACAACACATAATAATAAAAATAATAATAGTTCGTAATAATAGAAATAAGTAATATAGACTTGTATAGAAATAAATACATGCAACATCGATGCAACAACGATTCTGATTGCTTAATCAGTATTTATCAAGTGTATAAAAGCTCGTCACCACCTTATAAAGATCATAAATCAAACATGATCAAGAAAATAGTGAGCTCTGCTATCATTGTCCAACCAGTTCAGATGGTCCATAATTATAAAATGTATTTTTTAAAGGAGCCTATCAATATGCAATTGGTAAATCCGGAAAATTGTTACTGCTAGACTTTTAAAATTATTTTAATGTATATTTTAGTGTTTAATGTGGATGTTAATAAATGTATTTAAACAGATTTTGTTTGTTTTCTTTACAACATATTCTATAAACAAAATTATAATTAGTTTTAAAATTGTTTAAAAATGATGTCTGAAAAAGATAAAATATAAAATAATTAATTAATTTTTGTTTAGAATATTTAATAAACTTTTTGTTTATATAAACTCGAAGAAATAACCGGTGTAAAAATTAGAGATATGTTGACTCTAGTTGAAGCATTGGGTAAAGAAGATTCATGTTGTGATTCAGAATGTCAGAGTGATGATTAAGATACTGAAATTATTAATGATGAAGAAACCCCTACTGAAAATTTAGTTGAACCTAACAAATTTAAGAGTTGTGTTGACCATGTTATAAAAAATATAATGATAGAATATTGTGGTGATGAAGCATGTGCATGTAATAATCAATAAATCTTTAAAAATATAGTTTTTTATTAATATTCAGTTAAAAACAAAGAATAATACATTTATTAAAATTTATGATAAACTTTATTACAGAAATATATGAAAGATGCTCCAGTTAATAGCTTTAATAAAAATTTACAGTTTAAATATAAATACCTGAACGTTTGGATTCTGCGACAACTCGAATAATTGTTATCCATCCACCGTTTGCTGCTACCCATGGATCAATTTTTTTTCTATTAACTAAATAATGATAAAAATAAAATAATAATATAAAGTAATATACCTCTATAAACCATTGGAAATTATTTTCATAGTCGGATCCGGATTTTAATATCATGTGTTTCATATACATTAATCCTACTATTATTCGCATCCATTTATTATTTTCATCAAACATATAACTAAATATCGATTGGAATGAATTTTTCTTTCTCTCCAATGTTGGAAAATTGAGAATAGGCTCAAATGGAATATCTTCTACGATTTTCTCGTACGATTGACCATGAATTTTATGTTTTTAATGATATCATCATCATCTCCATTAACCAGCTCATTCAACAAAGTTATAAAAAATTTAGTTTCTGGCATTTTATAAAAATATTTCAAGTGTAAGCTTATTTATACTATATTCGACCAATCAGAATCATGCATGGATATTGCATTTAAGTTTAATGTCTTTATTTAAGAAAATAGGAAAAATATATAATGGAAATGTGAATGTTGATGGTTTGTTGCCACTTTTTTGCTGTTGAACTTCTTTCATTTTAAGATTGAACTGGTCAGTTGTTTTATGAGAATAAACTTTTATACTATATTGAACTTGATTTATCATTTTTTCATTAAGTTTTCGATTTTCATTCAATTGGAATATTGATTTTCTTAATTCACTTTTGATAATACCTATGGTCTGATTTAGATATAGAAGTTCATCATATATTGTGTTCCGAGCTCTTTTTAAAGTCTCATATGTGAGTTCAAATCTGATTTCTAAATTACTCACTCTTTCAGATAATTTTTTGACTGGAGTATTTAAATATCTAGGCCTATCTATCATATAAAAAATATCCATCAACACGGCTGTATCAGGACATACACATCTTGTTGAATTTTTACCTTGGACAGTTACAACGCTTGAGTTAGCCATTTTAAAATAACTAAAAACTAATAATATTATTAAAATTTCTTTAATCATTTTCAAATCTATAAATTAATATTTATTGTTTATAGCTAAAGGTTTGTGTGTGTGTTAAACTTCTCATTGGTTTAAATTAATTTAAAAATAATTGTTATTTCAATTTTTATCATTACAATGTATGTTATTGTACCGAGCGCAGTTCAAGCTATGGACGAGATGAACATTATGGTAATTAATTATTATAATAATAATAATAATATTACTATTATTATTATTATTATGTGTTTTGTAGATGATTATTTTAAAGTTATCAAAGAACGTCTGAACTTCTATTATCCAGATATACATGAAATATTGAAGGATAAGCCAGCATCAATGATTCCAGACTTGGTCTAAAATTATACATTTATATGGATATTTTCCGTAATCGATGAGTTTCTATAGGACGTCAAACAAAACAAAATGTTAAAGGATATGGAACCGAATATCCTTGTGGTGATGGATGTCATTGCTGCGCTGCCTGATATCGGAAGTATGTCGAATGGGCTTTGAATGAAGCTCTTTGACAATATTACTATAGTCGAATTATTTCTTTTTAATAAAAGTTTTTTGTTGTAATGACTTTGTTTATATTATATATTAATTATAGTATAATAATAATAATAATAATAATAATAATAATAATAAATAATAATAATAATAATTATAATAATTATAATAATATAATTATAATAATAATAATAATTTTAATAATAATAGTAATAATAATGTCAAGATGTCTATTTTTATGAAATATCCAGAAGAGCGTTAAAAACTGAATTTCAGCCATTCACATTAATAGTTAAGGAAGGTTCTAGCTCTGCCTTTGTGCGTTGGCAGTCTTCGTTCGACCGTCCTAATAACGACCGCTCAGTTTGCAAACGCACAAATATCTCAGTTTTCTAATTTGAAAAAAGCATCTAAAATTAACTCAGATGTGATACGACGAAATTTGTAAAAAAGTTCACGAAACTTAGCAGAAAACCACATATTCCTTTAAAGACAATAAACTTATTTCTGTGACATTTCTGAATTTTTAAAGTTTTTATTTTTAAGTTAAGATTTAATTTATTAAATACAGACGGGAGGCTGCTTGTCCGGTATTGTGTTCATTCATTCATTGCAATTAAAATGCTTTTGTTTCGCTATTTTAATTGTTTTAATTGTAAATAAAAAACTGGGAATACAAGTATTAACTGATTCATGAAAGGGCTTAAGAGAAATTAGAAAAACAAAGAATTGTTCAGTTAATTAAATTTCTAATATGTTATGGTCAATTTGTCTTGGGGGTTGTTTTTCTCCATTTCCTGACACTTGGGATCACATTAAGACTTTAGATCAAATTCAAAAATTTCATATGAAAAATAATCAGTTTCGATAAATTAAAATATATAATTAAATTATTTTATGAATATTGGAAATTCGTCCGAAACTGTCAGCAAAATATAGTGAGTGCTTGTGTACTTGTGTATTTATATATAACTAAAATTATTGCGAAAACTAAAAATAAAATGTTTAAAACTTCATTACGATTTAAAAACACTTAAATTTGCCTCAAATTGGGATTGTTTTAGATAATTAGAGGAATATTATTTATTTTAGTTTTTTCCTAAAAATATCAGCTCAAAATTACTTATTATAATTTATTATTATCTAGATATATTATATTTCAAAGTATCCGTTATTTTCTATATTCAGAAATCAAATAACATTGAAAGAATAAAAATTAATAATAATAATAATAAAAATAATACTAATAAAAAATAATAATAATTATAATAATAATAATAATAATAATAATAATAATAATAATAATAATAATAATAATAATAATAATAATAATAATAATAATAATAATAATAATAATAATAATAATAATAATAATAATAATAATAATAATAATAATAATAATAATAATAATAATAATAATAATAATAATAATAATAATATAATAATAATAATATTAATAACAATAACAATAATAAATTAGAGTTACCAATGCAAGATTTATTAATTCATAAAATTATAATTTAAAATGAAATTTTTTGGAAATTTTTAAAAGCATTTTTTTAAATTTTGTCTTTAAAAGCTGTCTTGGTAAATCCATTAAAATGGTAAAATCAAACAATGTCATATGTGATAAAAAAGAAAATATTCTGCATATCCGATATGGTTGCACGAAATTTATGGAATATCTTAAACATAAACATTTTTTTTATTTTCAAATATAATTTACAATCCTGATTTGATGTCATTTTTTCTCGTTTATAGTGTAATTTAATTAGATTTGTGAATTCCTAGATAAATCACTGATTTTCAATGCAAATTGTTATTTGTTTTAATGGCCCAATATTTATTTTGTGGGTATTGTATGGGGCTTGAGACCCACAGTGCCATAATTTGGGATATCCCAGGTTCAAGATTATGAGTCAAATATAGTCATTTTATTACCGAGATTGTGGACTGACTGGATAGGTAAAATTGACATGCGGAAATTCTAAAATCCACAAAACATGATTTATTGAAATGCATTATTTGCACATGTGCTTCTCCCATTATTCTAATGAATTATTCTGTTTCTATTCTAAATTGAGAGATCAGAAATTATTTAAAACAAATGATGTCTTTCGCATATGCCAATGTGACTGGCTAATTACATTACATCAATGGAACTAATAGATGAGACGAGACATCATCCTTCCTTTGAAGAAATAAAAATTAATTTAATTAATTAATTGATCATTGAAGATAAAGTAATTTAATAATACTTTTTGTTCTTTAATATAAATATTAAAAATACTTATTATTGCTATAATTATTATTATTATAAGTAATATTATTGGTATTGTTATTATTATTATTATTATTATTATTATTATTATTATTATTACTTTTATTATTATTGAATAAAAATGGTAATTTATTTGTGTAAACAATATTTTTTAAATTTATTTATGCAGTATATTTTGTCCACTCAGTTGCCATCATTTAGAATTAAACAACTTCAATAAAACGATTAAATTTCTGGGTTTACCGCAATCACCTAATAATATAATCGAAATCCAGTAAAACTTCATTATCCCTTATAAGATAAAATAGTACTAATTGAAAAAAATGAAAAGCATTTTAAAACAAAAGTTATAGAAAAACAACTGATTCCTGATCTATATACATCACCAGATAGTTTTCTCATATCTAAATACAAGAGAAAAATGGTAAGGTGATTGGTTTACCGTTTATGGACATTACCATTTACTTTTTGCAGGCATATCAAACTAGCAGCCCAGCCAACAAATGATTATCAATGATTATTAAAATATTGAGTAGAAACTAAAATTCAAAAGAAATGTTCAATATAATTTAGGTAACAAATTTTTTCTATATACATACATAAACACATACATTTGTTTATGTCTATGATGATTGTAAAATCTATAACACTTATTCATAAGAACAACAAGAAGCTTCACAACAAAAAACATGCATATATATTTCTATTAATTTGTTAATGCATAAATGTATTTTTATTAAAAAGATTTTAACTTAGTAATTTTTGTGCGGCCCTTCACAAGTCTAAAATTCTTAATGTGGCCAAGACATGGATTGAGTTCGACAAGCCTGACTTATTTTATATTCATTAATAGTATAGATAAATAAATTGAGTTGCTCCATTAGAATAGATATTCTAAGTCCTTTTTAATACCATGGAGTAGGAAATTGTTGAAAATTATCGTAATAGATTGAATGAGATTGATGAAATAATTTAACCCTGGTTGATATGTTAAATTCTCTTGTGAGTTGTCATTTGACTGACACGGATAGTAATGTGATAATGATGTTCTGTTAAATTTTACTGATAGCAATAAGGTTTATTTTGATGAAATAAATGAAAGTGACGTGCCTGCTGGAGTTGGTCCTGTAATTGTTTTGTCATTTTCTGAGGGTTTTTAAAACTTTAGGAAAATATTGGAAGGCTAATCTTAAAATAATTTCAACGTTGTAATATTTTTAGTTATAAATGTATGACACCATTCCGACTACTTTCTGATATTATATATCGTTTTACTTGTAATTGGTGTAATATCAAATAAATTTGCGAGACTACCTATTATTTTTGTTCCATGAGTTCGAGACCATTTCCGATTAAGTGAAAACAGTAATATTATTGAGCACAATAAGACATGTAAATTATTAAATGACATCTCCATTTTGGAAGTGTTATTTAAGGGTTTTAAAAATGTTTGGAAACGTATCACTTGTGAAGCCTTGATGATAAAATCATTTTACCCAAAGGTTAACATACAGAATCCAGTATCCGAGTGCATTTTTAGAGTTTTTAATTAATTTTATATTTTGTAATGAAGTTTTATTGTATTCTACACATGTTATTATGTAAGTATTAATAAATCTATAAATAAATATATTCCAAAAATATATTTTAAAAATTGATGTTATCTTATTATTTTTGGGTATTTGTTACAAGTTTTTTTTATCGATTATTAATAACTTATCCAGAAAATATTGATTTCACAGCAGGGGCCTCACTATGGAGGTGTGAGGGATGTGCTGGCCCCACCGGGTGACACCGAAATAAAAATATTGCAAATTTGAAAAAGCAGACATAGTCGGGTTTTATAACCGTTCATTGTTAAATATGAAGCATGCACTTTCTTAAGTCTTTAATAACTTTTTGACTTATTTACAAACATTACTATATGCAATTATATATGTTACAGGAACACTAGGAAGAAGACCATGGTGAAAGTCTAGAGATGTGACACCAAGAGTTGACCGCACTGAGTGACACCAACCCCGTTGACGCCACTGTCCCACACAATCTCGTTTTTAATTTACCCATCTTAGGGTTTTCATGAATAGTTTGACATTGTATACATGTTTCACATTCTTTACTAAACAAAGCGTCGCATTACCATGACTTACATCTTTTTTGTATTGTATTACCATGTCTAAACTGTTAAGATGATTTATCCGTGTTTGAAATTGAGGAATAATAGCATTCTATGTTTTTATCATAAATGTAATAACTTTGTGATCTGTTCTTAGTATAAAATCTTTACCATATAAATAATGCTTAAATGATTCGTAAAAAAATATAGATAACAATTTCTTTCGCGTTATGCAATAGCCTAATTCATGTTTATTCATGGCCCGAGATCCATAAGCAATAACTCTTTCTTTATTTCCTTCGGTTTGAGATAATACCGCACCGATGCGATCAAAGTTAGCTTCTGTATCCACCAATATAAACGAATTAGTAAAATCTGGAAATGTTAAAACAGTTGTAGATGTTTATCTTAGCTTTAAATTTTGAATAGTCTTCACAGTGGTTATGTAATGATCATGTAATCAACGGGCTTCATATGATACCTTAATTATGTGATACACACTTTTTGATCACAGGCCACACCTCATAGGTCAAATGATGTCATCATGAATTTTGTTTAAATGAAGTCGCCATTTTAAATTTTTATTTTAATGAAGTGGTCACCATTTTTTGAAACTTTTGTTTAAATGGTCTAATTTTAGTCAAACAACATCCTTTTCTTTGGTAAATTTTGGTCGAAAAAGCCGATTCTGGGCTCAAAACCCACGATTTCCGGATACTTTTGATGGTTTTGTTGTTGGAAAGGAGTAGGTATTAGTAGCACACTGCGCCCACACACCATAGGTAGGGGTGGGTGGTATGTAATCACTTGATAATCTTGGTGTGTCTTGATTACATAATGATGTATTTTTTTGTGTGTATTTTTTACTAATTCTTTTGTGTGTATTTTTTACGAAATTTTTTTTGTGTGTATTTTTCGAAATTCTTATCTGTATTTTTTTAATAAAATTTTTATGTATTTAAATTTTTGTGTATAAATATTTTTTTTTGTACTTTTTTTTGTGTATATAAATTTTTCAAATTTTTGGCGCGATTTTTAAAATATATCTAAATTTTTTTAAAAATAAACTACATATTTTATAATTAAAATTTTTCAGTATAACTTTTGAAATTTAAAATATATCTAAATTATTTAAGATAAAGTATATAATTTCTAATTAAAATGTTTCAGTATAATTTTTGAAATTTAAAATATATCTAAATTTTTTTTAGATAAACTATATAATTTCTAATTAAAATTTTTAGTATAATTTTTTATATGAAAATTTTAGTATGATTTTTAATATATAATTTAAAATATAATTTTTTAAAGTAAAGTAATAAAATTTTTAACATAATTCTATAATGAAATTTTTTATACATGATTTTAGCATGTTTTCAGTATAATTTTATCAATGAATTTTTTTATATATGATTTTTTAAGATGGAATTTTTATACATGTTGATAACAATCAAATAAATTTAGTGTTAACATAATAATAATAATAATAATAATAATAATAATAATAATAATAATAATAATAATAATAATAATAATAATAATAATAATAATAATAATAATAATAATAATAATAATAATAATAATAATAATAATAATAATAATAATAACAATAATATTAATAATTCAACCAATTAAAATCTTTATAAAAAAACTGATTCTCACACATAAAATAAACAAGATCAAAATTTATTTAATTTAAATCATCACAAATCTGCTTATAATAAGCTCTTCTTAGATCAGCCAACAAAATATGTACAACTTCTTTATTCTTGTAGGCTCCGCAGCATCTGCATCTAAATGGACAAGTCAACATTGAGGGATCTGCACAAACAATGCAGTCATCTAAACATTTCAAACCAGATCCTTGAACTGATTCTTAGTGCATCCGTACAATTTCTTAGATGTTGATTCCTGTCATTTGATAGATCCGCTTGCTAATACATCCAAACAAAGTGGATTGTACTTCACAAGTCTTAATGCTGGAAACAGTTCCAGTTCGTAAATGTTTTCTGTTTTGGTAGACAAATCATACAAGTTGATTCGACAACCCATGTCAATATTCAAAGATAATGATTGAATTTGTAAATCTTGAATCTGATATTGAGATCTCTTTCCTGTAATGGTCTCTTGCATCCCATTATCCTGCATTTTCCGCTCTTGAAGAATAAGATTGGATATTTTCCACTTCTATTCACTACATGTTTATGTTTTCCGGTTGGGAACTTTATTCCGACTACTTTTATACATATTAGGTAACCGATAACTAGTTACTGAACAAATAAATATTTGGTTACTACCAACATTACTTTAAAAGTAAATCAATAACAAGAAATACAAGTAAAAATACAAATTTATTAATAACATTTTCTTCACTCTCTTTCACATCATTAATGCCTCTATATCTGTAAATCACTTGGTTGTTTAGTTACTGAGTAGTTAGCAAGACCTCTTTTCTGAATAAAATTTTGTATTTGATTATTGTATTTTATTGAAATCATTGAAACATTTTGTTAAAGTCAAACATTTTTCAACTATTTTAAAACGTTTATCCAATTTTGAACAATTATTCTTATATTAAATGTTTTTTTTCATAAAAATATTCATTTAGATAGTATTTATCCTTTAAATAACAATATTCAACCGACTTCAACCCTACTATAAACCCGAAATGTTACCAATAACTAGTTACTGAACCAATAAATATTAATGATAGGTTATTGACCAACAAATTTTGAAATAAATCACATAAAAGGTTAAACAAAAGAAATACAAGTTGAAATTTTATTAACTTCTTCACTTTCTTTCACATCATTGATGTCTCCAAATTGGTAAATTTTTTGGTAGCTTAGTTACCTTGTTGTTATCAAGCGATAATTAATCAAATTCATTGAAACCAAATCCATTGTTATATTTACTTGGTATCAACCTCTGAATACTGATAATCCATACACAGTGAATAATTCATTGATTAATAACTGAACAACAATCACTAGGTATTGTATACAAATAACCGAGTACTGTACAACTCTATATATACATACTAGGCATTGAAAAATCTACTTATTCATTAAAATGTCATATTTAAATAATATTTACTCTCTGAACACTGATATTCAACCAACTTAACCCACTTAAAAATAAAATAAAATTTTCTCTCAATCATTTCCCTTTAAAATACTTGGTTATTCACACACTCACAATATGTTATCAATAACTAGTTGCCGAACAAATCAATATCAAAAATTGTTTACTGACCAAGAAATCTTTAAATGAAAGCACATAAAAATTTGAACAATCAAGAGAAATGCAATTTCAATTACAAATTTTATTAACTTCTTCACTCTTATCGATCATTGATGTCTCCAAATTGTTTGTTTGCTTAGTTACCTGATTGCTATCAAGAAACTAATAATCATTTATGCCCAATCAAGTGTTGTATTTTCTCGGAATAAAAATTTATTGCTTTGTTTACAGTCTTGTATGTGATTTATTGAAATTATTTTGTAAAACTTAGGTAAAAGACTTTGAAATTTTTCTACTATTTTTGTAATATTTTTAATTGCTTCCAACAATGAACAATTACTAAAAGTTATTTTCAAAGATGAATGTCAACTTTTTCATTTAATTTTCACATGTCCTTAAATAAATTAATTGCTAACTCATCAAAAAATTACTTAAATTTATTTTTATAGATTTTCTAATCTTTTCACTCCAACTCTTATTGTTTACTGAATGATAAATTAATTAGAAAGTGCAAGTAGTGGTTAATCTTATTTCTCAAAACATATATTATTTTCATTGTACATGGAATAAATTTTCATATATTTATTGAAAATGATTCAACTCTTAAAATTATTAACTCAAAGATGCTAAAGGTTTGAATAAAACTGATATAAAATAAAATAATATTTACCACATTACTAGAAATTGAATGATTATCGACCAACCACTAAATAAGTTGAAGTTCTAACAAATCTTAAAAAACTACATGGAATAGGTACTAATCGATACCGATAAAATCTACTAAAAATTCAAATATGTATGTTTAATTGTTGTAAAATAGTTGTTTTTGTAAAAATAAGACTTATCCTTAAATTATCATTATCATGTGATTAGAATTTAATTAAAGTTGTGAGAAATATTTTAAGTTGCTAAATTTTAAATAAAACTGCTTAATTTGTAAATAATGTTAGTACTTTGAAGAAATTTTAAAATAAGACCTTCAGCAAATTGGTAAGAAAATAGTAGTTATTGAGTAATACTTATTAAAATTACTAAAGATTCATAATATTTGACAAGTTTTGATAGATCTTTAATAAAATTTGTTAGTACTTGGAAAAAAATTTTTTAAAAAAATGTTTAAACATAGTAGCAAATTGTAAGGAAAATAGTACTTATCAATTTTTAAAAATTTTAATTAAATTAATTAAGTTGTAAAATAATTGAAAAAATTTGTTAGATCATTTTTTAAAATTTTATAAGTTTCTTAGGTAATTGTTCTATATACTTGTTGAATGAAAATTAATTGTACAATTTCTCTTCATTCGTAGAAATAATCATATATATTTAAATTATTCAGAAAATTGTCAATAACAACATAAGTAATGGGTAACATAAATTTTTTAAATACTAGTCAATTTGAATTTTTAATTAAATTACAAATAATAAAATCAAATAAATACTTGAATACAAATAATTACATGAATCAAACATTTTTGTTTAGAACCGAACACGTATACTATAGTTTATTCAGATTCCAATAATATCATTAAAATTAACCAAAATCTTACTGATATATTTTGATAACCATTATTCTCAACAAATCATCTCTCTTTAAATGACAATAATCGCAGCTATATTCATTTTTTTGGATAAAAATCACCGACTTATTTCGTTATTGAACCGAATAAATTCCTAGAAATCCCCTTAAAATAAAATTCATCTCTCGACCAATCATTTCCCTTTAAAATATAGTAAAATTTACTCTCAACCAATCATTTCTCTTTAAATGACTATATTTTCACTCTCAGCTATATTCATTATTTTCATAAAAATACAGATTTATATCGATATTCAACCGAATATATTTCTTGAAATTCCCTTAAATAAAAATTCATCTCTTGACTAATCATTTCCTGTTAAAAAAACAAATTTCAACTGACACAACCTCTTAAAAATATCAACAAACCTGTTATTATTCGATAATTTCCCCTTAAAAGATCATAAATTCTCTTCTTAACCAATCATTTCCCGCTAAAATAAAATAAAATTTAGTCTAAACCAATCATTTCTCTTTAAATGACAATAATTCCACTCTCACAAAAGATGAACACACATATTGATATCTATTTGAACAAAGCCCCTTAAAAATATTATAAATTACTCCTCTATATTCTCCATTTAGAAAATATTTACCCTTTGAACACAGATATTCAACCAACTCAATCCCCTTAAAAATGACAACAAACTTGTTCTTAATCGAGTATTTCCCCTTAAAATATCATAAAATTTTCTCTTAACCAATCATTTCTCTTAAAATGACATTTTCCCCCAATGCACCAACAATATACATATTTTTTGTAAAAACTTACAAGGTAAAATTTCTTTAGAAATCTATATTTAACCGAATAAGATCCTTAAAAATCCATCATAAGGATCATATTTACTATATGTATTAAACCAATCAAATTCCTTAAAAAATTATCATAAAAATCTGAATTTTACCAATAAAAATAAATTTTCTTTAAAGTATTGCAAAATTGTTATCGATACCCAACATTTTCCGTCGAAAATTACCACAATTTGATTCTGGCAACAAATTCTATCAAATAAAAAATTCATCAAAAATGACTAAAATTCGATTCTGTGAATTAACAATCTAATGAGCCTAAAAAGGGATCAGGATCGAACAAAATATGATACCAAACATATCAAATTTAAGTCAAATTAAATATCAGTGACTAAATCTACTAGGCTTGGAGGGATAATTTTCGATAAATCATGAGGCTGGTTTAAAAATGGGTATGGGTTGAAATAATCTTGCATATTTAGCGATTGGATACATCATTAATATTATTATTATTAATCCTGTGAAGAAAAGATGATATAAGATAAAGAATGCATTTATTTATTGTCAGAAACAATAAGAAATGAGCAGATCTCACGTTTATTTGTAAGATATAACGACCGTACCACCCCCAAAATGAGGTCAAAGTGTCTGGTATAATCATAGCTATCGTTGTAACATCACAATAGCTATATCATCGAAGCATGATGTCATTTAAACTGTGTGATGTTACCTGAATAATTATACCTGGCGCGTCATGGTCCTACTTTAAAAATGAGTCATTTCTCGTAGTTAAAATTTAACTACTCATGCATACATACAATGGTACATGCGCACTGGACATATTTCTATGTCATTGGCTCTATGATTAGTTTTACTTATTATAATATTTTATAGAGGTCTCCCACTAGGTTGGATTACAGACATTCACCACCATATCTGACATACAAACTCTATTTATTAATTTAGAAAATTAAATAAAAATTTAATGAAAATTAATGATTTCTAATCTGAATAAAAATTTGTTTTATTAAATTTATTTATTTTGGTTTCTAGTTTAAATTAATGTATACTAAGAATTTAATTTTCTAATTTGGGTTTCTAATTTAAATTTCAAGTTCAACTTTTACTTTAACTTTTACATTCTAATTTAAAATACACATATAAAACAAATAAGAAAAACTATATGTATACAAAGATTTATTAAATAAAACATCTAAAATCCTAGCAAAATTCTAGCACTGCTAACTTTCCAAATAGAGTTCATAACATTATGCAAATCAATCTTATATCCTTGAATAGTTATACTAATAAACCACCTTTCATTTGAATTGATAATCTTCAAATACATCAAAGAATCTTGTTTGACGGTTGTTGAAAATTATGTTTTCACTGCAGGTTAATTCCTTGTTGATTCTAATTAGAATTTTATTGATTGAAGCTGTATCTTTCTTAGTCATAGTCCCAAATAGATTTGATTATTTTCATATTCTCAGCTTGACTGGATTGGATAACAAGTGTTCAATTTCATTGAACAGAAAAAACATTTGATGATTTAAATATATTTGAGGAGGTTTAACTTCAATATCTTTCTTATGTTTTTTTCAGACTTATCTTCATTGGTTATTTTGAAAACAGATTGCATGTTTGACATTATGGAGATGTATTTTGTATTGTAATTTATACTAATTAAAGAGTGTATGCAGCCAATCCGAAATAATCAAGGAGTAGAAAATGAGACAATCATAATTATGAATTTACAAATCATCTGATTTGCTATCAATCCAGGGTTAATAAAAAGTCCAAAAACTCTTCTTCTTCGATTATTGATTTTATTTCACGGATAATCTGATCGACAAAGTCATGATAATTGACATTTTTTATCACTAATACCACTTGAAAATATGTTGACACATGGGATTATATTTTATACACTTTAAAGCCAGAAATATTTCAGGTTCATAAACACAGTCGATTTTTTCGAATAATTTGCATAAACTGACGGGGAAACCGATATCTGCAGTTACTGTAATTGATTGGATTTCTTGTTATAGTTGATAAAATTTTCTTAACTTTTTTTTCAATCTTACAAACGTTTCATAACTTTGATATCATTTACTACTGGTTTACGTGAAAATTCTATTATCTTTTGCAAGTCTATGTAAATATTTTTATGTTAGTCTGTTACAATATTTAATTATTTTGATGCAAATCACTGAAATATTTTATTACTTTGTTACAACTTGATTAAACATTTTATCAATATGGTGCAATTCATTGAAATAAATTATAACTTAGATATAATTTGATTAAATAATTTATAAATTTGGTCAAATATTGAGGTACTTTGCTCCAATTTGCTGTCATATTTTATAAATTGTTATAACTTGAAGAAAGATCTCTTAACTTTGTTGTAATTTGACAAAACATTTCATAACTCTGATATAATTTAATGTTTGTGTACCTGAAAAGTTAAATATCTTTTGCAAGTTCATGTAATATTTTTGTTAGTTTGTTAAAACATTTCATTATTTTTGATGCAAATGACTGTAATATTTTATTGTTTGTTACAACTTGATGAAATAATTTATCATTTCAATGCAATTGACAGCAATATTCTTAACTTTGTTACAACTTAATGTAATAATTTATTAATATTGTTTCGATTCAATGTAATATTCATAATTTTGATACAATTTACTGCAATATTTTATTACAATTTGATGAAATACTTTATAATTGTGACACAATTAATTGAAATATATTATTTTGATTAAATACATTTTTAAGGTACCTAAACAAAATATTAGATATAAAATGTAATATTTTAAAGGAAAACCACCTTTATTTTTATGATCCATCGTAGTTGTATTTAGTATTGTTTTGAACCAAATATTTATGCTATTTCATTGGTAAATAAATATCCGAGATAACCAGGCATGACTATACATCAAATTTTTTAATTATCACGCAAATTATTGAAGTCTAACATGACTTATTGTAAACAGAGATATACTTATTTTACGTTAAAGGTTAATTAAGGTTTTAGTATCTCAAATTAATATAATTTCAAATAAAGAAATTTTAAGTATTTGTATTCATATATTTTATTTTTATTATAAAATTTTCGGTACAACAATAATCATAGAATTATTCATGTGAATTAATTCTCTTACATTTATCCTAAATGTTTAATGCCACAACTTCTGGAGAACAATACTTGATAAACTATTAGTTCAATAAAATCTCAATACAGTTACATTAGTTATCCATTATTTAATCAAATATTTAAATAATTTATATCCATATAAAGTATTTTTGTGTTAAATTTACATTTTGAAAGTTTTATCAAATTTACACCTAAACAATATGTTTCGGAAATCAGGTCTAGACAACATTTAACAAATAGATATATTTAATAATAAAACATGCACATTTGTATATCTTAGATAATACATGTACTTTTGATAGAAATATATAAATATTTTGGATAACATTTATGAAATTTTATCAGCAATCTATGAATACTTAGTAAAATACATGATCATTTTAGATATTTTTAGTAAATTAACTGATAAATTATTCATGATCTTAACTTTACAAATATCGCTATTAAATGAATTTTCAGCAATAAGATTTATAGTATCTTCACATTTTAACTTCAAATTACTATTTGTCAATTGAAATTGACAAATATTAAACTACGAATTTTTTTAAAAATACTGTCATCAATGACACTTATCTTAGCTCTTATGTCTAAAAGACATACTATTTTTACATTATTTATCATTACAGTGACACTCGGTCTTCCTTACAATTTTTCATAGTATATCATTTTCTTCACGTTTGAAAACACTAATTTTATTTAAATAATTAAATTTGTTTGATGGTATCAATATATATTATTAATATTTTTATAATCAGAAACACAATCACAATCATTTACTATCATACAATCCTTACTCATACCATTAATTACCTTTAATTAGGATGACCAGAGGTTTTCCTAGAAAATCATTGACATTTGTAAAAGAAACCGGGACATAAGCAAAAATAGTTATTCAACACAGAATATTACTTTTTATTATTCATACATTTCTGAAGAATGAACTTTATCAAGGAACTCAATGTCGTTCTTGATAAAGCTGTAGAACTGGTTACAAGCTAAGTCTCAGTTAAACCGAATAGTAAGAAGAGCGTTAAGTGTTCCGATTTCCAATCGACTTTTCAGATCATTCCAAATCCAATTCATTAGCGAGAATATACGCTCAACATCTGTCGATGTTCTAGATAGAGCGAAAGCATATTGGACTAACTTTTCCAAGTTTGGAAGCTTAATGGACTTATTTCAAATTTTTGATTTTAAATGAGTTAAAGCTTGTAACTCATTTAAAGTCAAAAATTTTAATTCAATTAAAGGGTTCTTAAATTTCCATGTCGTCAAAATATTGTTCAAAGAAGCAAAATTTTAGAATTTTATTGTTAGTAAAATTTTGTATTTGAATTAATAAAGGTTTAAGACTTACTAACTTAAACATAATTATATTGTAGCAAGACTTTATGGTACCTTATTTCTGAAAAATATAAAATTTGGTTCACAATTTCGATCAAATTAGTAATTCCGGGACAAATAACGTCCCGGCCCGGACCCGGGACAATTGCTGAAAATACGGGACTGTCCCTGCAACTTTCGCTCAGATGGCCAGCCCACCTTTAATTTATTGCTCATATCACCTCCTCGTGTGTTGGAACATTCCAGTTTGGGTACTCTGATCCGGTATCATGGTTCTAATCGTCGAATGCAGCAACCATTTTCTGTAATTTTGACGTCTTTCGGGAAACAGATGATGACATTGATGTTTGACGTGTCCTGCTCTCCTGCAATGTGAACAGCAAATATTTGGACTTTCTGATCTTTTATGGCCTTGCTCATGACATGCGCAGCCACGAAAATCTTGATACGGTTGCCTATGTGTTCGAGTTTGATATTTTCTAGAATTATTAACCCTACACTTTTTCTTAATCATATTTCTTGGTGGCATTGACAATTTCACTAACTTGCCTTTTTTTATACTGCTCTCGTAACTGAGTTATTTTTTATTTTAAATTGATTTAATTTTGGAATTATTCTTGATGTTATTAATTGTTTACTATTTTGTTGTCAACTGAATATCTCGGAGCTTTCATGTGGCTCACGTGCTGTGATAAATTGAGGAAAAATTTCATTAACTTTTAATTAAAAACGGGTCCCCTTTTATCTCGAGTTTTTCTTTATTCCTCAATGTTTCTTACTCTAGTTAAATAATTTTATTGACAACCCTGGTTTCCCACACTGCTCGGGATTTCAATTAGTTAATTAACTTTTAATTAATATAAATTTTCTTAAAATATATAAAGAATAAAGAAAACCAATTAACTTTATTTTATTATATTTGAGTTTATCTGATCATTTGGCATCCGCCCATATCAGATTCCCCCGAAAAATATTTATTATTGGTTTTTGGATTTTTTAAATTAATTTTTGGATTTTAATTATTATTTTGGATTTGATGTTTCTATTGATTACGCTTGATTTCTGTGATTTTTATTTTTGTTTTGGTCTTGTTAGGTCGGAATCAACATTATTAATTATTATGACTTTTATTGTTATTTTTAAATTCATAAATAAATTTATTCGCTAAATTATTTTAGAAATCGGCCATTTGTATTTCATTCACAAACTCGACAAAACAGTCATTAATTTGAAATATTTTGTTTGATTTAAAATATGTAAGAATATTAATTAATACATTTGGAAAAGTTTGAATTGTATTTTTGTAATTAAATTTTTCTATTAAATTTTTAATAGAAAAATTTATGAACAGAATTTTTAGTTTTACTTATAAATACTTTTTTAAATTTTAATATAAATATAACAACTTTTATAAATATGGATTACTTGATCCAGAGTAAATTATATTTAAATTTATTATAAAATAATTAAAATTATTAGTGATTTTAAAAATCTTATGCTCAAATGTTTAAATAAAATATTATATTTAGTACATTTTGATATAAATTTTTCAAAAAACACATTTTATAAATGATCTTCCTCAAATTGAGCCTAATTAAAGGAAACAATTATTTTACACATATTGTAAATTTTTTAATAAATTTTTAAAATTTTAATTAATAATCCTAATTTTATTAATTTAAACAAATATTACTGTTTAAATAAAATAATTCTATGAACATTGATTGATAAAACCATAGAAATAAAATGAAATTTATTAATTAATATTATTTATTTATATTAACATATAAAAGTTCAAATAATCTTTAAATTTATTTCTAGTTAATTAATTGAAATCTAATTATTTTTCGTAAATTTGCAATTCCTTCTGTCATTTTATCAATGATAAAAACCGAATTTCTGTCATTTTTTCAATTAGGAAACTTAAGCATTGCGTGTCTTTGAATTAAAAAAATATTAGTTGATAAATTTTATTCAAAATTAAAAAAAATTCGTCGGCATTTGTCTACTTTTTTCATATACACATTTTTTCATAACTAATAATATATTTTAACTAAAATTGTATTAAAAATAAAGTTTAACAGTGAAAAGAAAAACAAAAAGCATAAACAAATACACATACATACTTTTGGTTCAGCAGCGAAATAATATAAAATTTAAATAAAATTTAAAATGAATATTTCCCAGTCTAATATTACCGTAATTGTGGTATAAAAGGATTGATCGTTGTTGTATTTATATAAACAACTTATAATTTTGATAAATACAATAAGTTAGCGATTTAAGAAGCATACCACAACAAAGGTGACACATTTTTCTTCTGTGCCAAAAGTCTCTGGTTTTTATCCATCTACTTTTTAATTTTTCGACAAGTTTTTTTCAGCTAAATTTCAAATAATTTCTTTTTTACAGTCTCGTTTTTTTGTTCATATTATGGGGGTCTTATTTTTGGAAAAATATGTAAAATATAAACAAAAGATTTTATTATTTTATTAAAAGAAAATTAACAGTTAATGTGAACAGCAGCTGAATTATATGATGGAATGATGTTAGGGATCAAAAATATAGATTTTGTTCATAATAAATAGGACTGACTGTGCTTACAATTGAAATACTAATTAATTATTTACAATGAAAGTTATAAATGTGTTTATCAAATTGAACACCAACAAGTTAAAGTATGTACTTAGTGTCAGTCACCTGTTACTGACAAAGCGGTCAATGTGTTAAATAAACGAAGAAAGATTATTTGAGACAAAAACATTTAGAGAAGAAAATTTGATGTTCTTTGACTTTTCCAACCGTTCGATTTCCGAAATATGACTTTCAACTAGCAACTTTATTTCTCGTTCAGATTAATGAATTAATTTTAATAAATTTAAAATATTGTTGCACAACGAATCCATCAGGCGCTGATGATAAAGTAAAACTGTGAAAATTGTTATAATAAATATTAATATTATGAGTTTTCAATATTTGACTTATTCTGAAATTCATATCCACTTATTAGCTAATTTTCTGTATACAATTCTGACTTCTCGTGATCTTAGTAAACAAATAACTAGCCCAACATTATACAATTTTATTTTGTTTATTCATACCTCCGACACTGGAAAAATTGATAAGAATACGGGTAGAACAGGGGTTGGAAACCATTTAAACTGTGGTATGGCAAGCCACACTGCCAATAAGTAATGTTATATGTCTGTCAAAATAAATACAGTTCTTTTTATACACTGTGTTAGACGCAATTATATTTAAATCTTCTAACATTTATTATTTAATTACAAAAATATAAATTCAAATTCTTCTATCCAAATCAGAAAATTTAAACAATTGAGGCATGGTAATTCTTAATATTGATAGAGATATCGGTCACAAATATAATTAATTTAATTTAAAATACTTTAATATAATTTAATATAATATGATATAATTTAGCATAAATTTTAAAATTCACATTTATTTTTATATTATTTTTAACTAGGAATTGTAGAACTCTTTACACACCTTACACCAAGCTCAATTGAGATAAATTCCGCTATAATTCAAGTTGATACATAAATCAACTTGGCGGAATTTATTTTGTGAAAAAATAAATGCATTTCAGCCATTTTTAAATGGCTGCTAAGTAAGTTATTTTTTATATAGTTATATAACTTAAAGTTAAATTTTAAGAGTTGAATTATGATTTCATAAGAAAATATGATCATAATTCAAGTTCTTAAATATAACTTTGATCACCTATTTCATATATATTATTATAAATAATATTTAGGAAATTAAGTAACAATAACTAATCTCCAAAAATATGTATTTTTTTCGGATATTATTCAAAAAATGTGAGTTAAATTATTTTTGAAGTAATAAAAATTATTATTTACATTAAATAACTATATTTTTTATACATATTTTGTAAAAAATCATCGATTATGTACACAAAATAATTTGGTTTATGATTATTTTTTAAAACTTACTAATATAATTTAAAATTTACGCTTTTTTCGGATTTCAGGTTTTGATTTTTTTCGACAGAAATATCTGAAATATTAAATTAATTTTAGTTTTAAGGGTAAATTTTATGAAGATACATCCTGGTGGGTTACAGGGTTTCAAATCTTGCTTATCCTCCTGGTGACCCTAGTAACGCCATACAAAATGATACTAACCGCCACTTGGCACCCGTTGCTAAGCAACGTTGGTAATGTGTTCAAGTGGTGGATTGCCCGCAAAAATTGAGTACCATGTGCTAGTACTGTAGTTGCTCGGACAATCCTCGGGTTCACGAGCTGTCGATAGAAGACCTATGCTCGCTTTGCTCGGTCCCTCATAACTATTCAGGATTAGTTCTTAATTGACTGTGGAAAACTGAGACGTAATAAGGTTACTTGTGACAATACTGACATACAATTTCAAAAGAAACGACTCAACTAAGGCTAAAACTACTCTATTTGAATCAATCACATGTGGAATATCTACTGTTTGACGTTTTGAAGTTGCGTTGCTCGACGTCGGGCACGTTCCTTACGTCCCGGTCGACGATTGTTGATGGGTTGTTCTGTTGGCTTGGTGGTTGTCTGCGGCATTTGGGTTGGGGCGAAGATGAGCGGGTAAGTTACCGCTTCACCTTTCCGGCATACCGCTAGGGCGACTTCGAGTCCCCGAATCTGCGTGCGCAGACTTCGACTGAGCTGGCGTTCTTCGGCCCAGCCCTTTTGAGCTGCGGTGAGTCGTTGGTAGAGTATCTTCGTCCGTTTAGGGTCTAAACAGGTCGCCTTGGCCTGCTGCACCTCGCGAGTTAATTGCAGGACCTGACTGAGTAGCTCTGCATTCGTCTGCCTCGCGCGGTCCAATTCAGCTTGTAAGATTTGTAAGGAAGACATTACTACAATCAAATAGATGAGGTTAAGTTATTATTGATCCAGTTATATAATTGTTTATTTCGTTAAACAAAACACGAATAACTCTAGCGATAAGGAAAAGAAATAACACGTAATCTTCTAATATTTTCAATCAGTTACTACATAAAGTCTGTCATTGTTGGTTTACTCGTCCGGACAATATCTCTTCAGGCTCCGTTTGAGAGCCTCAACGGTATAGGGTCTTCTGGTGTCTCGAACTGGATGAGGTGGATAGGCGACTGCAAATCGCCCGGCAAGGATGTCCTCGACCACGTTCGCAAGGTACATCCTTGCCTTAACCACCTGTAAATCTACCTGCTCCTGCACCCTTTCCCATTGGGTGAGGAGGTCCTGTGCGTGCAGGTAGGTCTCCGCGGCTGAATAATGCCGTTCCGAGAGACATGACCGTTGCAACTGGTCGAGCATCCTCTTGGTCGGCGGGACTCCTGTCTGTTCCTGTCTGGCGGTCTCTCGACGAGTAGTTCGTTTGGGCGACATGTCTAAACATTACTGTTATTAAGTTCGCTTGATTTATCATTCTAAGTTATTAGCAAGAGGATAGTGTCTGTGTTACTAGTAAGGGTGTCATACGCGTGACCATTGCCTTCCTTTACGCGATGGAACATTAATAAGCAGGTTAGGTTACTTAGTGAGTCTGGTTCTTTAAGGTGCACTCCTTTATAGGGAAACTATATAATTAATCGTATGGATGTGGTAACCTGATGTTTAACTTATTCGATATATGCGTATACATGAAAATTGTCCATGTAGGCGGATACTCGTGCATTGATTTAAGGGAATCTGTACATTGATTTAAAGTTTGTTTACTAACTTTAATTACAGTTGCTCGAACTTCAAGATTTGTATGGTGGGTGAATGATTTCCGGCGGATTTTACCGTTACCACTTAAGCGGTTGACTAAAGGTGAATTACATTGTTTACATCCGGTGATTGTATTAATCGTGTCATATTTTCAGAATTACTGGTCAAATGTTCGCCTACACTCGATTATCTCCATTTCCGGTAAGTTATTTCGTTGACTAGTCTAAATGTACTTTATTAGCAAATTTTAGGAGGACTTCTACGCTTACCGAGTTTTCTAAATAGATGCGATACCCTTCTGTTGGAATAACTTCGCTAAGTGGAATTTAATGTGATAGTAATACAAATTTTCGCTCATCTTAAACTTTGGTTTTTTTCAATTATATTAATTTAATTTACGTAAATATTCATTCACTTTACCACTAATCAATTTGTTATAAATCCTGAATTTACGATAATTGACGAAACCTATTTTATAGATTTATGAATTATTCTAATTCTAGTTAAGAGATTATATTATCGACATCTGTTACTCCGATTTCTAATAGTCTTCCCTAAGGCTATTTGGATCAACTATTACTTTAGCCCACAAAGTTATTTTAATGCTGGTGGTTTCAAAACCGTGAATTCAGTTTTTCTCCAATTTACATTTTTCCGGTTATTCAATTCATCTCTAATCTTAATCTATGAATCACTTTAATTCACTAATCATAGCTCGTTAAGGGACTTATTTTATTTATTCTTATTTGATACTTTACTTTACCAAAACTAGTTTACGTGGGTTTTACTCAATAATTGTCTGACTTAGTTTAATCAATGTGATATTTCCGTTTACCCGAAACTCATTTTAATTGTTACCAATGAATAGATTTAATTGAAGCAACGATATATTTATTTTTATTCATTTTATTTTTAATCAATAATTTAATCTAAATACTTGGATTGCTCAATCACTTCTTCAATTTTATCAAGATGAATTAACAGTGAATTATGTAGTGTTACATTAATTTGAATCAACAATTTAATTAAGGAATCCCATACTTTTATTCGAGAATCGTTTTACGTTTAATTGATACATTTCTTTATTTGAAATCAATGAATTCGATTCTTAATTACTTTCATTTCTATCGGGGTTGATTAGATCAATACATTACTCGTTCTTACTCGAAGATCAGATTACTTTTATTGAAATGAATTATAATAATTTAATTGATGAAATTATTTGTCATTACCCTAATTTTAATCAATAATCTACGATCATTAAATTATCTTTACCCCATTTTTACTTTAATTTTTAGCCATAAAACACTTTACTTCTAAAATCAATGATTATTTTAATTTTTATCAATAATTTCAATTTAATCGAATTCAATGATTCCCAATAAATTTTATTTATTTCAAAATGTTAATCCAAAATAGTTATAACAACGATTTCAGTTAATTTAACCCAAGTACCCTTTCCCTTTAATAGGCCTTAGACGCATATTGTATTCATATTATATTTATTGAGTGCCCACTGGACTACTCGGTGTGATAATTTTAAGCCGTATGTAACATAATTTTAGGTCGATTTTACAGAATTGAGAAACGAGGAAGCAGCCAGAGACTTCTTCCTTATTTCTCGCTTCAGCTATAGGGATAATATTGACGTTACGACCGCTGCGTTGCGCACGCTGAGTCTTCACGGGGTACATATCATTGGCGATTTTCCACGCACTTACATGCCTCTGTACTATGTAGATTTTATTTACTTGCGTTATGTGTCGGCTGTGGGCCGGAAAAATCTCGACATTTAAATTTAGTTTTTTTTTAAAAAAGAAATATATATCAAACAATTTATACATATTAATAATATTTATTAGTTAGGACAAAATAACAGAATTACCCTTCATAACCATTCCAAAATTTTCATACAATAGCATAGAATATCATAACAGAAAGCATAAATGCCTCTCTCCCCACATCGCCGTCAAGCAGAGCTCTACAGAGATGCTATGAACGTGATGTGGAAAGAGGTCTCCAACATAAATATTTCTCACCTAAAATCAGTTGAATCAGTTCAAATAGCTTGAAAATAAGGGTTTAAAATAGTTTCACAACGATTTGAAAATAAGATTTGAAAATAGTCTACAAACGATTTCAAATGGTTTGAAAATGGTTTCTAAAAATGGTTAAGTTAAATGTGAAAATGGATCAGTATTTATACCTATTTGTATGACGTGTGAAATTTGATGCAGTAAAACAAAATTCGACCTTGTTATTTTCTAGCAAATTCTATTATTTATTTTTATTATTTTTCGATTTATTTTTATAATTTTTTATTTATAATTTTTATTGAATTATTACTAATTCAAATTTTTCGATTTAAATTTCATTTTAATGAACTTTTATTAATTTTTTCAATTTCGTCGAATTTGTTGTGTTTTCTTGTTATATTTGTGTAAGTATCGTGCGAATCTTGGTGCATTTGTTATTATTTTATTTTATTTTTATGTTTATTAATTTATATTTAATTCTTTTATTTCTCAGATTTTATATGGTTTAATTGGTGTTTTTCAGGTTTATTTTAAATTGCGTGTTGTATCTGCGTGTGTGTTTCTGATCCATTTAAACATTTTTCAAGGCCGCTTACGTTCTGGCCCAACAATCCTCATTTACTCGAAATTTCCTAGCAAAAACCTCAAAATTTAAATTAAAAATTTTTTCCGCCATTTTTCTTTCTAAAATTATCTCAAAAATGTCTATAAATTAATTTATTATAGGGGTTTTTTCAACTTCGGATGGACACATGTTAAAAGTTTGCATGCATGTTTTATTATGGGTTGTGTTAATGTGCATCATTTTAAAAATATGAATGTGTTTCTATAATGTAGGGTTTTTCTCATTGACTATTTTACAAGCAACCTCAAGGTGAGTTGGTGTGTTTAATGCTATAAAGTTATTGATCTTCTTTCTCAACTTCGCTTGGTGTATAGAGTGTCATTTACAACTTCACCGCGTGCCATAAGTTGCCGATTTCTGATGTAGAATATACACTTTTCTGTTTTTTATTAGTAATCCATAGGCAACATCCTATTCGCAACAAATTATCAACTTTATCTTCCTTTTAAACTATTTTCAATTGACAATTTTTACAATATTCATTCGAACATATTGGTATTTTATTTTATCCTTTTGTCCTTTTTATTAGGTTTTGTCTGTATTTTTATTTTACCTTGGCAGGCTAACATATCGTGTGTCAAACTATGGAACTTTATTTACTAATTAAATATATTAGTTTATCTCAATTAATTACTTACTCGATTTGAGATAAATTCGGTGTATGGCCACTTGGTAGCCAATACAAAATAAACACTAAATATTTTAAATAAAGTTGGCTAGCACTTCAGTACATCTTCTTATCCAAACCAACATTGAAAAAGTAACCAATATTCATTATTGCTAATAAAGAATGGTTCCATTTAAATAATTTTTAAATATTTTTTAAATATTTTTAAATATTTTTAAATATTTTTAATTCTTATTACATACATTTTTGAATCAAGATCGAAGCCAGATTAATTCGAAAGCTATTGAATAATTTTTATATTGTGATATTTTCTAAGTCATCTTTGTGGACTTAAAGCTTCCTGGAGTTCCTGAAGCCATTTCTGTCGCATCCTGCGCGTTGATATGCAGAATAATGTGACTCTTAATAAAGAAAATAAATTAGTGAATTATATTCGCTCAATTTTATTATTGGAATAATAATATTAGAAAAATATAATCTTAATTATTAAGAAACAAATCTCCTCATCAATCAAAATCTCTGTCAAATTTGATCGCAAATGATTCATCAGCTGTAAAAAAAAAAAAACATCCGTTATGATCGCAGATCTCATTAGATCTTCAAATATTTTCTCACATTAAAACTTGTGAGTTGTAAAATTAAATAAAACTTTTTTTTCATAATATTTCTTTTTTGATAATTTTTTAAAATAAAAATTGAAAATTTGTAAAGTATGTTTAAATAACTTTGAATAAAATATTTATTTTCTTCTCTATTGAACCTTTATTTAACAAAGTTTATTGGTTTCTTTAGATTTCATTTCTATCGATCAATATTTTTTCTTATAGTAAAACAAAATACTGATCGATTATCAACATAAAAATATTGATTTATCAGTAAAGTCTTTTATTTTTTCGTCATTTTCGATCTGTTTCTTTTGTTTACTTGATATTTTAATTGTTCATCGAATTAGTAGGATGTGAGCCCGCCAGATACAAACCCTTCCCCTTGACTTATGTAGTATTGTGTAACATCTTACCTCTGTTCACTATGTTGCTACCTAGTAATTGACTTTTGTCCGCTGTTACCAGGTGACTGCACTGTTATGTCACGTGCCCACTGGTCAATCACTACCCAGAGACACGCCGATTACCTATTTCACACTTATTATGTCACGCAGTTGTGGATCAACACACTTACCTTCTAGAACCTTCCACACACCAACCGTCTAGAACCTACCGTTCTTAAACTGCTCACACACACACACACACCAACCAACGACCACCAATCCACACCGATCCGGGTACATATACGCAAATGATACTTATTTAGAAATTTGTGTAATTATTTAGAGGGAAAATTTGATTAAGAAAATTAAATGAACCAAATTTTTGACGTTAAAACTATTAAGTAATTATATTTTAGAATCAATTAATTTTAGTATTCAATTTGAAAATACTGCGTCTTTGGTTATTTTGAGAGTTAGTTATCAATTTTTGATATTCGATTAAATATTTTTAATCACAACATCGTGAATAGGCTTCAATATGGAAATTTTGTTTAATTAGACTAAAACTTGTAATAAGGTATTGAAAATTAGCTAGTATATTAATTTATCATTTATGTCATAGTATAATATATAGCCTGTTAAATTATTTTAGTTTAAATTTAGGATTCTCGATATAGTTTTAATGAATTTTATATCTAATCGAATCTCAATTGATATTACTAAAGAATTTATTGTGAATTTGATGTAAACTTTTAAAGGAAATGTATCAATTTTAGAGAGAGTATTCCAACGTATGAATATTTCAGAGTTTTAGATATAATGGAGAGGTTGGTATTGGGATTTTGATCAATTCTAGTATGTTTTAAAAGTTGAAATATCGAGTTTAGATGTAGTAAATTAATTATTTCGATATCAGTATGAGTAATTTCAATATTTTACAGTGTTAAAAGAAATTAATCAAAGGTAAATATTGAGTAGAAATATTTATTTAATGTTAGATTTTACATGAAAATTATCAGTAATATATCAACTTTAAGGAAGAAATTATGGCTAAACATTATGTATGTACAGAGAAATGTAAGATTTTACATGAAATTACCATTAATTTGTCAATTAAAGGTGAAAATTTTAATAATTGGTCACGATTGAGGAGTCTTAACCAAATATTTGTTGGGATATCAGTGCTCATCAATCTTGTTATTACTATTGCATGTAAGAGAAATTCATTAAAGATTCTTAATGTTTTCCAATAAATCTAGCTATTGCAGTATTTATGTAAACAAATTTCAATGTGGTAAGATGTAATTCATTAAATTACAGTCATTAAACTTTAGGTGTAAAATCCAATGTAAAGTATGTGTAGAGAAATCAATAATTAGCTTTATATGTGGAATTATTGTCAGTAAATTGTAGTTTATTAATGCAATCTTTACTGCTATATTAATATTTATCCATATGCTAACAAATATTGTTTTTCTTATTCTGTTAAATTAGTTTTGTATTGAAGAAAAGTGTGTGTAGTTTAATAAATTGTTAAACTTTTAATAAGGATAATTAGTATATTTTTATAGAGGCAAATTCATATTGTACGGAAACCATAAATTACGACATTTGATAAAGTCAATTTAACCAATATGTGTTGTACATGAATATTTTCTAGTCGATCTATTTCATTTTGCTTGAATCGTTAAAATTACAACTTTTATATGTAAAATTTAAAAAACATTGTTGAAGTAATCTTTATAAGGAAACTTTAGAGTAATGAGTTATCGTAATTGTAGCGTTTTACAATACATGTAATTAAATTAAGATAAGTTTTAAATGAAATAAGTTAATTTATTGGTGATTAGCAAATGACTTCTGTTTTGTTGATTTATTTAAAAATATTAATGAAATTATGTTCGATTGAATAGTATGATTTTCTATCGACTAATCAATGCGGTACCAATAATATTTAGAAAATAATTTATATTTGAAGTGATTAAGTATTGTTTTAGAACATTAAAATTTGAATTACTTTGAGTCGTTGTGATTGGTAATAAATAGAATTAACCAATTAAAATCAAGTATTCTATAATTTCATTTTCAAATTATTATTTTCATGAAAAACTGTAATTATTTTAATTGATAAATTTATTAGTATTTTCAACAACCGGTTTTAGTTAAATAATAAGTTTATTGTAAAAATTCAATATGGTTTGTACGTTTTCAAATTATTTTCAAGAAAACTGTAATAATTTTAATATATTGATAAATTTACTAGTATTTTGAACATGAGTTTAGCCAATAAATTTATCAAAAAATAGTGTCGTTGTCAATACCAATATGTAAATAGTAACAGCCACTCAAAATCAAGTATTTGGTTTCTATTTTTTCAAAATTAATTTCAAGAAAATTTATTGAAATATGATTTTTATATATATTTTCAAGAGTAACTTTCTATTGAAAAATAATTTAAGTCAATAGTATTCCAATTAATATTTTTAATTAACAATTGCATTTAATCAATTCAATCAATAATTTTACATTTTTATTTACATCGATGATTAACAAATTTATATACTTTTTAATCTAATTATTTTGATAATTTCAATAGAGATTTTCAATTTAATACTCTTAAATTAAAATATAATGAATTTATTAATATTTTCAAACCATTAAAATCTTTAACGGGTACTTAAAAATTGTCAACGATTGAATGATTTTTAAAATAGATGTTTTTACCAATTAAGCAACTACTCTTTATTAGAGACATGTGTTATAATATACTTGGTATTTAGTAATTATTGGTATACATAAGGTTATAATAGTTCAAACTTTTAATCACATAGAGTTAAAATTATTACCTATTTTATCCTCTAGAGTTAAAATTATTAAATATTTCATTACTTTGGGTTAAAATTTTCACTTCTTTCATTACTTAGGGTTAAAGTTATTACCTATTTCTTCACATAGGGTTAAAATCCTTAACCTTTTAAATAACTTTATAACAAATCATGTAATAGTTTATTCATAAATTTATCGAAAAGTATTATAATATACCTAGTTTGAATCATAAATTATTGAAATATTTAATAGGTATCACATAAGACCTGATGAATTTTTAATGGTTATTTAATCAATATTTGGTTACATAAAGCTTAAATGTCTGAAATTATCGGTTAATTAGCAATTTGTTAATGAATGTAAATCTAATTTTACACATTTTGGCATCAACACTAAAAATGATGAGTTTTAATTAGTATTTAAATATTTTCAAAGCTCTTAGTAAAAACAAAAGGTTATTTAGATATCATTAGTATCCACTTGACTGATTTTGACGATGTTTACCAAATACGTATTTGTAATAAATTTACGTGTGAAAAATTGTTTGTCTTTTTATTGTTATGAAAGTTAAATTATTATTATCAATAGCATTGTTATTACCATGACTGTGTGGATTTTGTTAGCATTAATTAATCCAGTATGAGTGAAATTTTAAAAAATATTGATATAAAACTCATGGATCGATTATTTTTTATCAATTTATATAGTGAGTCCAGTAACTTTCATTTATAAACCCAGTGACTTATTTTCATAAAAACACTAAATCTAAACTAGTTGTTACAACGAATTTAGTTGATGGTATCTCTAATAATTTATAGAGTCGGATGAACTTGAATGACTTTGTAAATTAGTATTTTCAAATTATAACTTGGTGAATTATTATCAAAATATTGAATTTTAAATAGAAACAGTATATTTGCTATAAATTTTTATAGAATTAGGTCAAGTATTTACATGTAAGTAAATAATCCTATGATTGGTTATTTTCATAAAATTTATAAATCTAATGTTTAAATCCTACCCTGAATGAGTTATTTTCAAAATCATTAAATTCTTACATCAGTGGAGTCGGTAATAATTCATTGAGTCGGGAGTTCAGATCCCATCGTGGGCGAATTATATTTTATTTTCAAAATTAAATTTTTTAATAGAATATAAATCTGTATATTTTACTTGCTGTAAATTTCAAATTTTATAGAAATTGATAAAGTAAATCTTGTACAATTTAGTTTTTTACATTTAGTTAAGTTGAAATTTTAAACTTTGTGAATTTTTTTAAAATATTGAATTTTGTAAATCCAGTGTTCAAATTAAAGTTTTGGGTGACTTATTTTTAATTAAATAAACTATAAATATACTTTAATTGTTGTAAACTTAAATTTTCATGAAAATTATTAAAGTTTTATGATTATTTTGATAGAATTATTACATAATAAACTACTAACAAAATAGCCAGTAAGCTAAATAATTTTAGTTTGAATATTTATTTTAAGACTAGTTTGATGTTAATTTATTATGTTTAGTGATTATTTTATAATTTTTTTTGTAGGCGTGTTAGGCAATGATGGGTGCTGAGGTGTGTGTTGATCGGTGCGGATTGGTGTTGATCGGTGATCGTTGGTGTGTGTGTGTGAACGGTTTAAGAACTATAGGTTCTAGAAAGTTGGTGTGTGGAATGTGGAAGGTTCTAGAAGTTATGTGTGTGGAAGGTAAGTGTGTTGGTCCACAACTGCGTGACATAACAAGAGTTAGGTAATCGTTGTGTAACAAGTGTGTCTCCGGCTAGTGACTGACCAGTGGGCACGTGACATAATCATGCGGTTATCTGGAAATAGTGCATAAAGGTCAATTATTAGGTAGTAACATAGTGGACAAGGGTAAGATGTTTTATAATATTATACTGAAGGTTGGTGTGTGGAATGTTCTAGAAAGTAAGTGTGTTGGTCCACAACGGCGTGACATAATAAGTGTGAATTAAGTAATTAGTGTGTATCTGGTTAGTGACTGACCAGTGTGTACGTGACATAATCGTGTTGGCACCTGGTAACAGTGGACAAAGGTCAATTACTAGGTAGCAACATAGTGGATAGAGGTCAATCTCCAGGTAGTAACAACGTGGACAGAGGTCAGACGTTACGTATTATGACGTAAGTCAAAGGGGGTATTGTATCAGACGAGCTCACATCCTACTACTCATCGATATTCTATGACACACAAATTTTTGGCATTTTTTTTATCATGAATTAGTTATAGGATGTGAGCCCGTCAGATACAAACCTCCCCTTCGCTTACGTAATTATTACATAACATTTGACCTCTAAATATTTTAGTTTAAATTTAGGATTCTCGATATAGTTTTCATGAATTTTATATCTAATCGAATGTCAATTGAAGAATTTATTGAAAATTTGATGTAAACTTTTAAGAGAACTATCAATTTTAGAGACAGTATAATTTATAGAATTTGGTTAAGTATTTACATGTAAATAATCCTATGATGGGTTATTTTCATAAACTTTATAAATCCAATGTTTAAATCCTATCTTGAATGAGTTATTTTCAAAATTCTTACATGAGTGGTGTCGGTAATAATTCGTTTGGGGATTCAACTTCTATCGTGGGCGAATTATTTTTTATTTTCAAAAATAAATTTTTTAATAGAATATAAATCTGTATATTTTATTTGCTGTAAATTTAAAATTTTATAGAAATTGGTAAAGTAAATCTTGTATAATTTTTTTACATTTAGTTAAGTTGAAATTTTAAACTTGTTGAATTATTTTCTTAAAATATTGTAAATCCAGTGTTCAAATTTAAGTTTTGAGTAACTTGATTTTAATTAAATAAACTATCAATATACTATAGTGGTTTTAAACTTAAATTTTCATGAAAGTTATTAAGGTTTTATGATTATTTTGATAAATTTGTTATGTAATATACTACTAACAAAATAGTCAGTAAGCTAAAGCATTTAGGATTGAACATTTATTTTAAGACGCGTTTGATGATAATTTATTATGTTTAATGATTATTTTATCATTTTTTATGTAAAAATATAATTAACAATTGAAAATTTCATGTAAATATAATTTTTTATAAATTATTAATTATTAAAGTTTTATGATTATCTTGATAAAATTGTTATGTAACATTCTACTAACAAAATAGTCAGTAAGCTAAAGCATTTAGGATTGAACATTTATTTTAAGACGCGTTTGATGATAATTTATTATGTTTAATGATTATTTTATAATTTTTTATGTAATAATATAATTAAAAATTGAAAATTTCATGTAAATATAATTTTTTAATATATCACATGCAAGTAACATGAATCTATGAGGTAAACGAAACTCTTACATTTATATGAAGTAAAAAGTATAATAATAATACCAATAGTACTAGTGAGTGATTTTGCTAAGTCTACGGATGGGTATGGATGGGTACAGATCAGTGCGGATCGATGCGGATCGGTATGGATCGTGTGATGTGTGTGTGGAAGGTTCTAGAAGGTAGGTGTGTGGAAGGTTCTAGAAGATAGGTGTTATGTAGTGTCAAATTTTATGTAATAATTACGTAAGCCAAGGGGGGGTTAATTCTTATGGTTAATTCTTATTTATTTTAGGCGATCTAAACGTGATATTCTGTTATGTAGCAAATTTGTTACACAATGCAATTAAGGGTTAATCACATGAATTATGTAACATAATATGTAAGTTCACTTTTAAGATTTATCAAAAATATTAAATTTCAGAGTAGAGAATTTTTAATTGTAATAACTTAAATTTTTATTAAATTATTACAATTAAAACATTAAATATTTATAAGAAATTGAAGAAATTAATTGAAAAATCTGAATGAAAATTATTAAAATTTCAGTATTTTTTAGAGTCATTATTTATTGTGCCGAGTATTTCTTGAGGCCATTTAATTATTTTTAAAAAGATAAATTTTGCTCGCATCTGTGTACGTAGTTGAATTTATTATTTTTTATGCATCTATACGTGGATTGAGTTTGTGCGCATTTGTGTTTTTATTACTAAATATCCTCGCTTCTGAGTGCAAGTTTTGATTACAAATTGAATTTGTTATTATTTGAAATTTTCCAACATTGGTGATTAATTTTTGTTTTAATTTTCGAAATTTTCTTATTTTGTTTTTACAAGGATTTTATTTTGCGGTAGAAACTGGTATTGGAGAATGACTAAAAAGGATGAGACGAATCCACTTACAATAAAACCAAATCGATTGTGGGTCTTCAGAATGAAAAGTTTAAAAAAAATAATTAAAAAATTAATTGGCTAATAACTAAATTGGGTGATGAAGGATGCACGGGTAAAATGGGAGCCGACGTCAATTTACCAAAGTAAACAGGTTAGAGTGAAACCCGCGAGTTCTAAATTAATCATACTCTTGGTTAGTAGCCGGCGAAAGGCTGAAAAGAAACAACCAATTTCTTAAAGAATCAAATCAGAGTACAAGTTTAAAAAGAGCGGGAAAGTTAACAAAATGGCCAATTTGGTCGAAGAATAATTCAGAATTTAAAATTGTGCAAAGGTTAGAGTAAAGGTATTTTTTCAAATTGCGATCAGAAGGTAGATCTATCATTGGAAAGACTTATCCCAGCGCTGAACAAAAGCCAATTGAACCAAATCATTATCGAAAATTATGCAGATTGAAATTGTGATAATGTAGATATTGTGCGGAGAATTTATAATCAATTTGGATAAATCGGAATAAACATTGTTGTGTTGGGTTATTCGATTTGATTAAATAAGGACACCGATGAGTTAAACTTTAATACCAACTTTCGATAAATAAACCCAACATTAATATAAAAAATCAAAAGTTAGTTATGGTTTGATAAATGTAAAAACACAGTTAAATGAACAAACAATTTTTACATTTTTATTCTTTTTGTATCGATGATCTCGAAAACTTATTTTTTGTAATACCAGTGCATTTGAGTGTAAATTTTGGTCGGATTTTATTTAAAAATAAATTATTAAAAATTGAAATATAAAAATTTAAAAAGTATTGTGTAGTCATTAAAAACATTTCGAACATAATTATAGTTGAAGTTATTAGTCACGAAAATCGAGTATATTTAGGTAATAAAAGGAAAGCAACTGGATCGATTCTGGATTGATAGTAGTTAAATGGTCATAAATTTCAAGTGGTATGTTGCTATTCCTTCTTTAAGGTTTTAATTAGCAATCAATAATACATGTTGTAATATTGAATCATTTTGTGTCACTGTCAGAGACCTTCTCGGGCCGATATTTGTTATTTCCTTCGGGTTCCGGTAGGACTCAAGCCTTTTTTTTAAAAATTAATCAAATTTATTTTTTTATGAATTTTTAATAAAATTTTATTTGCGCCAACGATGAATGAAATAAAATAAAATTTACGTTATTAAATGTCCTTGCTTACATAAATTTAATTTTAATTAGCCAAAATGATGGCATTTCTATAACATATATTTGAAAATTTAATTTCTTTTTTTCGGGCCGGGTCGGGTTCGGATTATGATTTGTTATGAAGAGTCGGGTTCCGGTCGAATCGGGCCATTTCAGTCTTGGACCGGGTCGGTCGGGTAAAAACTTTACTTGCCCGTGCAGCTCTCTGGTTGTTGTAAACTATAATAATTGAACTGATCAATAAAAGTTAATTTTTTCCTGGAACAAAACACTTTGAATTCAGATCAATAACAATTAATTTCACCCAACAAACAATATAAAAGGATGGATAAAAAGAAAGAAATTAATAGGGAAAAGTGCAATTAATATAATAGATTTTCTGACTTTTCAAGAATTATTTATCTTGAATTTCAATGTATTTCAATCGAATCTTATTATTGGGAATCTAATTATATTTATATTGTTCTCCCCCCAAAGAAAATATTGCTTGATAAAAAATCATTCTGTGATTATTAGATTTTCCCAATTCCAAATAATTTCATATTGAAAAATTAGAATATTTTCATTGATAATTTCACTAGAAAAGCTCAGTAAATTGAAAATACAAATTCAATTTTATCTATAATTGCACAGTTTTAGTGGCATTAAGGAAGATGAATAATTAACTATTTATTTTAAGCATTAATTTATATTTTATATAAGGCGTCTTTCGGGCCATAAGGCAGGGTAATAAATTGTTAATTTTTTAAAATAATCTAAATAAATAAAAAATTTGATATTTTTGCCGACAAGTAAATCATGACTGTTTGACTGCAAAAGCAATAAAAAATTGTAGAAATTTTATATTTCAACAATTATTTTGATAATATTAATATTACCAGGTAACTTATGGAGAAGAAATATTCAGCGCTCTCGGTTTAAGGAAATTCTCATCAGACACAGAAATAAGAAAATATAACCATTAGGCTCCCCTCACTAATGCCCTTGTAGTTGTGTCTTAATGTCCGATCATCAGTAAAAGATATCCGGGCACATCATTGGGCTCAAGGGCTACCGTAGAAGATTTTAATTTTTTATTTTAAAGCTTTTCACACTATGAGATAATCGAATTAAAATAATATCGAAAAATAATATAAATTCCAAACAATGACGAAACCAAGTATAATTAGTTGAAAAGTTTAACTTATTTTCTAACCTTCATGGTCTTCAATTTTGTATTATTAGAGGTAGTAACCTCGACAACATCGAGACCTATCAACCACTGTATTGATGTAAAAAGGATGTTATCAAAGAACTTGTAGATAACCATTATAATAATGAATGGAGAAGTAATAATGATCTGATAAAGTATATTTGTGACCGATAGCTATATCACTATTAAGTATTACCACGCCTCAGTTGTTTAAATTTTTAGATTTGAATAGAAGAATTTGAATTTATATATATTTTTTAAATAATAATTGTTAGAAGAAAATTTAAATTTAATTGCGTCTAACATATTTACCAAGACCACGGATTTATTAATAAGCAGAAAAATTTTATAAAGGCAAAGATTTAGATACACAACCCGGATACCCACACCGAGTATTAAGGACACCAAGCGGTAGGTGAGATGTAAACTAACCGGTAAATGGTTCATACTTCAGAGGTCCTACTAAGGATCAGATTGGGCAGTCAAGTAGAGCTAAAAATCTAACTTGAAACAAACTAATGGTAGAAGGAAACGTTAACCACTACAGCGCCGAAACTTTCCTTTTCTTTTCACTATTCGGAAGATCAAGTAAACTATCCGGATCCCATAACGAGTACTGAAGGAATGTTTTTTATTGCACGTAGCCCAGAAGGAGTTCGGTACAAAAACCAGGATACCCACACCGAGTATCGAATATCCAAATGGCGGTGAGATAAGCATAAACGGAAAAATGCGCTATCAAAAGACGACCAAGGATTGAGTCAGTGTGAGGCCTCCAGCTTGTCAGACTAGGCAAGTTACCCAACAGGTCACTGATAAACTCAATTAAGAGAAACGCCATATAACAAAAGGCCCATAGAGCGCCAGCAAAAAAAAGATAGCAAGATTTAATAAAAGGCCCATAGAGCGCCAGCAAAGAAATCTATAGAAAAAGATTAGAAGATTTAAATAAAAAGGCCCATAGAGCGCCAGCGAATAAAGTCTAAGGAAAAAGACAAGAGGATTTAAATAAAAAAGGGTGCCAGTGCATAGAGATTAACCAACTTTTTTGGACAAATTATGACGAGATAACGGAGAATAATTAACGAGACGATTATTGATATGATTGTGATGATTTATTTGATAAAAATAGTTAATTGATAAGACCACATAGATAACTGATGTGACTATATGGATAATTCATATGAAGCAAATAGATACTTGATACGAGTTATAGATAATTCAAAAAAAACTTAAAATTAAAAGATAAAAAAGTTGACACAGCGAAAAGATTTAAAATAAGAAGAAGCGATGAGAATAATACGATAAAATTAATGCGAAAATTTATGTAGAATAATATGTACTAGAAGTATCATTTATTTTTAGATAATTAGCAAGGAATAAAGAGATCAAGTAAACGACGAATAATAGAGCCGATAGACTAGAGATAAATCAAGAAAACAAGTAACGAGAAACCGAAATCAAGGAAACCATTGAGTAGAAAAACTGAGAATATACCGAAACGAAGGGAGAACGAAGATAAAGGAAATACACCATTTTTATTGGAAGTCAGAGAAAGAAAGACAATGATTGCAACAAGATTAGAAAGTTTGGAAACAGAAACCGAAGAATATGATAAATTAAATTAAAAGTCAACTGACAATGGAAATAACGCGAAATCACCCAAACTAGAAATTTCAATTCAGTTGAAAACATGTACGAGTAAAGAGATGAAAAAACTCCGAGAGGAAATTAACCAAGAGTTGCCAAGTAAAAACACCGACGAAACAAGAAAATATTTGGGAAAATCAACAACGTACGAAATCACACGCGATGAACCGGAAATGAGGAGCTGAGAACCAATATCTTCGAGTTTAAAGAGGAATTTACATGAGATGCATTCGGAAAGAAAATGCAACGAAGAAGATTTAAATGACATCTGAAACTGGAAATTCGGAAATGAAAACAGTTGAAACAAAAATACCTGAAACATGGAAAACGGAAATCATACGGAAAGAGAAAATATTAACCACAATTGGAGAAAGAGTCGAAAGAGAAAATGATCAAACCAAGTTAGAAGATCAAGTATCAGAACCAATAAAAGTAGCGATGGAAACAACGACACAAACGAAAGATATTGATCCGTAAACAAATCAATACATTGCAAAACCATTATGAATTTGAGATATGCCAGTTAAGAGGATTCAAGACAGTAAAGGTAACTTTATAAATTATAATAATTATTTCAGGATTAACAATGCGAGCTACAATCCAGTATGTAATATCTGTTCAAAAGACGGATTTCGAACTAACCAATGTTATCAACTAAAGAATTGCCAAGGATGTGGTAGAAGAGTTCACACAGAAAGTATCAACAGGCGACCAATATTAACGAACCCTACACGGAACGTCGGAGAAGAAATGATAATCTGTTTTAATTGCGATCAAACTAGTCATGTCAAAGAATTGTCGAATGAGAAGAATGCAAAGTCAACAAAATAACCCAACACAACAGATTAAACATTTAAGAGATATGACTATAATGATGACAACCACAAGATTCGAGAGTTGAACCTGTTACAACTGCAACCTAAACGGACGTATATCTGCAAATTGCCCAATAAAGAAAAAATCGAGACAACCAAAACCGAACAATTATAGCCAAAGTACACAAAGCAATCAAATACAAGAGATAGAGCAATTATGAGGTATAATTCAACGAATATCCGCAAACAATCAAATACAACGAAGTAATACGAGGAGAAACATGAATGATATTCGATATAAATGGACCAGAAAATATCCGGAACAGCAATAAATTGAATGGCAGAGATTACAGAGAGAGGAAACCCAACAAACTCGACAAAGACGGATGAACAGAAATCGAATACCAAGTAGAAGCAATGTGTTGAGAATAGTCAATACGAATGATATGACAATAAATAACGACAAAGAAAATGAAGTAATTTAGAGAAACGAAACATAAAAGATACAAGAAGAAAAAATCAAACCAGCCAGAGAATTGAGTAGCGATGAAAATACAAAAGATAATACAAAAGTTCGTAATAGAAGAGAACGACAGACTACGAAAAAGCAACGAAAACAGAGATTAAAAAAGATCAGAAAAGCAAAAAACAAAAGATCGAAATCAGAGGATAACACTACAAAAAATGAAAAGAGAACCGATTAGGATTTTACAACAAGGGCTTAACAATAATGAAAAGTTCAAGAAAGAGGAACATCAAATAAACGAAAAAAGTAAAGCATTGGAGTCAAATTCTATACCAACAGCTGGTTACAATATAAGAATAGGAGTGACGTCAATCGAACAAGAGGTAATAGATATTTTAATGGTTAATAAAATTTCAGAGGGAGAACTAATCGAAAAGAGAATTCAAAAGCAACAAGCAAGAAATCTAAATATACAAGACCGATCAAAAACCGTCAGTGAATTGATAATTGAGACAAAGGAAGATGTAATTGACGAACTCAGCAAAACAACCCATGAGGAAAGGAAAATTACAATACAGCATGGATATGCGCAACAAAACACAACTAGGAAAACCACAACGGACGAAGAAAGTATCTGGACAATCGATACGAAAGCTAACGACGTAAATATCAGAGAATATTGTAAAACATGTCATAATTGGGACACGCAGAGAATGACTGCTATCGACATCAAATATGCCAACAATGCGGGAAGAGAAGCCACGTAAATAACATTTGTCACAAAAGACGTGAAAATGTTTTAACTGTTTAAATTGGGACATTTGGCTCAAAATTGTCCATATAAACAGACTCAGAACCTATCCGGAACAGTGGGACTAATGAGAAGAAGCAATAGGAAACTAGAGGAGATCAATACCAACACCAGAATAAAGCCAGTAAATGACACAAGTGTCAGATCAAGTTACAAACCAGGAAAACACATGACAACTGGAAGGCAGAGAAACCTATTAGACATTACGAAACAAGTTACTAGAGTCTCAAACAGTCAAGAGACAAAATCAAAATATTATAGTAATCAGGCGAAACAGAAACGAGAATATAGCGAAATCCACGATGCTAGAATGGATTACCAAAAACAGATGGAAGCAATCATCAAAATAACTAAGGAAATAATGCCGAAATGGACTGGAAACAAGAATACCACCGAGATATTAGAAGGGGTAGCAAAGATAATCACAAATTACGCAAAAGGCTCAAATTCAACAGCGGAAATCAGCATCTTAAAGAAAGGAATGCCAATATTATTCACAATAATTGACGTAGCGGGTAATACACCATTGCACCATGCCATATGAAAGCGAAAACGAAGAACAAACGATGGAAATTATCGAGGCAATGAACCAATGTGGACAACATACAAATATCAGAAATGAGAAACGACAAACACCCATGATGATTGCAGTGTCAAGAGATGTGTCAACGAAAATTCTGAGGGAGTTATTAAAAACCGGATCAATTCTAAATGAGAAGGACAATAAAGGAAAAACGTTGTTAAATTATATTATGATGTCGCGAGAAGCAAGCGCAATAGAGTTCATTACGCTAAATGCAACCAATATGACATCTAAATAATAGGACAAAATTTAAACCCAATCCTTGAAGCAATCAAGAGAGGATACGATGAACAAAAAAAATAATCAAAGAAATAAATGTCGAGGACAACAGGATTGAGAAATCTCGATGTAATAAAGACCAGGACAAAAAGGATGATGAGGACAAAGACAGAAAATAAGAAGATGATAACGAAGAGGGAGAAAACCGAGATAGTAATAAAAAGCAAGATTCAGTACCATACAAGGAATTAAGACAGCAACCAAAGCCAAATAACTTATACGATCAGAAAATGTCAAGAGATGAAGAAAGCACAAAATCTGTTGGAAACAGGTAATAGACCTACAGAAAATTCAAAATCGACCAACCCCACTACAAGGGTTACAAGGATTATTGATACTAATGACGTTAGTCAGCTTCATCGATGGATATCTTTTGGGAAAATTAAGAAGTAGAAAAGCGATTCGGAACAACAAAATAATAGTCGTAAATGCTGGAAAACAACAAACCAATATTACCTGTATAGCTGTAGAAAAGAAACTTGCGACACCTTGCGAAAAGAGAAACTAAACCAAAATCAACTATATTCGTTCAGAAACATGATGGAAAATACGGTGTACATGATTTGTGTACAAAGAGAAGATAACCAAAAATTCAAAGCGATAAGAATTTGGAAAACCGGTTCAAAGAAAATGACAACAATGCCAAGAGTAATCAAAATAAAAATGCACAACAACTTTGAACAAACCAACAAAGAAAGAGAAAAATATAGCAAAAACCAGAAAAGTTATGAAGGAAACCTAAAAGACAATGAAACGAAGAAAACAACAACAAGAACAACAAAAAAGTCAGCAAAATCAACGCAATCTAATTCAAAACTAAGAAAAACAACAATGACAAACAAACCACAAAGAATGGATGATTTCAGAAACAAAGTGTCAATCAGTGTAGTGACCGACGCATGGAAATAAGAAACAATACGGAAACTACAGAGAAAGCTAATCACAAAATTTGCAGGATAGGCAGAAATTCAAGTAAAAAAGTTAACGGCAGAGAAGAAAAAGGAAGAAAAGAACATGACACCACGCTTTCTAACAAGAAATAATACAGAATCATTATATCAGATATGGCAAGGATTATCCCGAAACTCTTCTCGAAGGGGAGTGAGAAACAACAAAGGTGAAACTACGAAAGAAAGCGCAACAAGAAACCAAACTGATAGTAGGAAAGTAATAAACAAAGACGATCGTCACTTATCAGAAAAGGAAACAAATCACTTATTAGCAGTATTTAAGAGAGTTCAAAACCACAAAAACCCAAGAATGAAGACAAAGAAATTAGAAAACGCAACTTCAAACACATTTAAATTGGTAGCGATATCAGGAATTGTCACAAATGTGATAGTTATGTGGATAATAATTCAGCAAGTGAGAGCAACTGGAAAGTTCAAACAAAACCTATATGAAAATGAATGTGGCCGAAACTAGAGAACCGAGAATACAATAATACAACGGAACTGAACAGGTATCAAGTACCAAGAGAGAACGAAGCAAGTCAAGATATGAACCAATACCCAAGTATGATATGGATGCGACAACTACCGTCACTAATGGCACCACTCATGTGGCCAAACGAAATCGATATATACCAAGTAACTGAAGAGAGATGCGGATGGATACGCACTTTGTTCGTAGACCCTTTTGAGACGATAAAGTAAGAAATAGTCAGGAGTGTGTATATAGTGTATATAACAGATATGTTTATATAGTAATGCATAAAAGTGGTGTATAAATATTATAGTCAAGGAGCGAAAACGAATTAAAAATCAGACGATGTGTCAGAAATAAAGCAAAACGAGAAAGACAAGTGATGTGATAATGTGTCATAATTGAGAAACAAATCGATCGGAAGCTAACCAAATATCTCAAGTAGTAATTCATAGTCGTGTAGACGATGGGCAACATCCGAAAACTAAATGTGCAAGCAGAGATAGTCGAGTTTGGATAAAAAATCAGATTAGGAGCAGAAATCGAAATAAGAAAGCAAGACCGAAGCCATCATGGAAATCAGAAACAAGAGTAGACTTGGAGAGCAAATTAAAACTTGGAAAATCCATTACAATCAAATAAGAGACGAAAATGAGGAACAACGATAACAAACCCACGATCGGAGCAAGATAAAGCAGCAAAATAGTAAAAAAATTACCAAGACAAACGAAAGCAATGGAGAAATAAATGAAATATTAAGTCAGTCAATGAAAAAGACGATGGAGAATAATTTGCCGAAAAACAGAATCAAGTAATGCGAAATTGACGAATAACAACAAAAGACAGCTAACTGCGAAACAAAATTTGTGGTCATTGAGTTAAACGGAAAAACGAAAAAGACAAAGAATTAGCACCAGTAAAGGTGAGCCACGGGAAAGCTTAAAATACAAATCTAAATGAATACGAAAAGGTGTGGAAGAGACTCAAAAATAGAGCAAGGAATAGAGTAAGAAAAACAACCGACGGCAAGTGAATCTAGATGCAGCTAAATGAGACAAAATGGATATCATGAAATAGTAATTCCAAACAAGACTGACGTTCAACACCGAATATGAATAAAGAAAGGACCAGAGAACAAATTAAAAACAACTCAACAATCAAAACCCAGATAACAAGAAAGACAAATCGAATCAGTAAAGAGAGATTGCAAAAGACAATACCAAAAAACAACAAACGATGATGAGGCTGAACTACAAAATGCACTCAATCAAAATAAAGTATCGAAAAAATCTTGCAAATTGTAGTAAAAGCAAACAACGAAGATAAGCGATGTCAAAATGAAGTTAATAACAATCACAGAAATGAGAAACCAGATATGATAATAAAAGCAATAGAGATAAAGAAGGAAAAGAAACAGAAAGTCAAACCACTGCCTAAAATCAAGAGGAATGATAATGAATCCTATAAAATAGCTCGAAATTGGTTTTAAATAGTCAAGTAATTGTAAATAATCATTACAAACCCATAATTGTTAAAAAAAAGGAAAGCAAAAGCAGCATGATATTGGCGATGAGAAAGAAGATGCAGTAATAAGCCCATATAATGCCTAGTATCCCTTGCAAAGATGTCGAAAACCCAAGAACTCAAGGAATACCAATTACAGACGGATCAACTTCTAATATACCCAATGTCCTAAAGCTTAAAAAGAGAAAAGTAAATATACTAATAATCAAAGTGAACGAAGCCACTCTTAGACAGATCGTTCAAATCCTCAGGACTCTAGAAAATTAAATCCGAAAGTATCAGTAGAAAAGGAAACACCCATCAAGGAAATCATATTCAAATAATCATGGATGATCTTAAGAAACCCTACAAAATAACAGAAAATAACCAAAAATTGAGAACGAATAGCTCTAATTGATAACCAAAAAGAAAAAACCCAAATCAACCTCAAAGAATAAGAATAATCTCGAACCGAACAATTATCATCAAACAATCGAGACGAGATAATATGATAACGGGTCATCTATCCACAAAACCCAATTGAACCTCAACCAGTTTCAAGATCCTAAAAAATCAACAACCAAAAGCAAGAATGTCAATTTACAACCCAAAACCTTAAATACACCAGCAAAAAAGGAGTCTTTAAAAAAACGTTCTATCTATTCTTTTAGCTGACAGTCACTTTTGCTAGGCAACGTTGGAACTGTTTTCGAGTGGGTGGATCGTTCGCAAAAAGTGAGCGCTATTACTAATGCTATAATTGACCGAACAATCCATGAGTCTAGCGAGCTACCGATAGAGGTCATGTGCTCGATTTCGATGCAAAGGTCCCATTATTCTACTATCTCCTGTAAATGTTAATCCATATTGTTATATCATTTATTATTATGTCCATTCACATAGTCATCCGTGTCGTTGTTGATTTTACTATGGCCTATACACCCTTCGTTATGTTAAATATCCACAGTATCTCTCTTACTACTATGTTCCTTATTATTGTTACTAGTATTATCATCGGTACTATTGTATGTGTTAACTTTATTAATTGTTACTGTATTATTATTATTATTATTATTATTATTATTATTATTATTATTATTATTATTATTATTATTATTATTATTATTATTATTATTATTATTATTATTATTATTATTATTATTATTATTATTATTATTATTATTATTATTAATTATTATTGTTATTGTTATTATTATTATTATAATTACCATTATCCTTACTATTATGACCCGATAGATTTTTAAGAGCCAGTAAGCCTCTATGTAGCCGACTGAACGAAATCTTACAAATAGCTAGTTTTATGAAATAAATTTGATTATAAGTAAATTTGTTAATAAATGGTTTTGTTATAAATATGAATTCGCTCAGAACTTTGAGTTAAGAATTAGTAAAATCCCGTAGAGAAAATGCGGAGGTTCACATTAAGCTGACTCAATTAAGCCGAGAAATTCAGAAAATCAGGGTAACATGGATCAAACCTTCTCGAGCAAAAAAGACTTATCAGAGACTAACTGCCGCTCAACGAGGATGGGTGGAAGAAAAACAGCTGGTACAGAATCAACGGACCCAAATGAGGAGCCTAGAGGTAGCACTGTCGGCTTGCCAGGAGGGTAACGCAGTGACCTACCCTCTAGAATTCGCTCCAGCCCAGATAGTCTACCTGGATGCAAGTCATAACACTAAACCGACAGCAGCTAAACGACCTCAACGACGACCGGGGAAGGCGGAGCGGGCAAAGCTTCACTCTCTGCAGACGATGGAGGAGAACCCAAAATAGAACCGGCTCACGATTTTTGTCTTGTATTGTCTAAAATAAAATATTTTCATGTTTATCTTGCAAATTTATTAACTCTACTTTGTAAAATTGATAAGCTAGGTCGAAACAGAATTTTTATAACGTCAAGTTCATGCAGAAGGGGCCCAGGTTGTAAATTACGCGTAGATCTTCTATTGGTAACGCGTTGAACCCACCATGAGGCCGGTTTTTAGCAGTTCTACAGTCAGAGCTCACCTTTGACGGTCTCTTAACCAATGGTTGCAGTTCCAACGTTGGCTAGCAGCGGGTAACCATTGGCGGGCAAGGAAAGCTTGTATGTAAAGGGTTCAAGGCCAGAAACCACTGTTGGGCCAGCACACAAATAGCCTTGAGAATTGTTTAAATGCATCAGTAATACAGCACGAAAACCCAGCACCAAGATAACTTAAAATACAATAGACAACATCAACTAAACACTTTAAAATCTGAGAAAATATAAATAAATATAAAATAAAAAACATAAAAGTAAAATAAAATAAATACAAAATGCATCAAGAACCGCACGAAATTTACATAAAAAATAACATAATAACAAGAAAATTCGACCGTAAAATGACCATTTATATAAAAGTAAAAATTAATGAATTAAATGAATAAAAATAAAATATTTTTTGGTTGAATAAATTTATTTAAAAAATGTTAAAAATAAATTACTAATTTAAATTAAGAAATAAATAAAAATTTAATTTAGATAACACAAATAATTTCAAAGTCGAATTTTGTTTAATCGCAATAAAACTAACACGCAAGGTTAAGGCCAAATTATAGGTATAAATACTGATGTGTTTTCCCAAATTTTCAACTACTACTTTGTACTATTAATTTCAACCAAATTTAAGATGCACATTTTTTACAAATCTTACTTTGTTGTGTGATTTTTTTAGATATTTTCAGATCATTAATCTACAGTTATTAATCTACAGTTATGTTTTGTAGCAATATTTTCAGGTTATTAATCTACAGTTATGTTTTGTAGCAATATTTTCAGATTATTAATCTACAGTTATGTTTTGTAGCAATATTTTCAGATTATTAATCTACAGTTATGTTTTGTAGCAATATTTTCAGATCATTAATCTACAGTTATTAATCTACAGTTATGTTTTGTAGCAATATTTTCAGGTTATTAATCTACAGTTATGTTTTGTAGCAATATTTTCAGATTGTTAATCTACAGTTATGTTATTTTGGTTTATGTACATCGATGCCCGATTAAAAATTTGTTTATATGAATGCTAAATATACAGTTTATGCGTCGAGGTTTTTGCCTAATTCATGTGGTAATTTATTTTTTCTATTATTTTATTTTTGGTGGCCCACAGCCAAAGACACATCACAAGTTAATAAAATCATATACAGTATTCAGATTCGTGTAAGTGCGTGAAATACCGCCGATGATCTGTGCCCGTGAAGACCCGGCGTGCGGAACGCAGGGATCGGAACGTAAATATTATCCGTACATAGGGGAAATTGGAGGGTAAATGAGTAGTCCTTTGGCTGCTCCTTCATCATCCATTTCCTGCAAAATCGATAAAACTTTTGAATAACAATCGGCTCAAAATCTCTAACACCGATTAGTCCAGTGGGCACTCATTAATTATGAAATGAACATACATAGATCTTAAGGACAAAGAGAGGGAATGGGTAGTGGGGAAAATTGCGAAATCGGTGCAACAGTTAAAATGAACAGCCATCGGAAAAAGATTAATCCGAACGACAAAAATCATGAAAAATAATGTTTTTAAATAAGAATTAAATAAATTAATTTGAGTTGAGGCGGAAAATATGGGCGGGACGCTGCTCAAATTTTCCGAACTAATTCAAATACTTAACAAAAATAGTAACGTAAAAATGGAACGTGTAAAATAAGGGCGGAACGCTGCTCAAATTTTCCGAGTCAATGAAAATACTTTGTCGAAAACGGTAGAATAGGGATGAACCGTAAAATAAGGGCGGAACGCTGCTAAAATTTTCGAATTTACAAAAATACTTTATCAAAAGCCGAAAAATACAGATGGATTACTGCTAATGTTGTATACCAATAAAAAAATTTCACGCTGAAGAATAAGTACGGATCCCTACAAAATCTTAATAATAATAACGATAATGATAAGGGTAATGGTGATTATAATAATAATAATAATAATAATAATAATAATAATAATAATAATAATAATAATAATAATAGTAATAATAATAATAATAATAATAATAATAATAATAGTAATAATAATAATAATAATAATAATAATAATAATAATAATAATGATAATAATAATAATAATAATCATGGTATTTGTAGTAATGATGATAATAATTATGATAATAATAATAGTAGTAATAATCATAGTAGTAATAACAATAAATATAATGGTAGTTATAGTAATAAAAATAATAATAAAGGTAATAGTAGTAACAATTAAGAAAGGTAATACATATAATAGCAACAATGATAATGCTAGTAATAATAATAGGGAACATTGTAGTTATTATAGGGATAAGAGTAAGAGAACTAGTGTGTGAATACTTGACATAACCAAGGGTGTACCGACCAAAGAATAATCTTCGACATGGACAACGATAAGAAGGACTATGGGAATGGACATAACAATGAATGATATGAGAGTATAGGTTAACATTTGAAAGAGATAGGAGAGTAATGGGACCTAAGAATCAAAAGCGAGCACAGGTCTTCTATCGACAGCTCGTTGGACCCAAGGATTGTTCGGTCAATTATAGCATTATCAATAGCGCTCACTTGTTGCGGACGATCCACCCACTCGAATACAGTTCCAACGTTGCTTAGAAACGGGTGCCGAGTGGTAAGCGAAAGAATATTTGTATGGGGTACCTGGGTAACAACCATATAGTTTCAAAATATCAACGCCCAGAAACCCACCACCACTAACCCAACAGTAGTCAGGATAAAAACACTATAAGGAAAGTTTTATTAAGTAATTGGATATTGAAGTTTGGTGCAACTAAGGAGTTACATGTTGATTGTGGAAAGACTTTCGAAGCTAATAGTATTAGAGAACTAGCAAAGACAGCAGGAATTGAACTGATGTTTTCAAGTCTGTATCATCATAATACTAACAGTGTAGTTGAAAGACAATTTCGTACGATAAGAGATTTTATTAATGGATCACTTAAAGATGGAGTAAAGAAAAACTGGGTAGAATTAATACTTGATATAGAAAACGTTTTAAATGCGACAGTTCAGAAAACTACTGGAGTAAGTCCTGCAAAAATTATATTAGGAAGAAAAGTTGATAGATCGCAATGGCATAGTAATAATGAAGTAGATAGAAAAAAATTATTCAGAGATTAGAAGCTAAAAGACAGTATGCTAAAGAAATTGGCACGACAAGGAGGCTAGAAGTAGGTGCCAAAGTATTGGTGAAACAAGAGATTAGAAATAAAGATCATGAAAGATATGAAGGACCATATACAGTAGTAAAACGAAATCATGAAAGAAGTTACTTATTTACAAACGAAAACGGTACAACCATAGCAAGAAATATTGAAAAGATAAAGCATTTTAAAGAAGGGGAGATGTAAGTAGTTCTAAAACTCCTATTTAAAAATAATATGTTAAATTATATCATATTATATTAAATTATATTAAAATATTTTTAAATTAAATTAATTATATTTGTGACCGATAGTTATATCAATATTAATAATTACCACGCCTCAGTTTGTTCAAATTTTCAGATTTGAAAAGAAAGATTTGAATATATATTTTTGTAATTTAAATAATAAATGTTAGAAGAAGATTTAAATTTAATTGCGTCTTACAATAATATTAACTATAATGATAATAATAATAATAAATAATAATAATAGTTGTTGTTGTTATACGTGAAATTAAATAAATAAAAAATTTGAACTAACAATTTGAAAATCTATATTTCATCCCATCTAACAAATAAGCAAAATAATATTTATTGTATTTCAAATATTAAAAATTATGTATATATATATATATATATATATATATATATATATATATATATATATATATATATATATTTGTGTGTCACCAACATATTTCAAATGTTGACTGACTAAATAACTCCCCTGAAAGTTTATGGAATATTTTCCACGTCATGCAACTTTTTCAATCGATATACAGAGACTTTGATAATCATCGGAATTTGGTAAATTTTGAATTACTTCAGATCTTTACTGGGACTGGGAACATTGAATGGTTCTTCATACACTGGTTGGTGTGTTGTTCTAATTTCTTATCCAATTCATACATGACTGTACATTTTAAAATATTTTGAAAAGTATGATTTTTTTTTAATTCTATTTGTTCTTTTTTTGTTGATGGTATCTCGAGGCAACGTGATGTGTATTCAAAATACTGCATAATGCGGGTAAGTGATGGTTTCTTCATCTCAAGTTCTACTTGCTTAGTGATTGTGAGGTCGTAGAGCTACTTTCGCTTAAAGACACAGCATTTATTTCTGAGATAGGAATGACAGGACGTTTCTCTGTCAATTATTGTGAGTAAAAACAGTTTGTTGATGACTGACGTGAGTAATCTACAATATCTATCTAAAATACTTTGAATTTTCTTTATTTGGCAAAGTTCCAAAATTTATTTTATATGCCTCTTTATTTCATTTTTTGGCATCGTTCGCATTGTCTACATCGTTTCGGAATTCAAATTCTCATCTTTCGCCACAGGCATTGAGATGTTATCAGTCTAATAGTTGCATTATATGCTAGATCTCAAGTTTTCTTTTAAATTCTTGAATTCTGAAAGTTTCAGCAGAATGATTCTAGTACTATATGAAATGGTAGACCAATAATTATTATTATTATATAATAATCCATCGAGTCAACATCGAGTGAAACATTTATTGGTTTGATGTTTGATTAGATCTTCTAATCTGATTGTGTGAACAGTGTTTCCTTCATCTGTTTCCTTAGACAAAAAGTCAGCTACTCAGTAGTCTAGATCAGTGTTTCTCAAACTTTGTGGTACCTCGGAACCCAATCATTTTTTTTGGTTTTCGCCGAACCCCTTTGAAAATCTTTATAGTCAGATGAGTATTATCAAATTATATAATAATCCTCTTTCTGACATTTGTGTCGATCAAAAAAGGATGAATTTATTTTAATCAATTTAAAAAGAGAAAATTTCATATTAATGAACTTTTATAGTAATTTATTTGGAAAAACTGCCAAAAAAAATAAAAATAAAGTTTTACACTGAATTGTTTTTATTTAAGTAAAAATAGCGAAGAAATATTTCATTAAAATTAAACATATAAGTATTTAATGAAAAAAATATTAATCCGAAAAAGCATTTAATTAAAAAAAACATTAATTTATGTATCAATGGGAAGAATGAACTTGCATTGACTTGCATAAATCTTCAATATTTGGTGGAAGATTTTCGCTAACGTTAATCTTACAATCGATGTCAAATTTAATCTATTCTGTTGTTTGGTCTTGGTTAAAGTGACTTTTGAAAATCCGCTCTCACATAAATAAGTGAAGGGGAATTGGAGAATATATTGAATTGCTTTGTCACTTAAAACCTTGTACTCTCCATTTATTTGCATTCAAAACTTAGCAAGTGATGAATTTTCTTTCAATGTCAAGTCTGATGAGATAGCAGCTAATAAATCTTTTTCAACTATAGATAGGAAATTTCTTGTATTTGTGGAATTAAATGGATCTAAAACCCCACCACTTATCTGTTCTCGGGTCCTGGCTTACTGGAAAATATTCCTCAAATTTGATTGATAAAGGTTTTAAATGATTATTTACAATTACAAATAATTTATTGAAATTGTAATATTGGTTTCTATTTTAAGCTTTAATCATTTGGTCTGTTAAGCAGCTGAACATATCGGGTGGTTGTTTTCAACTTTCTGAATCCTTAATTTAATTTTTTCTTTTGATTAAACTTTAAACTTCAATCAAATACCGGAATCTTTATTTCTTTTTTTTCTCATAAAGTCTATTGTAATTTAATGAAAAAAACAGTATTTATTTTGAACTGTAAACTAAAATAGGATATTAATGCTTATAGATATATCTTTTACTTGCCATAACTTGTATAAAAAAACTTAATAACTATATTTATATTTATGTATTAAATTTAAATGTGTATATATTACATATAAATATTTCACTTTTTTAAATTTCAAATTCCCCTTTTTAAATTTCAAATTAATTGAAAAGCAAAATCAAAATAATTAAAATGTGGTTTAAATTTAATTTAATTGAAATTAAAATTATATTCAATTCGAACTTCAAGTAATTAAACGTCAAAATTTTCCTTGCAATACAGAGAGATGTAATTAATAGTAGTTATAATTCGATATTTAACCTTTAAAACAGAACCCCAATTAAGATATACATGAAAATTGATGAGAATATTTCACTTGACTTATCGGAAAATCAACTTAACAACACTACCTCTAATGAACAAAACTTTGCGAATCAACAGATTCGTTCTATATTTCAACAACAGGTAGAACTTGATTTGCCTAATCCTCTAACAGCAGAAACAAATTTTTATAAAATGTCACGAGGAAGGGAAAACTATTGTTGAAGCGGCAGAAATATCAGGTATAAATAAATATACGGCAGCTTCATTGTTGAAAAGGTATAAAAATGATGGGTGTTTAATTCTTCAATCAAACGTGGTGGAAAAAGAACTGCAAAAATAACCAGTGAAATAATGTCTGCAATAGAAGATATTGTTGAGCAAACTCCGGCTATCACTTTAAAATCCATCAGCAAAATAATAATGGACGAGAAACATATCAATCATACAACAACTTCTATAAATAATGCATTAAAAAGGTTAAGGATCTCATTCAAGACAGCAACACTGAATCTTAATCGTTTAAATTCCCTAAGAATATGCATTAAATTTTTCACTCAACGATAAGAGAAAAAATCGTCTTTATTGATGAGTCTGGTTTTAATTTGCCATCTTCGTAGAACCAAAGCTAGATCAGAAATAAATACAGGAGCTCACGTAATTATTCCAACTCTGCTAGGGCGAAATGTCTCCCTTATTGCAGCAATGAATTTACATGGCATTGTACACAAGCAAATAATTTAAACTCAACAGTAAATGCGAATGTTTTTATTAATTTTCTGGATGGATTATTTCAAACATTAAGAGAAGCAAACATTACGTATGCATAGCTTGTTTTGGATAATTGCACTATTCACAAAATTCAAGAAGTTATGGATAAGGTTAGGACAACATCTCATACTATTGTTTATTTCCACCTTATTCGCCAACGCTGAACCCAATTAAAAAGGTTTTTCTAAAACCAAATTATGTGCACTAAATTTGTTGGCTGAATCAAGAATCGATTTAAATTTGGAGAATGTGATTCAAGAATCTATTAGCAACTGTTACTCAATCCGACTGTAATAATTATTATGTTGACATGATATAATATAAGGTTTATTTTCGAAATTTAATTTTTAACTAAAGAAGCTATTTAATTATTTTGATTTTGATTTTTAATTAATTTGAATTTTAAATTTAAAAAGTGAATTTGAAGTTTAAATGCTATATATATATATATATATTTAATGTAAATATAATTAAAGTAGGCCATGAAAAGTTTACAAATATTTTTTCTACATTTTAACCGAAATTTTAAAAATAATCCACCGAATTTTGCTAATGTTTAAAAATGTATTGAAATTCTAACTGAAACTCAGAAAAAAATCTATGGATTTTCTCCAATGTTTTTAAATTAAAATTTGAATGGAATTTCTCGCGGAACCCCAAAAATTTGTTCACGGAACCCTGGGTTCTGCGGAACATAGTTTGAGAAACACTGTTCTATATCATGAATATATTGAATGTTGAAGTGAAATTGAATGATATATTCTATTCATCTTCACTGGCATTTTGTTGGATTTTCATTTAATTTATATAGATTTATGTATAGTTGTGGTTTGAGATCAGTTTCAATAATGAATTAGTTTGCTTTCAAGTAATGCTTAAAATTCTTGAGGTATATATACGCTTCAAAACGTTTCTGGTAAAATGCTGAATATCTCTGTTCAATAGTATTCAATTTTCTAGGAAAGAATGAAATTAGCTTAAGACTTGCTCGCAACCGTAGGTTTAAAGCATTCCTGCAAAGAACAAGGGTTTTCTGGAGTTTCAGAAGTCATCTCTGTTAGTTTTTGTAGTTTTAGTTAAGCCCCTTGAAACAGAGTTTTTCTATTCATTTATAATTGGTTCTTTTGTTGCTTTTGGTTGCATATAGTGAAAAGATGTCATTTTTTCATAGAGTTTCGGTGTTGTTGGCTAGAGCTGAAAATTTTAATTAATTAATCAATTAATTGTAATTAATCAATTTTTTTTAAAAAAAAGCGTTAAAATTCAGCATGAAAAGGGCATCTAGATAATTTAAAATTTATTATCCTACACCAATTAAACAAAATAACAACACAAGAAGAATAATAAATACACATTTAAATAAAATTTAAAAACGTAAGGAAAATACAATATATTTATTTTAAATTAATAAAACACTATAGGGTATTATTAACCCTTTCACTGCGCAATATGTTTTGAGAGTTCATGTTCGATGTCCGCAAATCTTTTGATTATTGTACATAGAGATGCACAATCTTCCGATTTTACTATACTAAAAGTGAAACATCATCTTAGCATTTTTTTACCTGATTTGTTTGAGTACTCTGTGTGAATAGTTGTGTTGAACCGGAATGAATTCGGAGCGTATTGGTCATTCATATTGTGCGAGTATATACGGCTTGAGCAGTGAAAGGGTTAATACCATCTTAAATCGGAAATCCATCATGGTGATCATAAAGCAAAAGAGCTTAAATTATGGTTGAATTAACAAACAAAAGACCATGATTCTGCAATAAATGAGTGAAATTTGGCTTGAATTATCCAAAAAAGAGCCATAGTTAAATCTGACATGATGAATATCAACAAAATATATTATGTAAAAAATTAATATAAAACTAAATTATGAATTTCTATAAGAAATTTACAATAAGAAATTAATTAATATTAAATTAAATACTGTTATTGAAAACTAAAAAACTTCGGTAAGAATGAAAATGAATGCATAATGCACGGAAGGGATTGGGTGTAAATTTTCAATACCTGAGATAGTAGCAAACACACCAACAAAAAAACAGCATATATAAACGCGTAAATTTCATTCTATCAACTTAACTAACCTGTTCAGAAATTTGTCATTTATTTCAACGCCAGCTCAGAAATCGCTGATTTGATATTAAAAATAGTGAATTACTTTAATTTGTATTTTCGTAATGTTCTATGGAAATTTCAGAAGTTAAAAAATGTTTCTTTATATGGTTATTGCTTTTTAATCAGCTTTTAATGCTCATATGTCTCTGTTTACTAAATTTTTAATAATTTAGGGTTGTTAAGGATATTTTTTGGTATTCTTGACAGCTCCTCTTAACGGTTCGCGTATCCTGTTGGGTGTTTTGCACCCTAGCTAAAGTTTGACGCTATGGTATATTCAAACAAAAACACTATAAAGCCTGAAATTTTATGACTTTATTTACCTATTCAATGCAACATTTATGCTAATTTCCAAATCTACACCATACACAGAATTGTTTAACACACATGTTATAGTGTTGTATACCCTGTGGGACGTACATTACCACACAGAAACTACATATTGTTCAGTCGCACTTTTCGTTCATTTCATTATATAAGATAGCAAAATCGCTGCTATTATATTCCCGTCAACTTTGAACCAATTAAGCGGTATAAGGTATTAATTTTATTATCAGATCAGAACGCTCTGAATCCAAACATCTTTGCTAAATGATATAAATAGTCACATGATTATTATAAATTTAACAAATAATGATCACGAACAAGAAAGACATAAGCCCATTGTGTGTTGCACACAGATAAGTTTTCCACACCGATTGCAGCTCTTTTTCGTTTTTCTATCTCCTTGTCGACGAAGAAATTCACATCGTCCTTAGCTTTGTGAACGTTCCCGTACCACATCTGGAAATGCAACTCCGACCGATCTCATTGCTTGTTTGACATTTTAACGCAACTTTGAGTGGTTTTTTCTTCTTTGAATATGTGACAACACCATTTCACATCCAAGCTCTCGCTTGAAATAGTAATGTTACTCTCCAAACCGTTTTATATTGGAAATAATAGCGACATCCAGGCATGTGAAAAAAAGGAATAAGGCCGCCTTCTACATTTGTGCTTTGACCGAAACATACGTACAAGATTATTTAATGTTTCGATGCCAGACTTCGTTGAATTATAGTATGACACAATATCTGGTTTTTCATCACCTCTGTCTACCTGACATCCATGTTTCGTCGAAAGCAACAGGACCGACTTGTTGGACTTGTCCCAAAATGAACAAATTGTTCGATTGTCATTGTATTAGTGCTTGCTGTCTCCTCGATTTCGATTTGTTACGCATTTTGCAGCAGTCGGTATCTTTCTTTTATTGTGTCTCAAAGTACCAACCATTGTGCTATTTTTTCCTAAGAGGCTGTCAGCCAGTGCAAAGATTGTGAAATAATTGTCCATTGTGATGTTAGTGTCTTTCTCTAAATACGAATTTTAAAGTCCCTATGTTTCGTAGCAATACATAGTAAACGCGATCTTAGATAAGGTCATCCTCAAACATTCTTAGTTAGGCATTTCCATAGTTAAATGCCGTATTCTCACTTATCATATCTTTATTTTACAAATGTCGGCTAGTTAAATTATTGATCGCCAAAATCTCATTTGATTTTCATCGCCACGCAAACCATTCAGTTGCAATCACAGTCATTCACAATATTAACAAATTTTAGTGCACGAAACAGCCAATTTTATTATAATTGTGTCACAATTTTCCCACTTAATTAAGAGAAATCATTCTTAGGAGCTTTCAAAAATTGGTTTAACAATTTATTTCACAAATTGGCCCACGTCACGGTACCTCGATCGAACCATCTATGAGGGTTACTGTCTAACTTTTGATATTTACCTCACTTCCTTTCGAATTTCTTGGCCTCAACTATCTTGAAGGCAATAATCCCTTCATTATTTTGTGCCTCCATCTTTATTATCGCTTGAGGTTCTCGTTGAACCGCCCAGTACTGATCTATGTTTATCAACCACGGCATATTCCCCTGTTCGACCGCAATGCGTCCTTGGTCGTATATGAACTGCTTGAACGCACTTTCCTTCCCAAGTTTCGTTATTTCATATCCATGATAAATGTCAAAGTTAAAAATATTTATTGAATTAATAAATTGATGTAAACCGTTCCAAGAATTATGCACTTCTAAGGATCTGAATTGTGATAGTTGTCGACTCTGGCAGTAAAATGAAAGAAAGAAAGAAATCTAAAGAATATGTGATGGCAAGACAGAGAAGTAACCGTGATTGAGAAGATGGAATTTCAAGGGTAGTTTGATTTCGAACTAAAAGAAGTTAACTAGTAATCATCAAGAATAAATGCACAAAACTCACCATTCTATGATGGAGTGCATCACCCATCCAATATTTGAACTAAAAACTGAAAACCTGAAATATTCTGTCGAAATCCAATTATAGTGAATTGATGAATATGACATCCTGAATTAATTGTCTGACGATGAATTTAAAGCAGTGTCAATGATATCATAACATCGTAGACAATTTCCGGATGAGATGGAAGAATTATTATTTTCTCCAGTGATTTTTTGTTTACGAAATCGGAAAATCTAATTTCATGTTTATGGATGACCTTTACCCAAATATTTCCAATTAAAACAGAATATTAATTTCAATTTCTACATTTAACATCTATCTGATATAATTATTTGAATATCTTTAATAGGGTGGGTCGATTTTTACAGCCGATACCTCTCTAGTGGGAAAAGTAGCCAATCACACATACAAGTATTATTATAATCATTAAGTGTTTAACAATATGTTTAGGTTCCCCACGTTTTATTTGGCCGCATAAAATATTGATATATATATATATATATATATATAAACTAAAAATTAAAATTCATTTAAATGTATGTTTTACTGTACCATTGTCTTATACAATGCTTATTTGACAATCCGTCTGTATTTCTGAAGAATAGAAGTTATAACATAAGTATAATTTTATGGTATATTTGTAATCTATCTAAATACTTTATTATTTTAATATAATTTTAGATGGCTTATAGTTCAACTTGATCCAGTTGTTACCATGGAATATTTAGTCAACTAAGTGTACTTCCTAGAAATCAGCTTCCTATTTAAGCAGAAGTATTAAAGTGTTTCTTGAAGTCAATCCCACGAAGGTTCATCACAAATACAGTCTAAGCGAAACTTGTAGCAGTGGATGTAATTGCTATATGGACGAAATCTAGCATTCCTACCATAGCTCAGAAAGTGTTATTAACAAAATGAGGAAGTCGGTAACACGAGGTCAAAAAATCAAAACTCGTTATGCAAAAATCCTGTTCTTTTCAAGCAACCAAACATCATTTCAGACAATAATTTACATGTATTCTTGCAAATGCATTAGCAGGGGAATTTAAGATAGAAACCAGTGCATTTGTAAAACTAAAGTTCCTAGAATTGAGTGGGAATTTTGGGTGGATCAAATTTCAGAAAGAAATGTGGTGATAGGAAATATAGATTTGGATATGTCAGCTGCTCTTGTAAGACGAATTCAAAGAAAAGAGAAATGCGCTACATAAATTAAATTACCTATCTGTTTAAATATCAAATTTTACTTAAGCAAAAAAAATTTTAACCATTTGTTGGGCCAGTACAAAAATAGCCTTGAGAATTGTTTAAATGCATCAGTAATACAGCACGAAAACCCAGCACCAAGATAACTTAAAATACAATATACAACACCAACTAAACACTTTAAAATCTGAGAGAATATAAATAAATATAAAATCAAAAACATAAAAGTAAAATAAAATAAATACAAAATGCATCAAGAACCGCACGAAATTTACATAAAAAATAACATAATAACAAGAAAATTCGACCGTAAAATGACCATTTATATAAAAGTAAAAATTAATGAATTAAATGAATAAAAATAAAATATTTTTTGATTGAATAAATTTATTTAAAAAATGTTAAAAATAAATTACTAATTTAAATTAAGAAATTAATAAAAATTTAATTTAGATAACACAAATAATTTTGATAAAATTGATATAAATTTGATAAAAATTTTGATATAAATATTTAACAACAATCGGCTCAAAATATCTACACCGAGTAGTCCAGTGGGCACTAATTAAATACAATATGAACATACATAGATCTTAAGAATAAAGAGAGGGAAATGGTAGCGGGGAAAAATTGCGAAATCGTTGCAACAGTTAAAATGAATAGCCATCGGAAAAAGATTAATCCGAACGACCAAAATCATGAAAAATAATGTTTTTAAATAAGAATTAAATAAATTAATTTGAGTTGAGGCGGAAAATATGGGCGGGACGCTGCTCAGATTTTCCGAATTAATTCAAATACTTATTGACTTATTGACGATGAGAAAACAGTTCGATGATATTATGTAGAGAACGATGAGCTGAGTAAAAATGCCAATTGAACTATGGTTGTATTTTCTAAAGGTTCGAAGTTACAAAGGGTCAAACTTTGGCCAAAAATTTTATTTTTGATATGTTGTACAGGACGGGGAGTTGAGTATTATTGTCAATGGAACTATAGTCGTATCTTATCGAACTTCAAAGGTGTAAAGGGTCAAACCTTGACCAAAAATATAATTTTTGATATGTTGTAGAGAAGAATGAGCTTAATAAAATTGCCAATAGAACCATGGTCATATCTTCTAAAGGTTCGAAGCTAAAAAGGGTCAAACTTTGGTCAAAAAAATTATTTTTAATATGTTGTACAGAACGATGAAATGGCAAAAGTGGGGATAAAATTAGGATCTTCCAACCTTTGGATAAAAAGTTATTAAGGGTCAAACCTTCAAAAATTCTAATTTTTGATATGTTGTAGAGCTTGAGAAGCTGAGCAATATTTACTATAGAAGTATGGCAGTCTGACTTCTGGATCAAAAGTTATCAAGGGTCAAAACCTTGGTCAAAATTTTTAAATTTTGATATGTTGTAGAGATTGACGAAACAAGCAAAATTGCCAATAGAACTTTAGTCATCAAAGCTTTAGATAAAAAGTTATAAAGGGTCAAAACTTTGGTAAAAAATTTTAATTTTTGATATATTGTGTAGAATAATAAGACGATCAAAAATTACCATAGAACTATCATCATGTGAACTTTTTATAAAAAGTTACAATGGGTCAAAACCTTAGAATACTCTAGAATTCAGAGAATTGTGAAGAAATTAAAAATTTTGAAAGTGAATTGTAAATATTTTTGTAAATCAGTGGAGACAAAGTGTATTAATCAATAAAGTTTATATCGTTTGGAGTTCGTTACTGGTGTTTAAAGCACGCTTGGAGGCAGATCGACAATAATTTCTATTCGAAGTCACCGACAACCCCAACAATACGATGAAACAAAACAACAGTTTAGAAAACTCATAAATGACGAGTATTGTAATAAGAGAATTAAATATCAATATATGTAAATAAATTAAAATATTAGATACACAAAAATTTCAAAAATGAAACGATTCAACAGGAAAGTGGGGATAAAATTATCAATATTTGTAGAGCAGGAATCAAAGAAACAGGAAACTATAAATAAAAATAAAATTATGGGTAGGTTGTATAAATCAATGGAATCATCGTGTAAATATCATCCAAAAAACCGTAGAAGTAGTAATAAAAATATAAAAAATAGATAAATAAATAAAAATTAAAATAATAAAAACAGGGAAAAGGTGGAAATCACGAGGGTTAAAGTGATTAGAAATAGGGGAAACCACAAAAATGCGGGTCGTCTAAGAGTTCGTAAAAAATTGGAAAACTAGAAATTACTGGATTAAAATTGTTTGAAATAAGACGTGATCACCAAGTCAGTTAAAATAATTCTAAACGTAATGAACGATTAATTGAAAGTAATTAAATTAAAGATCAAAATATTAGCGGAAAAGGTTGCAACGATTTCGAACCCCTACCCCTATGAGATGAGAAATATTAGCGGAAGTAACGAACAATTGATTGTACGTATTACAAAAGACATGAGGCCAAGTAAAACCAAATTAGATACTAAATGAGAATAGATAATCGATTAAGTTAGAGAAATTAACGAAAAGATAATCCAGATGATGGAGAAACTTAGGCGTAGATAAAAGGAAATGTTCAGGTGTAAATGAAATGAATAGTAAGAAATGAGCGTAGATGAATAAAATGATGATGCTTGTTATTAATGAAAATAAAGGATTAGAGATAATAATGAATTACGAAAAAAATAGCCAGCAACCAGAGGAAAATGATGATTGAAAACGAGTACGATGAGTTGGGATTAATAATAATAATAAATGAGACAACAATAGCAACCGAAAGGTGTAAAACATACGGAAAAAGCCGAAAACTTCATGAAAGCCGTTAAATAAATTCAGAGTGGACAAGTAAAACACAACTTAAACAGTGAAAGCTGAAAAATCACACATAAGGTACGGTAAAAGTTTCGATGCATCATTTTGTTAGTATATTTTGTAATGTTATTTATATTATATGGAAATAATACTGAAAAGTAAGATTTAAAACCGAGCTATCATAACGATAGTACGCTTATTCCGATGGGGAACCTTGATCAACCCGAGGAGAGGAAGGTAGTAGGATCCGTCGCAAATGTTGGGGAGTTTCTGGCGAGAGATTGATCCCTTCTCTGAATTGGGAAAGTGAATGGATGAACCAAGGGGTGAGAGAAAATGCGCATTATTTAGACGCCGAAGGTGAGAGAGCCAAAAAGTCTCGCAAGGGTACCTAGAAATATTTTTCCCCTAGCTGGTGGTGAGGCACCAGAAGACAGTGGCAAATAAGATACCGAAGGCCGGAGAGCCAGCGGAAAGGATAGAGGCAATAGAGCGCCAGCGATGGTAGATTAAATAAACGATTTTTAGTAAATCAGGGAGACATAGGAAAGATATTTAATGGATTGAATAATGATATGATTATAGCCATTTTATTTGATAAAAATAAAGATAACTGATACGACTATGTAGATAACTGATAAGACTATATAGATAATTAATACGAGGATGATAGATAATTGATACGAGATTAATACGATGATGATAGATAATTAATTCGAGAAATAGATAATTTAAAATAGATTTAAAATGAAAGGAGATGAATCAAAAGGAAAACGATCACAGCGGAAAAGTTTAAGGAAAAAGACGAGAGTAGTTAAGTAAAAAGGCCATAGCGCATAGAGATTAAGGAATTATTTTTTTGGATAAACGATAAAGAGATAAAGGAGAATAGTTAACGAGACGATTATTGATATGATGGTGATGATTTATTTAATTAAAATAGTTAATTGATACGACAGGATAGAAAATTGATGCGACTATAAGGATAATTTAGACGAAGCAAATAGATTCTTGATACGAGTTATAGATAATTTAAAATAAACTTAAAATGAAAAGACAAAAATTAAAAAGATAAAGAAGTTGACGCAGCGAAAAGAATTAAAATAAGGAGAAGCAATGAGAATAATACGATAAAATTAATGCGGAAATTTATGTAGAATAATATGCACTAGAAGTATTATTTATTTTCAGATAATTGACAAGGAATAAAGAGATCAAGTAAACGACGAATAATAGAGCTGATAAACTAGAAATAGAATCAAGAAAACGAGTTACGAGAAACCGGAATCAAGGAAACCATTGAGTAGAGAAACTGAGAATATACCAAAGCAAACGGAGAACAGGGATAAAGAAAATAGACCATTTTATTGGAATTCAAAGAGAGTGAAAAGCAGCAACAGATAGAAAACTTAATACAGTAGCGACAGCAGAACCAATGATTACAACAAGATTAGAAAATTTGGAAACAGAAACCGAAAAATATGATAAATTAAAGGAAAAGTTAACTGACAAAGGAAATAACGCGAAATCACCCGAACCAAAAATTGCAATTCAGTTGAAAACAATTAAGATTAAACAGATGGGGAAAAAAAAACTCCGAGAGGAAATTAACCAAGGGTTGCCAAGTAAAAATACTGATGAAACAGAAATATATTTGAGAGAATCAACAATGTACGAAATCACACGAGATGAACCGGAAATGAGGAGCCGAGAACCGATATTTTCGAGTCTAAAGAGGAATGTACAGGAGATGCATTCAGGAAGAAAATGCAACGAAGAATATTTAAATGACGAAAAGGAAACTGGAAATTCGGAAATGAAAACAGTTGAAACAAAATAGCTGAAACATGGAAAACAGAAATCATACGAGAACGGAAAATATTAACCACCATGGAAGAAAGAGTCAAAAGAGAAAATGATCAAACCGAGTTAAAAGATCAAGTATCAGAACCAATAAAAGTATCGATGGAAACAATGAGACAAACGAAAGATATCTACCCGCAAACAAATCAATACATACTCCAGTTAAGAGGATTCAAGACAGTAGAGGTAAATTTATAAATTATAATAATTATTTCAGGATTAACAACGCGAGCTACAATTCAGTATGTAATATCTGTTCAAAAGAAGGATGCCGAACTGACAGAGGTTATCAACTAAAGAATTACCAATGATGTGATAGAAGATTTCGTACAGAAAGTATCAACAAACAACCCATATTAATGAACCCTACACGAAACGTAGGAGAAGAAATGATAATCTGTTTTAAATTGTCGAATGAGAAGAATTCAATGTCAACAAAAACCAAACCAATTCAGGAAGAGTCCACAAAATAACCCAACACAAGAGATTAGACATTTAAGAGATATGACGATAATAAGGACAACCACAAGATTCGAGAGTAGAACCTGTTATAACTGCAACCTAAACGGACACATAGCTGCAAATTGTCCAAGGGAGAGAAAATCGAGACAACCAAAACCGACCAATTATAGTCAAAGTACACAAAGCAATCAAATACAAGAGAGTGAGCAATTAGGTGGTATGATTCAAAGAATAGCCGCTAAAAATCAAATACAACGAAGTAATACGAGGAGAAACATGAATGATGTTCGATATCAATGGACCAGAAAATATCCGGAACAGCAACAAATTGAATGAAAGAGATTACAGAGAGAGGAAATCCAAGAAATTCGACAAAGACGGATGAAAAGAAATCAAATATCAAGTAGAAGCAATGTGTCGAGAATAGTCAATACAAAAGAAATCTACACTGCGGAGCAGTGTGTCGTCAACAGCGAGGATGATATGGCAATAAATAACGAAAATAACGACAAAGAAAATGAAGTAATTAAGAAAGACGAAACTCAAGAGGTCAAAATAAAATCAGAACAAGAATCGAGCATCGAAAAAAATAAAGATAAGTCAAGAGTTCACCGAACGATAGACGACGAAAAAGCAGAAAAAACAGCAATAAAAGATATCGAAAAAACAAAAAAAAACAAAATATCAAAATACGAGGGTACTACTACAAAAATCTAAAAGAGAATCGATAAGGAAAGCGAAATAAACATGTTACAACAAGGGCTAAACAATAATGAAAAGGACAAGAAAGAGGAACTTCAAATAAACGTGAAAAGTAAAGTATTGGAGTCAAAATCTATACAAACAACAGGAGACAATATAGAAATAGGAATGATGTCAATCGAGCAAGAGGTAATAGATATTTTAATGGTTAATAAAATTTCAGAGGGAGAACTAATCGAAAAGAGAATCCAAAGACAACAAACGAGAAATCTGAATATGCAAGACAGATCAAACAGTCAGTGAATTGAAAATTGAGACAAAAGAAGATGTAATTGACGAACTCAACAATACAACCCATGTGAAAAGGAAAATTACAATATAGTATTGATTTATTCAACAAAACACAATTAGGAAAACCACAACGAACGAAGAAAGTATCTGGACAATCGATACGAAAGCTAATGAAGTAAAAATCAGAGAATATTGTAAAACTTGTCAAAATCGGGACACACAGAGAACGACTGCTATCGACATCAAATAATCCAACTATTCGGGAAGAGAGGACACGTAAATATCATTTGTCACAACAGACGCAGAAAATTTTTAACTGTCAAAAATTGGGACATTTGGCTCGGAAGTGTCCAAATAAACGGACTCAGAACCCATCCGGAACAGTGAGACTAATGAGAAGAAGCAATAGGAAACTAGAGGAGATCAATACCAACACCAGAATAAAGCCAGTAAATGACACAAGTGTCAAATCAAGTTACGAACCAGGAAAAGACATGAAAACTGGAAGGCAGAAAAAACCTATTAGACATGACGAAACAAATTACTAGAGCCACAAACAGCCAAGAGATAAAATCAAGATATTATAGTAATCAGGCAAAACAGAAACGAGAATATAACGAAATCCACGATGCTAGAATGAATTACCGGAAACAGATGGAAGCAATCATCAAAATAACTAAGGAAATTCCGAAATGGACTGGAAACAAGAATATCACCGAGATATTAGAAGGAGTAACAAAGATGATCACGAACTACGCAAAAGGCTCAAATTCAACAGCAGAAATCAGCATCCTAAGGAATCGAATGCCAATATTATTCAAAATAATTGACATAGCAGGTAATAAACTACCACACCATGCCATAGAAACCGAAAACGAGGAACGAACGATGGAAATTATCGAGATAATGAACCAATGTGGACAACATACAAATATCAGAAATGAGAAAGGACAAACACCCATGATGATTGCAGTGTCAAGAGATACGCCAACGAAAATTCTGAGGGAGTTATTAAAAACAGGATCAACTCTAAATGAGAAGGACAATAAAGGAAAAACGATGTTAAATTATATTATGATGTCGCGAGAAACAAGAGCAATAGATTTCGTTACAATAAATGGAATTCCAGATTACATCCAAATAATAGGACAAAATTTAAACCCAATCCTTGAAGCAATCGAGAGAGGATACGATGAAGCAGCAGCAAAACTGATCAAGTGGAGAAAAAGAAAATCTGATAACGAAATCATAGACGTAAACAAATTCGAAAGCAATGAAAATATATTAGTAAAAAGAGCAATGAAATCCGAATATGCATTACCAAAGACGATAAAAGCCCTGTTAAAGAGATGAGAAATGAAATTCACGGACAATAAAAGAGAGCCTGAGAGAATAGTGTCCAGAAAAGAAGAATTAGAAACATTGGTAGGAGAATGGCACCGAATACAAGGAAAACCCCTAGCGGTAAAAAACAAGAAATTGATGACATCAGAAATGGAAGAAAAATGCTAATCAAGATGTATGAAGATATAATCAAAGAAATAAATGTCGAGAACAACAGGATTGAGAATGCTCGATGTAATAAAAACCAGGACAAAAAGGAAGAAGATAACAAAGAGGGAGAAAACCGAGATAGTAATAAAAAGCAAAATCCAGTAGCCTACAAAGAAATAAGACAACAATCAAAGCCAAATAACGTAGACGATCAGAAAAGATCAAAAGATGAAGAAAACACAGACAAAATCTGTTTGAACCTAATGATGGACCCACAGAAAATTCCAAAATCGAGAGAACAAAGCAAGTCAAAATATGAACCAATACCCAATGGCCAAGTGAGATCGATATATATCCAGTAATTGATGAGAGATGCGGAGGGATACGCACCTTGCGCGTAGACCCTGTGGAGATAAAGTAATAAATAGTTAGAAATGTGCATATAATTTATATAATAGATATGTTTATATAGTAATGTATAAAAGTAGTGTATAAATATTATATGGAATGAATATAACAATATCCGATAATATATAAAAGTAGTATATAAATATTATAGTCGAGGAGCGAAAACAAATTAAAAATCAGACGATGTGACAACGAATAAAGCGGAATGAGAAAGACAAGTGATGCGATATTACGTTGAAATTGAGAAACGAATCAATTGGAAGCTAACCAAGTATGTCAAACAGTAAAGCGCAGTTATAGCGACGATGCCCAATATCCGAAAACTAAATGTACCAGCAGAGATAGACTAGTTCAAACCAGGAATCAGATCGAGATCAGAAATTGAAATAAACCGACTAAGAGATACAGAAGCCGTCAAGAAAATCAGAAACAAGAGTAGACTTGGAAAGTAAATTAAAATTTAGAAAATCCAGTACAATCAGATAAAAGACGAAAATGAGAAACAACTATAACAAATCCACGATCAAAGCCAAGATAAAGCAGCAAAATAGTAAAGAAATTACCAACACAAAACGAAAGCATTGAAGAAATAGATGAAATATCAAGTCAGTCAACGAAAAGGATGATGGAGAATAATTTGACAAAAAAAATGAATCAATTAATGAGAAACTGACGAATAACAACAAAGGACAGCTAACTGAGAAACAAAATTTGGGGTCATTGAGTTAAACGGAAAAACGACAAAGACAAAGAATTAGAACCAGTAAAGCTCAATATACAAACTTAAATGAATACAAAAAAGGTGGAAGAGACTATAAAATCAATTCGAGGAATAAAGCAAGAAAAACAACCACAAGTGAAACGAGATGCAGCCAAACGAGACAAAATGAATATCACGGAACAGTAATCCCAAACAAGACTGACGTCCAACACTGGATATGAATAAAGAAAGGACCAAAGAACAAATCAAGAACAATTCAACAATCAAAAACCAGATAACAAGAAAGACAAATCGAATCAGTAAAGAGAGATTACAAAAGACAATACCAATAAACGACAAGACAAAGGATGATGAGACTGAACTATGAAATGCACTCAACCAAAATTGAGTATCAAAGAATCTTGCAAATGGTAGTAAAGGCAAACCAAGAAGATAAGCGATGCAAAAATAAAGTTAATACCAATCACAGAAACGAGAAACCAGACATGATAATAAAGGCAACAGAAATCAAAAGGAAGAGAAACAGAAAGTCAAACCGCTACCTAAAATCAAGAGGAATGATAACGAGTCTTATTAAAATAGCTCGAAATTTGTGAAATGCGAAAGCAGCATGATATTGGCGATGAGGAAGAAGATGGCAGTAATAAACTCATATATACAACCTAGTATCCCTTAGAAAGATGTCGAAAAACCCCACAATCAATCAATCGATGCAAAAATTAACTGTAACAAATATGCCGATATATGAGAAACCCAAAGGATACCAATTACGGACGGATCAATTCTTATTATACCCAATGGTCAAAGGATTAAAACAAGAAAAACAGATCGTTCAAACCCTCAGAACTCTAGAAAATCAAATCGAAAGTCAATAGAAAAAGGAAACACCCATCAAGGAAACAATATTAAAATAATCATGGATGCTCTTTAGAAACCCTACAAAATAACAAAAAGAACCGAAAATCGAGAACAAACAGCCAAAATTGATAACTGAAAAGAAGAAACTCAAATCAACCTCAAAGAATCATGAATAATCCCGAACCGATCAATTATCATCAAACAATCGAGACTAGATAATATGATAAAGGGTCAGCTATCCACAGAATCCAATTGAACACCACCCAGTTCAAGATGCAAAGAAAAAAAATCAACAAACGAAAGTTAGAATGTCAATTTACAACTCAAAACCCTAAATAAACCAGCAAAAAAGAAGTCTTGGACTAAACATTCTATCTATTCTTCTTATCTGAGATTCACTAAGCCTGCCAATCTTCCAAACAATCGGCATTTAATGAAGTCAATTCCCCAAACCAAACAAAATCTCAAAGTCAAATCGCACAACAGATATCGAATCGTCAAAATATCAGAACCTACTGAAGAAAGTAATCAATCAGAAACCAAGAAACTCAAGGCATCAGCGAGACGAATACCCAAGTGACAGAATATTGAACTCATGATTAACAATGAACTAATGATTCTTAGACTATTACCTATTCTTTATGTGTGATCATGACCGGACTGTATGTCCTCTTTCACTTCTTCTTGTAATCCATAAATTGATGTATACTGTATGATTATTTATATGCATGTGGGTTTTAAGGTCACGACCATGTAACTCGTAGACCCAATTGAATGGAAAATTTAAACTCTGCATAGTTCATAGCTTAGATCTTTTAGAAATTGAGGGTCCCAATTTTACGGGCCCCGGAGTGTTTTATGTTGGGCCAGCACACAAATAGCCTTGAGAATTGTTTAAATGCATCAGTAATACAGCACGAAAACCCAGCACCAAGATAACTTAAAATACAATATACAGCACCAACTAAACATCTTAAAATCTGAGAGAATATAAATAAATATAAAATCAAAAACATAAAAGTAAAATAAAATAAATACAAAATGCATCAAGAACCGCACGAAATCTACATATAAAATAACATAATAACAAGAAAAATTTAACCGTAAAATGACCATTTATATAAAAGTAAAAATTAATGAATTAAATGAATAAAAATAAAATATTTTTGACTGAATAAATTTAATTAAAAATGTTAAAAATAAATTGCCAATTTAAATTAAGAAATTAATAAAAATTTAATTTAGATAACACAAATAATTTCAAGGTCGAATTTTGTTTAATCGCAATAAAATTAACACGCAAGGTTAAGGCCAAATTGTAGGTATATATACTGATGTGTTTTCACAAATTAACACAACTACTAGGCAGTATTATTTCCAACTTGATTGAAATATCGATTTTCAGTCTCACTTGGAGATTGGTTGTAGTAGTGTGCGCTACAGCACTTGTTGGTTGGAATTTTCAATATATGATGAATTATGCTACGAATTTTCAATATATGATGGATTATGCTATTACGAATTTTCAATATAGGATGAATTATGCTACTACGAATTTCCAATATATGATGAATTATGCTACTAATTTTCAATAGAGGATGAATTATGCTACTACAAATTTCCAATATAAGATGAATTATGAATTTCTATTATATGCTTACAAACTTACGACAATTATTTCGTGTATTCGAGGCTTTTACCCGATTGGTACGGTAATTTTCATTCAATTCTTTTTCGGCCTACAGCCAAAACATACAACAAGAAAGCAAAATTACACAAAACTAGCGAACTGTGTAAGTGCGTGTATAATCGCCAATAGTTCGTGCCCGTGAAGGCTCCGGCGTGAGAACGCAGGAGCTGGAACGTCAATATTATCCGTATATAGGGGAAATTGGAAGGTAAAGGAGTAGTCCTTTGGCTGCTCCTTCATCAAATGTTTCCTGAAAAATTGACATAAATTTTTTAACAACAATTGGCTCAAAATATCTAACACCGAGTAGTCCAGTGGGCACTCATTAAATATAATATGAACATAAATAGATCATAAGGACAAAGAGAAAAGGGTAGCAAGCAAAATAGCGAAATCGTTGCAACAGTTAACCACTTGCGCTATGATTTAATTTTCAGTAGCTTGGCCGCGCTCTACTATATATGTAAAGTATCGTATAAGTTCGAATAATAACGTTACGTCTGTCAGCCGACGTTGCACACACGTCGTTTTTGTCTTTGTGACAAATGCTAGTGACGTGGTATACACGTCACTTGCGGTTTTGAAAAAAATCATCAAGGCGTGCCTGGCACGTCAATATAGCGGAAGTGGTTAAAATGAATAGCCATCGGAAAAAGATTAATCCGAACGACTAAAATCATGAAAAATAATGTTTTAAATAATATATAAAAAGTAAATAAAATATGTTGAATTGAAACGGTAAATATGGGCAGAACGCTGCGCAAGTTTTCGGAAATAATTGAAACTTTTATAAAACTGTAAAATAAGGGCCGAACGCTGCTCAAATTTTCCGAATTAATTAAAATACTTATCGAAAATAGTAAAGTAAAAGTAGAATGTTGTTCAGTTGTTAGTATAATGTTATTATAAACTGTAGGATAAGGGCAGAACGCTGTTAAAATTTTCCGAGTCAATGAAAATACTTTATCGAAAACTATAGAATAAGGATAAACCGTAAAATAAGGGTGGGACGCTGCTAAAATTTTTCGAATTAACAAAAATACTTTATCGAAAACCGGAAAAATACAGATGGATTACGGCTAAATTTTTATATAAGAAAAATATTTCTTAAAGCTGAGGAATAAGGACGAATCCCTACACAAAAATTTGTTAATAATATTGATAATAATTATAATAATAATAATAATAATAATAATAATAATAATAATAATAATAATAATAATAATAATATCGATAATAATAATAATAATGATAATAGTAAGGATAATGGTAATAATAATAATAATAATAATAATAATAATAATAATAATAATAATGATAATAGTAAGCATAATGGTAATAATAATAATAATAATAATAATAATAATAATAATAATAATAATAATAATAATAATAATAATAATTAGTAATGATAATAGTAATAATAATAATAAAAGTGATAATAATAAATGTAAGGTAATTATAGTGGTGGGTTACTGGGTATTATGCTTTGTTTTAATCTCCCTGTGGTTGCCCAGGACGCCATATAAATATTTCCTTTACTGCCACTCGACACCCGTTGCTAAGCAACGTTGGAAATGTGCTCGAGTGGGTAGGTCGTTCGCAAAAATTGAGCGCTATTTCTAATGCTATAATTGCTCAAACGATCTCTGGGTCCAACGAGCTGTCGTTAGAAGACTTGTGCTCGCTTTAGGTCATAAAGTCGTAGACTTTATCACTCATGTTCCCTGAGTTCTTTAGTCAAAAATTATTAATGAATATATGTTGAAAATAAAACTAGTGAACACTTATTAATGAATGAAAAACAACTAAAATAAAACTGAATAAAACAAATTTTCTATAAGAAGTGAATCAATTTCAGTTAGTAAGCTGCTTTATATTTAGCAGTCGCGCGGCCCGTCGTTTGGCCCGCTCCTTGCGTCCTGGACGATAACTGCTCTTTATTATTGTCGGGGTTGAAGGTGTGGTCGTCATTGGAGTTGCCGCCGTCTCTCGGTAAGTCAATTTGGCGGGGGCAAAGACGAGGGGGTACGTTACAGCGGCTTCTTCTTGGCAAGCCGATAAGGCGACCTCCAGCCCCTTTATCTGAGTCCTGAGGCTCTGGTTCAATTGTTCTTCGTCGGCCCATCCCTTTTGAGCTGCTGTAATTCTTTGGTACATTGATCGGGCCTTCTTTGGGTCCACCCATGTAGCCTTTGTTTGTTGAATTTCGCGGGATAGTTGTATAATCTGGTCGTAGAGATTTTTATTGGTTTGTCTTGCGTGGGTCAGCTCCGTTTGTATCGTCTGTAGGGGTTCCATTTCTATAACGACAAAATTAAATTCTTTTACTATTCTCAAAAATTGTTAAACGTGAACTTGATTTCAAACATAAATCTGTAAAGTTACATTATAAAACGAATAACAAGGAAAATCTTAATTAACAGTTGTTTATTAAAGTCGCATTCATACAAAATTAAAAGGTCCATAGCTAATAGCCCTGTGAGATCAGGGCTCTTCGAGAAATCTTTTCACTCCTTCTTCCGCGGAGTAGCCCGGGTATATGAATACGGGCCGCTTCGTGTTGCGTACAGGTCTGGAGTTGGGCGGCGGCACACACGGATAGATCTCCGCAATTCGTCAAAAAAATTTTCCATTCGAATAGCACCGGGCACAAATCCGGCTCAGATAATTTATTTCTTTATAAAAAAACCTTTACCTTCTATTATAGCTAATAAGAAAAATATGAATTATGTCAACCGATCAAAAACCACCAGGTTGAACACTCTAGAATCCACTTTGACACCAATGGATCCTATTTTCACAAACAGCTGCTGTGAAATATGCACTATTGCTCGGAAAAAGGGGGACTGATCCACATGATATAGAATTGTGTTACAGAATGTACACCTTCCTTAATGGATCTGCGGAAATTCCAATGAGCAGTGCAATCGAATACTGGAGAATGATCAAATCCGTTGCAAAGATTGATCCTGACTTCTCCAATCTAATGGACCACATATTAACAAACTCCATTGAACCAAAAAACCTTCGGTCTAAAACTCTACATGCGATTGAAACCTTCTGGAAATTAATTAAGGATGTGGTATATTATGATGAATTATCTAATATTAAATATCTTAATTTTTTTACTAATAAAATTATTTTAATATCTATAAAAATCTCATTTATAAAAAATCAAAAAACCATTTAAATAATAATTCTTCACATGCACTGAATATAGTAAAACCACATGCACAGCCTTTGTCTTATAAGAATGTGTTACTTAAAAAACTTGAAAATGAAGACTCCTTTAAACTACTAACTGAGAATACAGACAACTTCTTTAATATTATAAAAATCTGTTTACTAAATATTAAACATATATTTAATAACGACTACTATTTTAAGAATTTCTTAACTGATTTTTCCATATTTTTAATATTAAATTAAAAAAACTTTTAAATAAAAAATACCAAAACACTTATACTGATTATGACTTTAAAACATCTCCACTACTTAAAATTACCAATTCAACAAATAAATACTTTATTAAAATTGAAAATTTATTTAAAAATATTAATAATGATTTGAATTTTAAAAAGAAAATTGATAATATTTTATATGATTTCCTATTTATTTTAAAACTTAAAATTAACACGCTAATTAAAAATTTGTTTTTATATCCAAAATTAAACAAAATAAACCAAAACAATGTCAAAAAAATGAAAATATAGTGTACGCAGCTCGTCGGCCTGCGGCCGACTCACTGACCCTCTAAATATTGAGTTTGTGAATTTGATTGATGCATGCAATGAAAATATTTAAAATACCTATAATAATCTAATTTATAAAGATACTATTGAAACTTCTATTCATGATAACTCTGATAAATGTAATATTTATATTAAACCTATAAATGACTTCAATAATTTTACAATTATAGACAAAATTGAATTTAAAAATATTAACTCTGATTATGACACTACTCCTTCCTATTATATCAATAATGACTTTAAATTAATTGACGAAATCGATTTTAAAAATGCTTATATTCAACCTATATCATCTTATACAAATTTTGTATTAATTGACGAAATTGATTTACTAAACTATCCGACACTTGACTTTGACCAAGATGATATTATCCTATCCGAATCCTCTGATACTTCACAGCCCCTTCGCAACTACTATATCTAAATACCTTACTCTACCAACCTTCATCCTGTCCTAAAACTGCAACCATACAACAGTTGACCTAGATCAATCTTCCTTCACTGATGATACTTCACTTACAGCAATACTATCCAAAACCCAGTCACAAACCACTTCTTACCTTATAAACGACTCACCTTTAACCATTCAACAACACAACGTAACCATATCTAGCTCATCTGAACCCACTTGCTGCTCTACACCACATAACCACTTAAATCTTAACACCTTCAATACACCCTCGACTTTCTTTGTTCCCTTGAAAAAACAACCTTTTGAACAACCTACAACACCGATGACCAAAAATTGCAAAACTGACCTTTATGAACCTTGCTCTTTAAACCGTACGCAACTTGATGAGTCACTACCCCATAAACCCACCTAGAATTAAACCATCGCCCCCTAATCTCTGATGACGAAGAACCATCAAGCACTGAAACTCCTTCACAAAAACCTGCCAAAAACCTTACTTATGCTCAAAACTCACAAATTTCTGACCTCTTCCGTACTCAGGAACCTCTATCTGATAACTCTCCTGAATCATTAATTACTCTTAACACCTCTATTATTTCTAACTTAGCAACACCAAATGAACCTCATAACTTTATTTTACCAGCCCCTGTACACCATATAACCTCCAAAATAATTACTAAAGATATCCCAAAATCAACACCCCTTCCATCTTGTCTTAAATATCAAAACCAACCAATTACAACTCCATGTAAGATTTTATATAAGATGAATCGCAGAGGAAAACTTACTTGTAAGGCAAAGCACCGTAACAAAACCTTATGCAAACCCATCTCTATATTTGACCGATCTCTCATCTTTGAACATGCACAACAAGTACATAATACAACTATAACTAATAATACCATTATTGACTGTGGTTTCTGTAAACCAAAAAAAGGACCAAACCAACATGATATTGTCAAAGTCGATTTTATTGATCTATACAAACACATTGAAGTAAAAGACCATTCAGTAGAAATAGACAACTGTTGTAAAAATAATCAAATAATTAAAATTAACTCATCCAATGAAATAACATGTCACAACAATAATAAAGGTAAACATATACGTTTATGCTATCACAAATTTACATACAACACTCCAATAAATGACATTATACTACATATGACTAAAAAACACAAAAAAAGACACTTCGACAAAGAGGCTGAAATCTACTGTTACTGTGGAGCCTGGATTAGCATTCACAATATCGCATTACATATTAATGATACACACCTTTCTATACCAAACATTAATAGCACAGATTAAATAGACAAAACAGATAATAACAAAGACTTTTTAATGACATTTTAAACACTGATGAGACCATTCAACCTATAGAATTACCAAAAACACTTTTATTCACAAAAAACATTTACTCTGAATCACAATGATGGTCCCAGCACTCGATTAAGGCTTTCATCTTTACTCATGCTATGAAAAAATCTTCCATATTCGTTGACCCCATATCTTCTAACTCCTTCATCCAACACAACTTCAAAACTTTCTTCTCCACCTTCCCTTTCCATAAATTCTCTGACTGGAACGAGATCATTATGCCTATGTGCAAGCCCAATGGATGGTGGTTCTTTTTCTTTCTCGACAAAAAACGTAAATTACCTACTCTTATTGACCCTCTATCTGAGAACAGCCTTCTTCAACACTCTGACCTTGCTTGCGATATTTTGAACACAATTCTAAACCTTCAAAATATCGTCCTTGAAACAGATATAGACCTAAGCTCCCTTGAATATCCTCGCTGTTCTACAAATGAGGACTCTCCCTTTTTTATCTGTCACTTCTTAAAATGCCTTAATTCGAGTGAACCCATTTCTATCCCCGACATACCTAATATGACCACCAGTATAAAATCAATAATTATTAACTATATTAAAAATGGTTTCTTAGAAACTGATATCCAAAAGTATAAAAACTGTATAGACAGTCTTATTTTCCAAATGAACAATACTGATGATACAGTTAATTGTTCACTTATTGAGATCTTTAAAATTAACAATAACTTAAATCCTCTTAAATACAAAATTAAAACTAAAAGTGATATAATATATAAAAATAAAAAGCGTGAACATGAGTTAGAATGTTCTAAGAGATATAAATTTAAATATAAACCTAAAGAACAACTATCAAAAATTTTAAACTGTAATGATATAATAACTATTAAACCTTGTATGAACAAATTTATTAATATTTTTGGAAACAATACCTCTCCTGTCTCTGAATTTAGCACAATACGACTTTATAACTCTCCTGAAAATGACACAAACACTCCTACTTGCCCTGAGGATATCAAATTAATCTTAAAAAAACTTAAAAACACTGCACCTGCTCTTGATAAAATATCCTTCTCTGACTGACGTATCATCTCTCCTGACTTTCTCTTCCCTACTTCTATGTGCAACAGCATCCTTCGAACACTTCGCTGTCCTGAGGACTGGAAAACCTTCCGCACTAAGCTGATTCTTAAAACCGGTAAATCTGACAAGTCTTTCATTGCCTCCTCCTGGCGACCTCTTGCTATAATGAACACCTCCTATAGAATTTTTGCAACACTTCTTAACGATAGGATACTTAATTGGATATCTTCAGGCAATCTTCTTTCTAAAAACCAAAAAGCAATAGGAGCCTCTGATGGATGCGCGGAGCATCATACTACGATACATCTTGTTAGAGACTATAGTATACGAAATAATAAACAACTACATATAATATGGCTCGACATTGCAGATGCCTTTGGCTCGATCCCCCATAACCTCATCTGGCACACCCTGACTGAAATGGGACTTTCTAAAAACACCATAACTCTCCTTAAAGATATGTACACCGGGATCAACACTTTCTTTGACTGTGAGGTAAAGACATCAGACCTTATACCTTTGACTAAGGGAGTGAAGCAAGGCTGCCCTCTCTCTATGACACTTTTCTGCATCACTATTGACTTTATAATTAAAACTTTCCTTGACAAACACCCCTTCCTCTTTAATGGACACAACATTAGCATCCTTGCATTTGCTGATGATTTACTTCTTATTGCTGACTCACATACATCTATTCTTGACATATTACAGACCACTGTTGAATGTGCAACCTCTATGAACCTAAAATTCAAACCTTCCAAATCTGGCTACATGGACATGTCTAATGCAAATAGACAAACCTCTTTATATAACGAAACCATACCTACTGTCAACAACAACAATCTTTACAGCTATCTTGGAGTAGACTTCTCTTTCAGCAAAAAACACAACATAGATGCAAGACTAAATATATGTACACATGACACAAAACTTATCTTTGATTCATACCTTCACCCATCTCAAAAAATTTATTCATACAAAACTTTTATCCATTCAAGGCTCATTTTCACGCTTCGTAACTGCAATGTTAATCATATGGTATTGGATTGCTATACCAAAACAAAAAAAGTAAATGGTAGAATGAATCAACTTGGCTATGACCAAAAAATAAAAAACCTTTTAAAACCTATGATTGGCGATTGTTTCCATCAATTAAATAATAATTTTATATATGCCGGATGCAAGCTTGGTGGTCTCGGTTTCACTTCGGCTATTGACGAATACCTTATACAAAGTGTAGTACACACCTTATATATGATGAGCTCTACTGATCATCTTTTCTCTAAAATGTATATTGACGAGCTTAAGGACGCTAGGGAGAATGGAAATATTGATAGCGCCCTGTCTTGGATAAATGGGGAAACCAAAGTAACAGTCCGATATGATAGCAGTTTCAAAAAATTCAGGAAATCTGTTATCAGACTTAAGGACAAATTTAATATTAATATAAAATTAAAATATATAGATAATATTATAAATTTAGAAATTATTTACAAAACAAGAATTAATTATTATAATGTCAATAACCTGAGTGAGACCTCCTCTGAGCTTCATTCAATTATTAGTTCTATATATGCCCAAAAATGGTATAGCATGCCTTGCCATGGTTATATTGCAGCGCTTATAGAGGAGAGTAGCACTGCTGCCTTTCTTATACAATCAGACGTTCTGACTGACTCACAATACTACTTTCTTATTAAGGCTAGAAACAACATCTTGAAACTTAATTACTCTCCATACACACTAAAAAACAATATTCAAACCACATGCAGACACTGTAGAATCTTACCAGAGACACAGGCACATGTATTCAACCATTGCACATCTAGACCACATGCTAAGCGCAATAAACATAAAAGAGTCCTTGAAGCAGTTGTTGACTTCCTTTTTGATAAAAAATTTAATGTAGATGTTGAAAAGCCACCCATTGAAATCAACACAAAATTAATTCCCGACCTTCTTATTACTTCTAAAAGAAATAAGTTAATACACATACTTGACATTAAGGTACCTTATGACTCTAGGAAAAACTTCGACACTGCTAGAGAAAATAACTACATAAAATATAAAGACCTCTCAATAGAAGTACGAAAGATTAGTAAATGCAATACAACCATACATGCCCTTGTGATTGGAACTCTTGGTTCATGGGACCATCGTAACACATCCATACTAAAAACAATAGGCCTCTCAGATCCTGAAATTAAAACACTTTCTCAAATAGCTTCTGCTACTGCGGTCAGAGCAAGTTATGACATATATAGAGAACATACATCCAAAAATTAATCCTCTACTCTACTCTCCCCCATCCCCGCTGCCTATTGTAGTTATTTTATTTATCTATTTATAAAATTTACTTAGTTATACAAAATAACTTATTTATGAAATAACAAAATAATAATAATATATTGATATCTATATAAACTGAATTTTCCTGGTCAAACTTATTTTAACAGATGCGATAATTTTTTATAGAAAAACAAAACGAATAAAATAATTGAAACAAAAGAAATATGTTTGCAAGCGATTGTTGACTGCTGACTGCTTACTGCTGACTGACGGCTGCAGATTGCCGACTGCAGATTGCTGACTACTGACTACTGAAAAAACAAGACTAATAGAATCTTTTAGAATATTGCTCCCGAATATTGATAACAAACACATATCACCAATTATGAATACTGAATAATAAAACCAATACATCAACACTGAATAAATGAATAATGATACCGATATCGAAATACTGAAGACCAATATCGAATAAATGCCTACTGAAATAACTAATGAATAAAACACCGATGCTGAATTACAACACTGATACTGAATACCAATAACAATACCGAATGCCAATACCAATACCTAATCCGAATACCAATTCCGTATCCGAATCCGAATCCGAATACCAAAACCTACTCCCGAACGCTGAACGTTACCCCAAGAGTCGTTCTAAGGACTGGAAATATTTTTCCGCCTTAAAGTGTGAAAACATTGATTAAACTAAATTACTGAAGGGCAGAGTAATCGAACTCGCCTTATGCCCTGTGTGGCACCTGATTTTATATGAATAAAATTTTGATTTTTTTTTTTCGTCCTCCACGTTGACCAGATATTGTCTGGCCCTGACCACGTAGAAGTCGACGCTGATGGTTCTCCAGGCGTGCGAGGAGCTTGCTGGCGTGTTTTCGAATTTCCCGGGCCGGATACTGCTCGCCATTTTGTCCATCTCGCAATGACGGCCTCTCGTCCAACCCTAGCAATTGCCCGATGGTCTGTTTAGGTCATCTTGGTTGGGGCTCCTCCCCGCCTCTCGCTTGCTAGGCCCGTCTCCAAGCCTGTCGCCATTGGTCGGCCAAGTGCGTGGGGACATAGAGGAGGGATCCCGATTCTCCTACAAAATATCACGATCAGGAAGGTTTTATTTATTTCTACATTTAGTACTTTTATAGTAAAATGAGACTGATTGTAATTTCCAAAAAAAATCGCCCACCGGGGGAAGGGACCTCGTGGGTTCCTTTATTGTCTGACACTAACCGTCCTAAGATTATTTGCAGGGGAATTTATTTATTGAACAATAATTGTTAAAATTTTACCTACTAAATGGAAGGTATATCAAAATTGGTTACCATAATGATTATTAAGATTATCGAATAAAGGAATCTATCTTTGACTAATTCGTGATAGTTGATAAACCAACTTACTAAATATAATTAAAAGTCGAAATCTGGCTGTCGGAAGGTAATCATTCTGCAATTCTGTTCCTTCTTAATACCTTAGATATTTTCCAGTAAATAGTCTCCATTTACGTTTATCGGTCACGCATTCTTGTATAAACTCCAAATAAAAATCTCCCTTGCTGTACAAACGTCCTCCAAAACTTATAGGTCACTATATTCCTATTTCCGAGCGCAGTAATAAAATAAAACTAGAAGATTTACCTATTTTTAATTTATTTAAGAAATCCATTTTAACGGAGAAAAAAATTCTTCATCAATTGTCGAGGATTATGATTGTTAACATTAATAATAATAACAATAATAATAATAGTAATATCAATAATAATAATAATAATAATAATAATAATAATAATAATAATAATAATAATAATAATAATAATAATAATAATAATAATAAAGTAATAAATGATAAGACTAATAATAATAATGACAATAAATGATAGTGACAATAATAAAATAGTACTAAATAATAATGGTTATTAATATTAACGGGGTTTAACCAAATTAAGGTACAATAATAACGATAATTAAAGGGATTAAATTAAAGTAGTTCATAGGATGTCAAATTTACCTGAATTACGAACTCCTGAACTTAGATACGCGTCTTCGTCGAGTGACCCGGACGACGGAGTCCCATTATCATGATTCGGACGGTAATACATTTTGAGTAATGGTCCTCAAAAAAAAGAATACTATTCCTCCTGTCCTGATGCTCCCTTATGTAATCTGGCATTGATCGGGGAAATCGCGTGTGTGTAATTCTCTCAGCGTGGTCGACCACTACAGTAGACATGTTGCCGGTATGTCATCACAACATGCAGGTGTCGTGTTGATTTCGGTTCCTGTTTCACGGATTCGTTGTGTCGGTGTGTGTGACATTTAACTTTGTGCATACCGGTGGAATTTAGTGACGCATTATTTAACATATGAGATGATACGTATTGATTTATTGTGTGATAAGTTTTCAATTTTATTTTCGCTGATTTTATTTAGCAGCTTATTCATTGTAGATTCAGGCTTACTCGCGGTTTGGAAATGATCGAGTTAATTACAGGTATTGATTGGGCTTTTAAATCCTATCAATTCTCAATTCGATTCTTACAGCAGTTAATTACCCGAAGCTAGGAATGGGTTGTTTAATTCCACTTAGAATCATCCGTTATATTTTAGTATGGGGAAGGTAATTTGAATTTATACGCAATAGTTATTTCATTAATTTCTAGATCTACGCTTGCTTGGTCAAGGTTGATGGACAAATCGGGTGGGGCGCGATGTGAATACAGGTATTAGTGAACGGCTGGTAGTTTTTATTTTTTAACATAATTTGTCCGTTCAGGATTGATAGTGGAGGTATTGGTTAGATGGAAGAGATCCGTAGTTAGAACTATTCCGTTGTTTGTGGATTTTCCTGTTAATAGTTGGTTCGCTAGTCGCTGTTGGGAACCGTTTTGATAATGAGGCTAATCAAAAAGAAAAATGTTTATTTTCGTTTTATCAGCTAAGCTAGTAATTTTCTACTACTGCGGGTTTTGGGTAAATGTTCTTTAATTTATTTTATGATCACCGTATTAAACAATGTTTAGTTTAGTTATACTTTTGGTTAAGGAATTAGAACATTTGCGTTATCACCGTGAGATCTTGCCACATGGGGAAATGGGAACCGTGATTTCTCATTAGTTTTTTCTCATAAATTTGGTACCCACAATGGCTTCCAGGTTGGGTCAGTTAAATGGGACTCAGATTATCGGACATTTTCTCCCTATGGAGTTGGAAATTTTATTAGCTGCAGATCTTGGCGTTTCGAGTGTAATCTAGGTGTTTCTTGTCGTGATGGGATTTTGCTTTATTGCTAAATATTTTGATTGTGGTAATCTATTTTAGTTACGTTCTCGTGATAGTACAGTAGTAGTTGTCGTCATTTTGTTTTCCGTTTTTTGTTTTTATGCGTAATTTATTAATTGTGTGTCAAGTTTTTGGGCTAACAGTTTTGTTAATGTAAGTTTTTCAAGCCCGAAGCCCTCGGAATCGAATGTTCCATCGGATGAGTAAGTGAGTTTCTATGAACTTGATTCAAATTAATTATCTTATTTTACTTCGTTTTGTCTCCTTTTAGCTGAATCAGGATAAATGTTCAAATCTTTTCCTTTTTGAAATTTTTATGTACTATATTTTTAAAGCTAAATTCTAAGTTAATTGCATCAGTTGATTAATTATACATCAAGATTTAATTATGTTTAAGTATCTAAACTTCGCAAAAACAATTATAGGATCTCAAGCAAATGGTTTGATTTGTTAATTGTGCTTATACGGAAGGACGAAGTGCTAAATTTTTGCTATTTGGACTAAGAGTGGCCTCCCCTATTTGACCTGTCAGTTGTGGTTAAGCGATCACGGATCTTCTGGGTTTAAGTGGGGTTATTATTTAATCTGTTTGCTTGCAGTATAATTAAATCTCGGTGGTTTGGAGGGTGATTAAAAACTTAAATATGGTAGCTAGTTATTTTTTATTTAGATTCCTCGATTTTACTCAATGAATTGGAAATCGAATTTAGTACTCGTTAAAAAAAAATTGGATCATTAAAATGTGCCTTGAGTACTCGTTATGTAGGGATATATAATTTACTGAATTCTTAATTTTAACGATATTGATTCATGATTATCATATTAGAAATTTCCTACGTCGATTTATTGAACTTTATGTATGAATGATTTTGAGCTATTTTATCGGATGAAAGATTTATAACAACGATTTCATTTTTTATTCCCGTCACCTTCCCCTTGGTTGACCTTAGGCGCATTATGTTTATATTACAGTTAAAAAAATGAAATTCATAATTTGAATTCTGGCACCCATCTAATCTGTGCCAAATATTGAAATGATGAATTGTGTAAAACATCATTACAATTGAAGAATATTTAGAGGTGGCCCTCAGGCATTGAAGTTTTGTATGTACCACAATTTCAAGCTCGATAGTCGATATTGCAAATTGTTAAAGGTTTCTTACATTTTTAAATCACATTTATTCTACACACAACAGCCTGAACAGGCTAGTTTACTGTACAACAAATAAACAATAATGTCACTGATTCAGAAATAGTTCCAACTGAAAATGTTAAGAATTATGTCTCTCTGCCAACTGTTCTTCGCTGTATTATTATTTCACAACATTCACAATTTCACAGTGTCAGATTGTTGACCACTAGCACAAGTCGCCAGGTTTCGTTTGGTCTAGTCAGGGAACTGGCGCCTATGTTCATTCACAATTTGGAGAAGGAACTGGAGTTGATCTTCATTCTTGGTCAGTTTCTTATTAAAATCCTGAATGAGAGCAACTCCACGCTCAGCCCTGTCATTGACGACTGCCAAGCTCTTGACAATGCCCAGCGCTCGCGTGTATGACTCATCTTGTTCCCAATCAGATGGATCCTTGTTGACCAATGTTACAGGTAGATCAAGCAACTGGAACAGTTTCTTGGAGTTCACTGTGCAGAACTGTTCCAAACCTCGTTTTCCCAGGAATGCATCGGACTTTATGCTGGGTCGCTTCGATGGATGATCTGGAGCTTCTTTGTCCATTGCAGCAATCATTAGCCTCTTAGAGTCATGTGATAGTCTGGAGTCAAACAGAGCCAGACCAATAAGCTCTTCGGACAAGTACCACATATGTAGCCCGAGCTTCTTGCTGGTAGCTGCAGAAATAGCCGCATGCGGATAGCTCCTAAGTTGTCCCATAAGCGTGAAGTCATTCAGAGGTGCTTCAACAGCCAGTGGTGCAGTCATCCAGGCTTTGAGGTGGATGACAACGGAAAAAATGGCGACATCACAAATACCACGCTCTTCTGAAGCAGTCATCTTAAACTGACTGCGAAAGAGAAACATTTTGATTGAGTAGATAACTTTCGCCATCCATTGTGCCCGATGTATTGCACCAGGCACCTGAAATCGAATTCCGCGATCAGGAACATCTCCAAGAAATATGACTGCAAGCTCCAGAAATTCTCTGTAGTCATCTCTTGGATGTTCAGCTTGCAAATATGTTCTGGCATAACTCAGGATGTCAGAACGATATGGTGCAACTAACAACTCAACCGACGGATCTGAAGAAGCAACCTGAAAACCGTCACGATCTATGAATTGCCAGTAATCTCTAAACCTCTTGAATATCTGAATTTCCGGCCCAGATGAAGTGCCAACTGATGTTGTCTCAAATGCAGCCCCAACTATTAACTCCATAATGTGGTGACGGCAGTCCAGGTATAGAAGATCTTTGTTTAGTTTATGCTCGATCAGAGAACATGCTCCTGAACGATGACCAGTATTAGATGCTGTCGTGTCAAAACAAACTGCAGCGGCCTGCTCTGCAACACCCCACTCTTCCAAACATTGAACGACTGCAGATGCTTGTGCTTCACCTGTCCCAGCTGACAGCTTTGGGACGCCAAGTAACTGTTCGACTCCAACACCTGAGATAAGGACTGGAAGACGGTCTACATGTTCATGTGTCGATAAGTCTTCCATCAGCTAGCCGTCCCAGTGAACCGTTAAAGGTACAGTTGTTGAAAACTCTGATCGCAGACAGCTTGATCTGGCAGCCCGATGACTTGCTCTAGCGCGATGTATTGAGCTTCGATTGATGTTTAAAGTGTTCACATCATGGCCAAGACTGGAAGCTACTTCAAATCACTTCAAATAATGACTATTGAGTATTGAGTAATGAGTAACGAATGATAGAATAATGAATTAACAGAAGTAATTAAACCCATTCAAATAATAGAAAAATTGGATTAACAGAAAAAATTACATTTACCTTGAATGCAAGCAATCCACTTGAATCCACTACAATCCAGTGAGACCAATCTAGCGCACTAGTGCTGCAATTAAAGACTTGGCAGACACAGATAAGTATTGACTAAGCAATTCAATGATAGCAGTCAAATTATTTATTATTTAAGGGTTGTAAGCTTTTTTGCAAATTTGCACAGTGTCTACTGTACCAAAGAATATTTATTTTGTCATTGGGATGATGCAATGATGATGTAGTATGTAAGTTAATATATTGTACAGTTACAATACATCATATTTATACAAAACACGAAACAGGTTTAAAACTTAACGATTTATTTAAATTTCACGGATTTGTCAAACTTCAAAGCTTGAGGGTCACCTCTAAATATTGCCCAATCTGCATGATTTTTTGCACATAATTTTATTTCTGTAAGTGGAACATATTAGTGGGGTGCCAGAAGATGATTTCAAACTTTTTGTTTTAAGGGCCACCCTAATGTTTATATTTATATCGTGCGGATCTTGTTGCTTTTTGTTATTATTTTAATTTATTTTTATGTTTATTATTTTATATTTAATTGTCTTCTTTCTCATATTTTGATAGGGTTTATTTGGTGTTTTAATAGGTTTGTGTTTAAATCTGCATGTTGTGTTTGCATGTGTGTTACCGATTCATTTAAACATTTACAAGGCCGTTTGTGTTCTGGCCCAACAATAGTAATAAGAATAACAATAAATGTAATAGTAATAACAATTAATAAAGGTAATACATACAATGATAATGCTAGTATCAATAATAGAGAATATTGTAGTTATAATAGGGATAAGGGTAAAAGATATACTGTGGGAATATTTAACTTAACAAAGGGTGTACAGGCCATAGAATAATCATCAACACGGAAAACGATAAGAAGAATTAAGAGAATAGAGATAAAGATAAAGGATATAAGAGTATAGGTTAATATTTGAAGGAGATAAAAAAAGAAGGGGACCTAAATATCGAAAGCGAGCACAGGCCTTCTATCGGTAGCTCATTGGACCCATGGATCGTTTGGTCAATTATAGCATTAGCAATAGCGCTCACTTTTTGCGGACAATCTACCCACTCGAACACAGTTCCAGCGTTGCTTAGCAACGGGTGCCGAGTGGCAAGCGAAAGATATTTGTATGAGGTTGACTGGGTAACAACCATATAGTTTCAAAATATCAACACCCAGAAACCCACCAATTGTAAAGAAGCTGGAATCCTAGGATAGGGCCATAAATAGAGCAGTGATTCTGACAGAGTTTAACTACCAGAAAAACAACGAAAAAGCATAGAGATTAGTTTAGCCATTTGGTGGTTTTAACTATTTATGTCTAACTATCTATATTTGTATATAACCTGTAATAAAGTTCTTTTGTATTTTGCATAAAAAGTATGTATTTAAATTTTGGCATCTTTAAACATACTCAAAAAGTTCAGTCTCAAAATCGAATAAAGAAAGGGATTGTGCACTAGAGTTGAATTCGTTCTATAATCTAACAGTTATTGGCAGACCGGACCAGTTAGATAAGAAATCCGACACATGTTCTTTCAGCAGTTCATAACCCTATGCAAAATTTTGACTTTTTTTGTTCAGGAATACAACCTAAAACCTGAGAAAATGTGAATTTAGCAGATAGTGCCAGAGTGATTGATGTGAAAAAATTATTTAAAAATATTATTAAAATTATTAAAAAAATATATGATTAAAGAAAAAGTAAGACATCATCCCATTTAAAATTATACTGAAAACATAGTGATTCTGACTATTTATAATTTTCAAATGAAATCCTATTGGTTGGAATAGGACTGACAAAGTTAACATTTTCCACCAATCAATTACAATTTTTTTATTTAATTAATTTACAATTTATTCGATTTCCTAATTATAAAATTTACTTATTTCATTAATGATTTAAATTATGTATAATTTCCACAAATTGCATATAATACAATTATCATAAGGTTATAATGTTTCAGACCATTTTTTAATAAAAACATATAGAAAAAAACATTGAATCAGCTCTTCAGTTGTTTAATCCAGCCTAGAAATTTTGAAATTGAAAAAAATTTTTCCAAATTATCACTAATCACTTTTTTCTTTCGTTCTAAATCGTTATTCATTTCCCAATTTATGTTTTGACAATTTTTATAAGTCAAAAAATAACTACATGTTTAGTTGTTTTCTTAAATGATTTTGTAAAAACTTTCAAATGCCCAAATTTTACATTTTCTAAGATTTACGTCCAGTTTGAAAACAAGCTTATGTATTAAGAAAATTAAACGTTATATCGAGAGATCAATGCGTTTAAGATGTTCCATATATAGTCACTTGTAAGCGGGAAAAGATATTGCAGAAAAATTTACTTATTCCTACTTCTTATAAGAAAATATATACGGTCGGCCTCAAGGCGGCATTTGTAACTATATTTTATTGTTATAAATTTGTCAATTTTCATAAAAGTTAATATTTAAAATCTGCAAGATCAAATAATCAAATCGAAATTGTATGGCATAATACGTCATAAATTAAATTTCAATTTAATTGAAAAATATTTAGTTTTAATTGCGAAAGTTTATCTGCATTTAATATTTACAAAATTAATTTTTTCTCTTTTCGAAAGGGAATATTATTTAAATTTATTGCATAAGTAGTGCAACAATTTGTCATTTTAACAACAATTCTTATCTGATTGCATAAAATAAGACAAATGTATTAATTAACATTGAGTAATTATTGAGATATCATCGGTTCAATTATGTAATTATATCTTACCAAATTATTCTGTTATTAATTACTTGTACATTTCAATCTGATCGATGTCTGTTTATTATATAATCTCTATAATTGTTAATAAGTAAAGTTTTATATCATTTTAATTGATTACAAGTTTTCAATTATTTTTTAATCTTTTTGTCAGATTTATTTTTAAAATTAGCTTAAACCTGAAAAGTTAGTATTTGATAAACTGTGAATTGTGTTTAAACGTGATTTGTGTGAGCGAAAATAGGTATTTACGCCGAAATTGGCATTAATCATCAGTATTACAACACAGATGACTCTGCTAATTGATGACAAACACTTTCCTAAATAATTAAATGCTACGTGTTATTTAATCAATTTACTTATTATTTATCAAAATAAAATTCCTTAAAATTTTGTGGAGGTTCTTCATTGTTTAGTAGTTCAAATTTAAATTTATTTCATTTTAACAACTTGAAACATTGAAAACAAAAGTCAAAATAAATAAGTGAGATAGCACGTAATGAATTCATGATATCATATACACTTGACTTACATAAAATGTAGTTTTACTTAGGATTTTAAATATCACTACTGTGTGCACCTCGTTATTTTGTGCTAGTAGTCTTCCATTTTAGACAGGCATTTAATCGCACAAGCCAATGATATTGTTTTAAAATTCTACCATAGAACAAATAAATTAAATGCCAATTTTTACTAACCAAAAAATAAAACTGTATTATTTAACAAGACTACAATTTTATTTAGCTTTTATATTTATTACATTCGATTCTTCATAACGAAAGTAGATTATTGCTCAAAATCACCAATTATTGACACAAAAATGCCAAAGTCCATTAAAATTTCAGAATAAGTAACCCTCATTCAAATTAAAATCAAGTCCTTTTACCATTATTTTAATAGCACCAAATATCATTAATAAAAACCAGTAGTGATAATTACTCCTCTTTCTAATAACACTACAAATATCATCACTTGTCCGAAGGAGAATAAGATATTTTATCGAAACTTGAATATACAAACGTTCACGTTCTAAATTAAGACACATCGGAAAAGAATCGCAATCAATGAGAATGTTGACTAGCAGCAATAATTATGGACAAGTCGATATTGCACACACCGCAAGCAAAAAATGAAACACATGAATGCTTTACAGTATTGATCAATCAATCAACTGACACAAACAAACATAGACAAACACATTAAAACTAGATAAGCATTAATAATAAAATATTCATCTCGCACAAAATTCAATCAATATGCCATGAGAGTTACAGAATTAAAATTTATTCAAATCCAATTCAAAAAGTCAAGAAATTAATATTATTCTGAATGACCATTAATTAGGCAAGTTCCCGCGATTTTGTCACCGTTGGCATCGATTTTTGGGAAGTCAACATTGCTGGAGGCATCAGGAACTCTTTGTTGCCATGGAGCTCCTGTTAATAGAAATCCTGGACCTTTTTCTTTGATATTGCTTGAGCTATTTATATTTTCGCGATCTTTGATTAAATTCTTCACCTCTCTCACTTGATTGCGTTCCTCCCATTCATTCAACTGGAAATAATAAAAACATTAATAGGAAATTCCTTAATTAACATCTTATTCCTAATATAATATAATAGAAATCGACTTAATAATAGTACATCAATTCCTATATTAATATTAGTAAAACATACCAATTCGTTTGCTCTTTCAACTAGAATATCACAACATTTATCCACATTCTCCTTATCACCGATAACTTCAACGAGATGTGCCTTTTCATCGTCAACATTTCTATTGGGAAAATTAATCTCGACTTTGAATTGGTCTCTTAATTTCCTTAAAGCTATACCACGAGTTCCGATTAGCTGAGGATGAACCTGAATGAAATATGGATATCAAAATATCGGATAGCAGAGATAAATAATAATTTAATTGATGAAAAAAGAAAATAATACTCACATCTCTGGGTATGTGCAATTCTTCTTTTACTTGAGCTTTCCATTTCTCGACCATCGATATCAATTCTTCTTCGGCTTTCTTCACATCCTCTTCGTAACCACGAATAGTAATCTCTTCTGATTTACTGTTTTGGTCGGGAATTTGTATTGACACGTTGAATTTGGTTCTGAAAATTTCGATATTCGCTCCACGTTGACCGATTATGTTTCGATGAAAGACAATTGGGACAGTGACGTGATTTTCATAATTCCTAGCTATTCTGTCTTGTTTTTCATTTTCCCACATCGTGATTAATTCATCAAGACCGGCTTTTGCGTCAATTATATTGACTCGGGGACCTTTAATTGATATGAAATCCGAACATTTGTTAGCCGGGGGGATATTTACAACAACGTTATGTTTAGTGGAAAATGTATTGATTCCTTGACCTTTCTGACCAATGAAATTACGATGAAATTCGTTAGCAAGTGGAACATCTTCGGTAATGGGAACTAGTTCCAGTAATGCATCTTCAGCGGATTCACAGTTTTCTTTACGCCCAGATATCGTAACCCAATTGGCTGGGTTGTTTTGCTCCGATTCCAAAGTGGTATCAACTTCTTCCATTGTTTCAATGTTGACATCTCCATTGCCATTCAAATGAATTTCTTCCATTCCATTTTCTCCGGGTTTCGAAGAAAGATCTCGATTGGGGAATTTTATTGTTACGTCATAATTGCTTTGAATACTTTTAATTTCCATCATATTACGAGTAATCAAATTTCGATGATGTTTCTGTTCAATAAACACAGAAAGGCTAGTTTGAGCTTCAAGGTTCTCTATGATATCTTCAATGCGGACGACAGCAGCTTCGACACAGCCCTTTGGACCGATAACACGAACTTGATCAATATTTTCCACCGCGTCTTGTTTAGGAAAGAAAATTCTAACTCCACCGAATTCCCTCGATATTTCCTCCATAACAGCTTGGCGCTTCTTGAAGAAATGTTTATGCCATTTGGTATCGATTGTTATATATTTTTCAATTTCATTTTCCAATGACTTAATTGTCACTTCCAATTCTTCTTTGGCTTTCTGAACAGCTTCTTTAGCACCGATTATTTGAATAGTGTCTTTATTCGTGTCCTCACTGTCGGGGAATATCAACATAACAGCGTGTCGTTTACGGAATTCAGCGAGTTGAGCACCTTTTCTCCCTATGAGGAACTTATGGAACTCTGATTTCGCCGATACGGAATCCTGATGACTGAGCAGCAAGTTTTTCTCTGATAATTCCAATAACTGTTTCTTTGCTTTATCGACATCAGATTCGGGTCCTCGGATCTTGATAATGTCAGAATTGCTATCACTGGCTGGGAATTGGATTTGAACACCTCCACATTCCTGTTGGATGCATTTGATAAGTTTTCCTCGAGTTCCAATAAGGCTGATATGTAATCGTTGAGGAATAGAAATCGTGTCTTCCTTGATACTTATCAATTCGGCTTGCATTGCCTCGATTCTTTTTGCTGCTTCTTCGACATTTTCCTTTTTACCAGTCAGTCTAATTTTATCTGAATCGCTGTGTTCGTCGGGGAAATCAATTCGGATGTTCATTTCTTCTCGGATTTTACGGATATTCACACCGCCTTTACCAATGATATTTTTGTGATATTGTTTAAAGATTTTTACATCTTTCGTGTAATTGTTTTCAATTACTTCCTGAATGAACTTATTCAATTTGACAGCGACTTGATCAACCTGTTGACGAGGTCCTCGCAATTGTACGATATCGCTTTTCGATGAAAGATCTGGGAACATTATAATCACGTCTGGGTATTGATTTCGCAACTCTTTCACCCGACTGCCTTGAGCACCAATCAATTGGTTGTGATATTTATGATCGAGAATCACGTCTTTTGTTTTTTCATTCTCCAATTTCACTGACATTGACTCGATTTCTGTTTTTGCGAGTTTCACACCTTCTGGATCGCCTTCAATTCGAATTGTCCAACCACTTGTACCAACGGCGTTATTTCCAGGCATTCTGATTTGAACTTTATATTCTTCTTGCATTCGTTGGATGTTAGCGCCACTGCGCCCGATGATATGTCGATGGAATCTCGGGTCGACTTGAATTTCTGTTATTGCCATTGTTGACTTCAATTCCGCAATTTTGTGGGTGATTTGTCCTTTCAATTCATTAACGTCGTCTTTGGGGCCTTCAATTACAATCAAATCGGAATTTTCTGGAAAGTTTATGAAAACATGTTCATACTTTTCCATTAATTTGTTGAGATTAGAGCCCTGTTTTCCAATAATGAATCGATGTAACCAATTTGGAGCTTCGATATTGACACGGATCATCGATTCAGATTTTTGGATTACCATTGACAAAGCAGGGGCAAGAAACTCATTTGGACCGTAGAGAACAATTGTATCATCATCAGAATCCTGACTAGGCATTTCTATACTGACTCCAGTTCGTTCGAAAATTTCAGCGATTCCTGAACCTTTAGCACCGATAACGTAGCAATGCTGCGATTTTGGAATTGGTAAATTCAATGACGATGAGCACTTTTTCGTGTCTTCATATATTTTTTGAATAATTTCTAAAGCCTGATAAACTCCATCTTTTTCACCGGAAATTATGATCTCTTCCGATTCTACAGAAGGTGGGGGAATATTAATTTTTGCATTTGTCATTTCACGAATTTTATAAATTTTGCTGTTATTTGAACCATTGATGAAGGGATAAAATCGCTTAGGAATTGTTATTCGTTCAGTTGCTAATTTGCTACGTTCAGCCACAATTTGATTAATTTCGGCACGTGCTTTATCAATTCCTTCTTTCGTTCCGAAAATTGTAATAATATCATTGTTTTCGATACTTCTGGGTATTGTAACGTTTGTATTAGAGCCACTTTCAATTTCTCTAAGACTAGCACCGTTTCTTCCTAAAATAAATTTATGATATTCTTTAGGCACTTTCATTTGTAATTGTGTCTGAGTTTGTAGTTCTTTGGTAAGGATTCTTTTAGCATTTGATACATTATCTTGTGGACCACTAATAAAAACCATTAAATTTTGATCTTTATTTCCCGAATTCAATTCGATTGAAACTCCACATTTTTGAGCAACAGTTTGACAAATTTTTTTCTGAGCATCATTTTTAACGGAATTATTAGCTTCTCGATTGGAAAATCGACGTTCAGCTAAAGGCACAGTAAGTGTTTGAGTAACATGAGAGGTTTTTGTTTGACCAATTCGAGGTTTTGAATTCTGTACAATTTTTGGCGTATTGCAAGTTGGCAATGGTGGAAATTGATCATCGTATTGCAAGACAAGTAGTGGACTTTGAGTTGATTCGTCAACATGGTTTTCTGATTTATTCATATCCATTTTAACGTAGACCTAGTTTTAGCCTATAACCTTTAACAGTATCTAAACAAATTAATTATTAAATTAAAATAAACAATTTTTTCTTACTGTTTAAAAATACTGTACCAATTAATTGTAATTAAAAGAAATAACTATCACTTATCCAGTGCTAAAATTATTTTTTGACGTTTACAATATAGTGAAACTTGTCGAGTTGTTTAATTTACAAAAGTAAATGACTTAAACAAATATATTTATTCAAACTGTTCACGTAGCATATCTTGTTTTTTTATTAACAACCATTTATTTTATTTGTTATTTATTTATTAATTATTGAGTTACTCTTATATTTATTAGTTATTATATATATTTATAATAAATATAATTTATTTATTTTTAGCAATTTTTTTAAATAACAAAGTATTTTTATTCTTTCACAATTGATCTATTTGTTTTTTATTACAATTACTATCATGTTAAACGATAATACCTCATCATATTTTTATTTATTTAACACAAGTTTTCACCAATGTCTTTTTATTGGTCTTGATTCGTGGATGACATAGCCTAATTATCTTCATCGCAATCACACACAATGTTATGTTGACAACTTAGCACTCGCTGTGAATAAACGTTGGTAATGTGACATAAGTGGGTGGTTGTCAGTATAAGATGTACTCTTATCCTAGAACTGCTTTTACCCAAACGATTGCTGGGAACTTGGTTGGGAGAAGATTTCTTTTACGCACTCACCCTTAGGGTATTTCCATGAGATTTGCATATCAGAAAATATAACCACTAGACAACCGTCACTAATGACGTAGGAAATGTGTCGCGACAGGCGGTTACCAGAAAAATATGAGCCGTATCACCATTTGCTACGCTTGGGCAATCTTTCGTTTGATCCTTATCGAGGCCTGGGTGTCCTCGGTTGTTCATATTGTTGGCAACTAGGTATGTATACAAATTTATCTAGAGTCGTAAATGCCTATCTTTCGAACAAAGACTATTATCATTACACTATTAACCAGCAATTGCCGTTGGTATTGTATGGCATGGACAGATATACCGGAAGTAGTGATCTCACACAGTGATACTCTTCGAAATATATACTCTTTCTTTCTAGCTGTTGATAGAAGAACTTACTCTGTTATCAGCTACCACTTAGCCTGCCCGGCATTGTTCTACCAGTCAAGTATACTCGGGAAGTCAGAGCTGTAGGATTCTTATCTCATCACCTTTGTGAAAAACAACAAAAATTTAATTCTATTTAACTTGATTTATCCAGACGAAATATTGAACTGTATCTCTTATAAGAAATAAAGCTGCAAATCATCAATTAAACTTCATGCTGACATGAGATAAGTACAAGTAAATAAATTTATTTAAATTACTAAATTAACATAACAATATTATCAGGAAACTTTAAACATAATGTAACGCCCTAATGAGCCGAAAGTGTTGCATACAGAATCCATAGGTCAGAAGACAAAGCCTGGAATACGATTTCATTTTCCGCCGTCGATATTGGGGGGTAATATACGTTTTCGGAAGATATTGGTAAGGAGTGGCTTTGGTAGGTTTCCTGAGATTTTCTGGGCTGGTGCTTAGCTCGACTGAGATGGTGATTGGGAGCCGCAAAAGCAAAAGACACTTCTCTGACATCCGGGTGATTCTCCAAACTTGACTGGACATTTCTTGGGGGCCTCGATTGGTCCCGGAAACTGCTTGATTCGTCGATTAAAACAGGCTTTTAACAGAGCCGCATTCGGCGTATTCGGAGACGAAGAAATTTTTCCTGGTTAGGCTCTAGTTATTGGCTTGGGCAGGATTGAGGGTGTTTCCGATTGTTGGGGTTTAGTCTTCGTGATTGTGGCCATCAGAACCCTGCTTTGGTTTGAGATAACCAGTCGATAGGCTCTTGTTTCAGTAATGAGGTCGTATGTCATTCTGACGAGTCTTAGATTCTAGGATTTGAGTTCCGTATACTTAGAAGGTTCGAAACAGGTGCTCATGCCCCGGTCAAACTTCTCTCGTAAACGTTGCGCTTGGGCCTTTCATTCAGCGAGTTCAAAATCATTATTCGCGACATTCGGAACGACAGCAGCGGTTTCCTTAACTTTTGGAGACATAGAGAGAATTAACGATGATGGTGAGTAAGATTCAGAATAATTCTTGGAAGTTATCCGTTTCGTATTCTGAGAACGAGAACAATGTGTAACGACACGAAGGATCGAAACGAGGAAAACAATAAATATATAATTTGAAATCCCAGTGCTCGTGGGAGTTAATTGATGTCTGGTTTTTTTTAGAATAACGGTCTATAAAAATCAAATCATTCTAGATAATTTCTAAAGTCGCATTAATGTTTGATTACTGTTGAGATTGCTATAATAATTATGGAAATAAAATGAGTGCACTCGAAAAATCGAGGGTGAACAAAAAAATCAAAATCATTAAAGTGCAAAATTAATTAAAAATTTATAAAATTTGGAAATTGATTGGGGGAAATGGGTCAGTTGAACGCCAAATCATAGGACGAGTCCAGTAATAATAATAAAAGTTTAATGCAAGTCCACTAGGAAAAGTTATACCGAAAATACAAATTAAATAAAGTTTATGAATTGGCTAATAGTTAAATTAATTGGTTAACTAATTAGCTAATTTCTTAAGAGATTCGAAATATTTGAAACCAGATAAGATCAGAAACCGAAAATAAATAACGTTGAGTCAATTTAAATTAAATTAACGTGCCAGCCGAGGTGATTTTCCATTGGGACATCAGCGGCCACGTTTTGAATTCGTAACTGATGAATAGTGCAAATCGTGTGACAAATTGTAAATTTTGCGATCGAAATTAATAAAAGTATTCTGTGTTGGTTTTTGGTTATTTGATATAATAAAAGGAACACGAGGAGTAAGAGATTTGACCGACTTGAAAACAATATTAAATTAATTAAATTATTATTACATTAAATTATTATTTTATAACTATTTTAGACCGAATATTTACATTATGATTCGAGTGCCTGTGTATGTAGTTGGTAAATTTATTGTAATTATTATTTCTATTGAATTTTATGGTTGGTTAATTAACGTGAAATTTTTTAATTTTTAATTAATTTTTAAGTGTTTTATTTTAATCAATGAGATAAATTATTATAGCAACGTATCAACTCACCGGTAGATCTCATTTATCAAGCGTACAAATATTAATCAAAGTGTCTGATAAAATTGTTTTCGGCAGTCTTAGAACTAAGGCTGGAAAAATTCAGCCACTAACTTGGATAGCATGGGGGTTCGTGTGTTAATGCATTTTAGTTTAATAAATTGGCGTGCGTTCAGATTTGGCATAGCGACCTTTGATCGATTTATGGTAGATATGCTGTAAAGACAGATTTGTTGATTAGAAGTAGTTCGATGGTCGGCGGAAGTTACATTTACTTTAAAATTAAAATCGTGAATTAAACTGAAGTTGGACTACAATTTCCTTATCTTATTTGATATTATTAACTGATTTTCAGCATAAACTTATTTTCGACTTCTTAATTGACATTATGGTGAATTATGAAAAATTTACATTTAGTTAAAACCGACAGGGCCTATGACAGGATTTTGAGGTCCAAGGCCACAACTAATTTTAAAGGTTTTATTCAATTAAAAATAATAAATTCTGTGATACATTTGTACTTTATTTTTAAATTTAATGAACCGGATTTAGTTAAGAAAATATCTTTCAAAGGCTTAATGGAAAGTTTCTTCAAATCATCCTTCGCATCTTCAAAATAACAAATTTTTCAATAAAGATTTGATAATTTAAAATTTTAGTGATATCAGAATTAATGCTTTACATTAACAATCCATTTAGACGCAACTGACCATCGTGGAACGGAGGTAGTTCTTAGTTCTTTTTTGATTACTGAATGATCTCTCGGTATCTGAAGCAGATATCGGTAACATCATAAAAATTATCAAGTGGTGGGTTACTGGGTATTATGCTTTGTTTTAATCTCCCTGTGGTTGCCCAGGACGCCATATAAATATTTCCTTTACTGCCACTCGACACCCGTTGCTAAGCAACGTTGGAAATGTGCTCGAGCGGGTAGGTCGTTCGCAAAAAGTGAGCGCTATTTCTAATGTTGTAATTGCTCAAACGATCTCTGGGTCCAACGAGCTGTCGTTAGAAGACTTGTGCTCGCTTTAGGTTATTTGGTCCGCTTTAAGTCGTAGGCTTTATCACTCACGCTCCCTGAGTTCTTTAGTCAAAAAAAAATTAACGAATATATGTTGAGAATAAAACTAGTGAACACTTAATAATGAATGAAAAACGACTAAATTATACTAGATAAAACAAATACAAGAAGTGAATCAATTTCAGTTTGTAGGCTGCGTTGTACTTAGCAGTCACGCGGCCCGTCGTTTGGCCCGCTCCTTGCGTCCTGGACGATAACTGTTCTTCATTATTGTCGGGGTTGAAGGTGTGGTCGTCCTTGGAGTTGCCACCGTCTCTCGGTAAGCCAATTGGGCGGGGCAAAGACAAGAGGGTACGTTACAGCGGCTCCTTCTTGGCAGGCCGATAAGGCGACCTCCAGCCCCTTTATCTGAGTCCTGAGGCTCTGATTTAATTGTTTCTCGTCTGCCCATACTTTTTGGGCTGCTGTAAGTCCCTGATACATTAACTTGGCCTTCTTTGGGTTCACCCATGTGGCCTTGGTCTGCTAAATTTCGCGAGACAATTGGACGATTTGGTTGTAAAAGTCTTTGTTGGTTTTTCGCTCTTGCGCAAGCTCTGTCTGTAGTAATTGCAGGGGTTCCATCTCTGCAATTAATGATATCAATCTTGATTTCGTAAACCATAAATCACTCAAACATTCATACAAATTGTGGTGGCTTTGACTTATATAACAAACACAACAAAAAAAAATAAAACGTAATATTGTAACCAATTACTTATTAAAAATGAAATTTATGTTTATTGATTGGTTAAGGAGATGCAGGAGGTTGATATCGCTCTTCAACATCTTGATTCATGGTGGACTGGGTAAACAGGTCTTCCTCAAAAATCATTGCTGGACGCTTTGTATTTTGCGTACCGGTTTGGAGCTGAGCGGCGGCCGGTCGCAGTAGGAATTCGCGATCCTACCATTAGAAATGTCATCCTCGACGTTTTCCAAGTAAAAAAAAAAAAAAAAAAAAAAAAAAAAAATCAAATTTTTATTCATTAAAGTTCGATTGCCCTCAGGGCATAAGAGGAGATAAATAATCTCAGCTCTTCATTTTTTCATTTAATTAATGTTATTACACAAGAAGGAGAGAAATAATTTCCTCAACCTTTGAACGACTCTGGGGATGTCACGTTCAGCGTTTCGGTAGTAGATATTCATAAGTTTGGGCAGCTTGGGCAGCTTGGGCAGTTTAGGCAGCATTGGTATTGATAGGTTAACAGGTCATCATTATTCATTAATTGATATTCATTGACTATTTTCATCTTCGTATACGCTTCAAGATCAGGGTCAGGATGATATGGATAATATTCATCTTCATCTTGGCAGACAGAGTTATCATTTTTATCATTATAATCGTTTGAGGGTATGTTCCGTATTTTTATGGTTTGTCAAGTCATCATCATCAAGTTCTGGAGAGGTCATCAATCTGCAAGTCGTATCAATCAATCAGAAGTGGATAGTTAGGAAATGTCAGCAGTCATCTGTTAGGAGTTGGCATTCTTCAGTAGGTATCAGCAATCATCAGTAAATAATCGACAGTTCAATAGCAAATATATTTGTTTGTAATAATACATTTATTTGTTATTCATTCTAGTAATAAAAAGATTATCGCATCTGTTTATAAAAGTAATTTTATCAGGAATTTTAAGTTTATAAGCATTAAGTATAAATAAGGGATAGGTAGATAAATACATTTTGCAGAGGATATGAGGGAGAGTAGTGAATGGGATTAATTTTTGGATGTGTGTTCTCTGTATATGTCGTAGCTTGCTCTGACTGCAGCAGTAGACGCTTTTTGAGAAAGTGTTTTAATTTCAGGATCAGAAAGGCCTATTGTTTTAAGTATAGAGTTATTATTGTGATCCCAGGAACCAAGGGTTCCAATAACAAGGGCATGTATTGTAGTTTTACATTTTGTAGTATTTCGTATTTCAATTGAAAGGTCTTTATATTTTATGTAGTTGTCTTCTCTAGCTGTGTCAAAGTTTTTCCTAGAATCATAAGGCACCTTAATATCAAGTATGTGTATTAGATTGTTTCTTTTAGAAGTGATGAGTAAGTCTGGGATTAATTTTGTGTTGATTCCAATTGGAGGTTTTTCAACATCTACATTAAATTGTTTATCAAGAAGAAAATCAACGACTGATTCAAGTACTCTTTTATGTTTATTGCGTTTTGCATGTGGTTTAGATGTGCAGTGGTTAAATATATGTGCTTGTGTTTCAGGTAGGACTTTACAGTGTCTGCATGTGGTTTGAATATTGTTTTTTAGTTTATGTGCAGAGTAATTTAGTTTCAGGATGTTGTTTCTTGCTTTAATGAGAAAGTAGTATTGTGAATCAGTTAAAACATCTGATTGTATAAGAAATGCAGCAGTACTACTCTCCCCAATAATCGCTGCAATATAACCATGACAGGGCATGCTATACCATCGTTGGGCATATATATAGCTTATAATGGAATGAAGCTCAGAGGAGGTCTCACCGATGTTACTGAAATTAAAATAGTTAATTCTTTCTTTATACATAATTTCAAGATTAATAATATTATCTATATATTTTAATTTTATATTGATATCAAATTTTTTCCTAAGTCTGATAACGGATTTCCTGAATTTTCTGAAGTTGCTATCATATCGGGCTGGTATTTTAATTTCCCCATTTATCCAAGATAGAGCGCTATTAATATCACCATTCCCCCTAGCATCCTTAAGCTCATCTATATACATATTAGAGAACATAATGTCAGTTGAGCTCATCATGTATAGAGTGTGTACTACACTCTGTATTAGGTATTCATCAATAGCAGAAGTGAGACCAAGACCACCAAGCTTGCATCCCGCATATATAAAATTATTATTTAATTGATGGAAAAAGTCACCAATCATTGGTTTTAAGATATTTTTAATTTTTTGGTCATAGCCAAATTGATTAATTCTACCCTTAATCTTTTTTGTTTTAGTATGGCAATCAAGTACCATATGATTAACATTACAATTACGAAGCGTGAAAATGAGTCTAGAGTGAATAAAGGTTTTATATGAAAAGATTTTTTGTGATGGGTGGAGATACGAATCAAAAATAAGCTCAGTGTCATGTGTACATATGTTAAGTCTTTGATCTATATTATGTTTTTTGCTAAATGAAAAATCAACTCCAAGATAGCTATAAAGATTGTCATTATTGACAGCAGGAATATTTTCATCATATAAAAAGGTTTGTCTATTTGCATTAGACGTGTCCATGTAGCCAGATTTGGAGGGTTTAAATTTGAGATTCATGGAAGTAGCACATTCAACAGTGGTTTGTAATGTGCTAAGGATAGAGGTGTATGAGTCTGCGATAAGAACAAGATCATCAGCATATGCAAGGATGCTGATGTTGCGACCGTTAAAGATGAAAGGATGTTTTTCAAGGACAGTTTTAATTATGTAATCGATTGTAATGCAGAAGAGTGTCATAGATAGAGGGCAGCCTTGCTTAACACCCCTAGTCAAAGAAATGAGGTCAGATGTCTCGCTCTCACAGTCAAAGAAAGTGTTGATCCCAGTGTACATATCTCTAAGCAAAGTTATGGTCCTTTTACAGAGTCCCATTTCAGTTAAGGTATGCCAGATTAGGTCATGGGGGATCGAACCAAAGGCATCTGCTATGTCAAGCCAAATAATGTGTAATTCTTTACCATTACGTAAGCTATAATCTCTAACAAGGTGAATTGTAGTATGGTGTTCTGCACATCCATCAGAGGCTCCTATTGCTTTTTGGTTCTTAGAGAGAAGGTTGCCTAAAGATATCCAATTAAGGATCCTATCATTAAGAAGTGTTGCGAAGATTCTGTAGGAGGTGTTCATAATTGCAAGAGGTCGCCATGAAGAGGCAATAAAGGATTTATCAGATTTGCCATTTTTAAGTATCAGTTTAGTGCGAAAGGTTTTCCAATCTTCAGGACATTTAAGAGTTCGTAGAATGCTATTACACATGGAAGTAAGGAAGAGATAGTCAGGAGAGATTATTCGCCAGTCAGAGAAGGATATTTTATCAAGACCAGGAGAAGTGTTATTTAATCTTTTTAAGATAGATTTTATATCATCAGGACAGGTAGGAGTATTTGTATCATTCTCAGGAAAATTACTAAGTCGTATTAGGTCAAAGTTAGATAAAGGTAAGGTATTGGTTGCAAAAATATCAATAAATTTGGTCATTAAAGGTTTATGTGTTATTATATCATGGTTATTTATAATTTTAGTTATTTGTTCTTTGGGTTTATATTTAAATTTAGATCTTTTAGCACATTCCAACTCATGTTCACGCTTTTTATTTTTATAAATTATATCGCTCTTAATTTTAATTTTGTATTTTTGGGGGTTTATATTATTGTTAATTTTATAAATCTCGATAAGTGAATAATTAACTGCATTATCAGTTTTGTTCATTTGGAAAATTAGACTTTCTATACAGTCTTTATATTTACGAATATTAGTTTCTAGGAAACCATTTTTAATATAATTGGTAATAATAGATTTTATGTGGATTATCATATTAGGGATGTTAGGAATAGAGATGGTTTCACTCGAATTAAGGCATTTAAGAAAGTGACAGATATAAAAAGGAGAATCATCTTTTACAGAGCAGCGAGGATATTCAATGAGGCTTAGGTCAATATCAGTTTTAAGGACAATATTCTGAAGATTCAAGACAGTGTTAAGGATATCATTAGCGAGGTCGTAATACTCAAGGAGGCTATCATTAGATAAGGGGTCAATGAGAGTAGCAAGTCTACGTTTTTTGTCTAGAAAGAAAAGGAACCAAGATCCGTTGGGTTTGCACATAGGCATAATGATCTCATTCCAGTCAGAGAATTTATGGAAGGGGAAGGTCGAGAAGAAAGTTTTGAAGTTGTGTTGGATGAGAGAGTTAGAGGATATTGGGTCAACGAATATGGAAGATTTTTTCATAGCGTGAGTATAGATGTAAGCCTTAATCGAGTGCTGGGACCATCATTGTGATTCGGTGTCAATGTTTTTTGTGAATAAGAGTGTTTTTGGTAGTTCGATTGCTTCTATTGGTATTTCATTTGTCTCATCTGTGTTAATTATGCCTGCAAAAAGGTTGTTAATGTTGAAATCTTGGTCATTGTTGTCAATATTAATTATTGTTGGGTGCTTGAGGTTGATATGGTGTGCAATGTCATGGATTGAAATCCAGGCTCCACAATAGCAGTAGATTTCTGCTTCTTGGTTAAAAAATTGTTTTTTATGGGTAGATGTCATATGTGTAAGAATATCGTTTATATTGCAGTTTGCATTAAATGTATAGTAGCATCTTTTAATTGAATTGTTGTAATTTGTACATATAATTTTGTTAGAGGAATCTATTTTGATGATTTGGTTATTTTTGTTGCATATGTCTATTTCTATGTGGTGGTCTTTATTTTCAATATGTTTATAGATATCTATAAATTTGATTTTGAACATAGCACATCTATTGGGTCCAGTTTTAGGTCTGCATTGATAGCAGTCAATGTCAGAATCATCGGTAATGGTTACGCCATGGATGTTTTGGGCATGGTCAAAGATAAATTGTCTATTATAGATGGAGATGAAGCTACATAGGGCGGTAGAGTGGTTTGGTCTACAGATAAGTTTACCTCTGCAATTCATGGCGTATAATGTAGGGTCATTAATATCACGAAGTTGTATGTTTCGGATTGATTTTCGATTTTTTAGGTTAAGGCAAGAAGGTAGTGGTGTAGCTAAGGGTATATTAATAGTAGATAATTTGGTGGTGATGTTAAAGACTGGTGCTGGGATATTTGTTGGTTGTTTTTCAGGAGATTGAATAATAAGTGTAGTAGGGGTATCAGGTGAAGTAAGAGTGGTAGAGGTTTTGGAGTTTTCATTAAAAAGGTCAGATATCTGTGAATTTTTGGCGCATTTAGTTGAGGGGTTTATTAGATAAGAAGCAGTTGGTATAGTGGCAGGATTAAAGGGGGTATGTGTGTTAGATATATCAGAAGATTCATTTGGAGTATTTTGAAAGAGGTCAGATATCTGTGAATTTTTGGGGTATTTTACCTTTTCATCGGTAGATTGGTTATCAAAGTTTTGCGTGTCTTCTGTGTCAGAAAAAAGAGGTGACGGTTTAGATCTAGGGGGGATTATGGTTAGCGATTCATCAAGCATAGTAAATCCATTAGGTAGTGATTCATCTAGTTCAACTTTATTAGGGGTAGTAATGTCATAGTCTACTTTGGTTAGTAGATGGGGTAAGGCGACTAATGAAGGCTCAAGATAGTTAGAGAGTAAAGTGTTAGATAGATTGACGTCATCCTGGTCATAGTTTAGTGTTGGATAAGAGATGGTGGGGTCTTTGTTAATCAGTGGTTTGGTAGATGCGCTATTTTCGAGCATGATTATTCTATCAGATAGTGATTCATCAAGGTCAACTTTATTAGAGGTAGTATTGTCAAAGTCATCGTAATTTGAAGGATAAGGTAACGTGGTTGATGAGGGCTCAGAGCAGGTAGAGATTGAAGAGTTAGATAGATTGACGTCGTCATGGTCATAGTTTAGTGTTGGATACGAGATGATAGGGTCATTGTTAATCAGTGGATTGACAGATGTGCTATTTTCAAACTCAATCTCATCAATAATTACAAATTCTGTATAAGGTGATATGGGTTTTAGATTTATAAATACAATTTCATCGATTAATTTATAATTATTGTAATTAAAATGGTTGGAATGAGTATTATCAGAAAAAGATATAGTATTTTTAAACTCAATTTGGTCAATGATTGTAAAATCATTGAGATCATTTAAAGATATTTTATCATAGTCATTATGGATATAGTTTTTAATATTACTTTTATAGAATATATTATTATAAGTATTATTGATATTCTTGTTACAAATATCAATTAGGGTTTTAAATTCATTATTTAGGGGGTCAGTGAGTCGGCCGAAGGCCGGCGAGCTGCGTACACTATATTTTTCGCGCGCCGGAGGCGCGCGAAAAATTTTTTCGGCATTGTTTTTGTTAATTTTATTAAAATTAGAATATAAAAACAAATTTTTAGTTAAGGTGTTAATTTTAAATTTTAAAATATATAAAAAATCATATAAAATAATATCTATCTTTTCTTTAAAATTAGAATCATTATAAATATTTTTAAATAGGTTTTCAATTTTAATAAAGAAATTATTTGTAGAATTGGTAATTTTATGTAGTGGAGATGTTCTAGAATCTAGATAGGTAGTAGTTTGTTGAAATTTTTTATTTAAAAGTTTTTTTAATTTAATATTAAAGATAAAGAGAAAGTTATTTAAGAAATTCTTAAAATAGTCGTCATTATTGATTATGTGTTTGATATTTAGAAGACTAATTTTAATAATATTAAAGAAGTTGTCAGTATTTTCAGTTAGTAGTTTAAAGGAAAGTGGGTCAGATTCAACGTTTTTAAGTAACGCATTCTTATAAGATAGAGGCTGTGCATGTGGGTTAACTATATTCTGTGCATGTGAAGAGTTTAAGTGGTGTTTTGATTTTATATAACTAAGATTTTTATATATATTAAAATAATTTTTATTAATGAAAAAATTAAGGTATTTAATATTAGACAATTTATCATAATATACCACATCCTTAATTAATTTCCAGAAGGTTTCAATGGCAAACATCGTTTTTAAATGAAAGTCCTTCGGTTTTATGGGATCCAATAGTTGATCCATAAGGAGGGAGAAGTCACGATCAATCTTGGCAGCAGATTTGATCGCTCTCCAATATTTGGCTGCACTTGTTGTGGAGATTTCGGCCGATCCATTAAGGAAAGTGTATATCTTGTAGCATAATTCGATCTCATGTGGATCAGATCCCTTTTTTATAGCAAGGGTACGTAGTTCTCGGAAACTATTTGCAAAGATAGGATCCATTGGTGTTTCAGATAGGTTGACATGGTTGAAGTTTGTTTTTTTAGCTAAAATAGAGGTCAATGGTTTTTTATATAATAATAAATTATCTGAGCCGGATTTCTGCCCGGTGCTATTGAATGTCATTAAAAATTTTTTCGGCATTGTTTTTGTTAATTTTTACTGGCCCAGTCCACCAGGGAGTTGACCCGGTGCTGGCGGTCCTTGAGGCATGCCAGGAGTGCTCGAGCCCGATCATGAATCTCTTGGGCCGGGCTTGGGTCACCTGGTTGCCCTATCTGCCTAAATTGTCTCATGGTATTCTCCACCATGAGCATATCATCCCGCCGGTTTTCTCCGGGTTGGAGCATATCGGAGTATTTCTCCTTCTCGATGCGTCTCCATATTTGTCGCCACTGATCCGCGACGCGTACGGGAACATAGACATGGGATCCTGCTCTTTCTGAATGAGTAATAGATTTAAGGTGAATTAGTTAAAGAATTATTAGCAATTTAATCTGTCCATTCGATTGGAGTGTATTTGAAAACGTTACTTCCTAAGTCTTGGTCAGGTGAGTTAATATCCTAGTTCAATGGGTGAGTAATAGTTTTAAGGAATAATCCATGCAATGTAATATCAACGTTAATTGGGGAAAATTAAACACATTACGATTTAAATTATAATCATTATGGCAAAACAATAATTTCAAGTGTTTAAAAATACTCAAGGGTTCATTAAGTCGGAATACTTGATATGTCTAAAATTAAACACAATTCCGAGTGAACAAAATAGTTAAGATTCCGTAGAAATAATTTGAAATGAGCATCGTTCATAAGGATTTTGGCGGGCTAAGCTACCTAAAATGGTTTAGGGATAATTAAAATATCTAAATACTTCATAAAACAGGTGTTGGGCCAGAACACATACGGCCTTGGAAAATGTTTAAATGGATCGGTAACACACATGCAAACGTAACAAGCAAATTTAAAATAAACCTATTAAAACATCAATTAAACTCTACCAAATATGAGAAAAAAGAGAGTTACATATAAAATAATAAACATAAAAATAAATTAAAATAATAACAAAATGCAACAAGATCCGCACGATACAAACACAAACATAACACGAAAACCCAACAAATTCGACCAAAATTTGATAAATTAATAAAAGTTCATGAAAATGAAATTTAAATCAAAGAATTTGAATTAGAAATAATAAAAAATTATTAAAATAAATTAAAAAATAATAAAAATAAAGAATAGAATACACTAGAAAATAACAAGGTCGAATTTTGTTTTACTACATCAAAATTAACACGCGAGGTTAGGGACAGAAAATAGGTATAAATACCGATACATTTTCACATAAAATTTAACCGTTTTTGAATCAAAAATCATTTTTGAATTTTGTTTACAAATCTATTGCGAATTATCTTATTTTTAGGTGAGAAGTAGTTTTATTTGGAACTCTCTCTCCACGTCACATCCTCGCAACCTCAGTAGAGCTCTGCTTGGATGTCGGCGTGGGGGGAGATGTATTTTTATGAAAATTTTTATTTAAATGGAATGGGTCAAGTAATTTTGTATTTTGCTTTTAATATATATCAATAAATATTTATGATGTTAAAATTTGTTTTCATGAAATTAATTAATTTATTTGTCGAAATTTTTCCGGCCCACAGCCAAGACACATCGCAAGTTAGAAAAATCAACATACAACTCAGATTCGTGTAAGTGCGTGGAATATCGCCAATGATCTGTGCCCGTGAAGACCCTTCGTGCGGAACGCAGGGGTTGGAACGTCAATATTATTCCGTATAGAAGAAAGGAGAAATAAGGAAGGGGTCTTTTGGCTACTTCCTCGTTTCTCGTTTCTGTAAATTCGACCTAAATTATTCTACACACGGCTCAAAATCATCACATCGAGTAGTCCAGTGGGCACTCATTAAATATAATATGAACATAAAATGCGTTTAAGGCTTATTAAAGGGAAAGGGTACGTGGGATAAATTAATACGAAATCGTTGATATGAAATAAAATAAATTAATAAATTCGATTGAACTCTAAATTATGGATTATTAAATAAATCACTTCAAACTCTTAGTAAAGTAAAACATTTAACCGGGTTCTAAGATTCGACGTGTGTTTTCGGGAGCGCCGCTATGTAATTAAATGATTATTTTTCTCATAAACTTATAAGTGGTATGGATTTAAAAAAGGGAACCATAAATTAATTAAAAATTGTTAGCTCACCCTGAACTTTTAGTGAAGTAGAAAATTCAACTAACCCTAAGTCAACGTACATCCCTCAAAATGTAGCTAGTAAACACAATTTTTTTCGAACATTCCCATAGACGACATCATCAAAAAATTTAAACCCAATAAATATCCTTGAGCTAAGTTAAGTAAATTAGAGAAAACTCCAACAAGCCGACAATTTTATTTTCAAGACAAAATTTGTTGTACAAACAGGCTACATTGGCAAAACCCATATGATAACCCTAAAACCTCTAAAAAATCCGGTTAACTAAATTAATTAAATTACTAGACCCACTTGCGAGATATTTCCGTGTTAACTTCGCCAGAAAAGCCATCTAAGGAACTGAATCGAATTGATAACCCACAATAGGAATATTTCTCTACACTCACTCCCAGCACATTTGATAGAGACATCCAATATTGACTAAAGAAAATGTGCTAATATAAGAAAATAATAGTATAAAGGAACTTACCAGATCGCGTAAAAAAATAGAATCCAAATTATCAGTGATCGCCGAAAAGTCGACATTTATGAAGTTTCAAATGGTTGACTATTGATCGTTTTGAAAAAATTCCACAATAAACATTCGCAAATTGACCGATCAACAAGTAGAATTTCGACATTTTAGTCGTTTCCGGCATAATAAACAAACCGTATACGAACAGCGATGTTAATATAAATATCGCAATCACCCTCCATACGAAAATCAATTTGTAACTCACAACATAGGCATTTCAGTTTATCAAGATTCGGCGGAATAAATCAATCATCATTATAACCACCTTGGGATTTTATTTTGCGATTATGGATTCTTATTTAAATTCGAACGAAACGGCGGCGAAATCTGGGACTGCCTCGGAAGGAGAAGCATCAGGAGAATTGATCCCCGCAACCGCTGGTAATTTGTTTTAAAAATTTATTTGTTTATTTCATTTATTTTTTCTTATTTTAATTTTATTAAATGGTTTTATCTATAATTCATAATAATTGGTTTATTTAGCATAATTAATTAAATCATCCGAACCCTAGCTAGTAAATATCGAAATAATTAATCCTTATCCCGCAAACCAATTTTCTTATGGTTTGTTAGAAAAGTAGGAAGTTGGGAACTACCGACCCGCACGTTTGAATTAAGAGTTCAAATCCATTTGATTTTCATACTACCACAATATCCCAAGATTTCGAAATTATGGAAGCAATGACGCGGAGGGAAGTGAAATTTTCTTTCTCCAGTAAATCCCGAAAGCTCGTAAAGAAGTCTTACGCATAGTTTTGAGGTACCCATTGAACATACCATAATCTGCTGTATAGACAGGAGCCTGTGGAAGCCGAGCTAGAAAATATAGCATACTAGCGTAGTGATTTTTCTTTGACGAATAAACTATATAATGGAGATAACAATATGCGGGCTAGTATTGATATCGCATTATACATGCACCATAGCGAAATAACTGAATAATAAACATAATGATTTGTAATTGTATTCCCATGGTTAGATACTCATGCTAATGATATTTATATTTTAGCCATCCATTCCACAGATCAACCCTCCATTTCCCTCGCAGATCGATGGAGATGGGCTTGGGCCTAATATCGGCAAGAAAAATGTCCCGATTTCCCCCCGTCGAAGTTTCTCGACCGGAACAATCTAGGGATGGGGACGTCCACCCAATGGAACCCGACAGAAGAAATATCAATGCCGAAAAAATTTCAATCAAAATTGACATTCAATAGCACCGGGCAGAAAAATGCCCCTCTCTCAAAAATTGGATTGACAAAGACTGAGATCATAGCATTGGCCAAGATAGCATGTGCAGATGCTGTGATTGCATGCTATCATATATATCGGGAACACATCTCCTTTACAAAAAGTATCCCTCCTGGTTAGTATTGTTGAAAAAAATTTTTTACGAGGCAATGCTGGTGATAGATCGGCGTTGCAGCTTTGTGTATGCAGAATAAAAACAGAGGAGTAATTAGTGCTGAGCATCGCTCGCATATTTAGCCGAAAGGCCGTTTTTTGTTAAAATAAAATTTTGAAAAAAAAAAAGGAAACTGAAGATATGAATTCAAAAAATGGCAATCCAGACCTGATACAAGAAATGAACAGACTATTTCATTCATTCATTGATAAAATTATGGATGGACATGCAGTAAGAAGCAATAAAAAGGATTCTAGATCAGATTCAATTTCAAGGCCAAATACCAACTCAAAAAAAGACCAAAAAGTTAAAAAAATCAATTCAAAAAAAAATTTTTATATTGAAGATCATTTACGTAATGATAAAAAGTTTAATACTTTGAAAGAAAATTATTACCAGCATGAAAAGTTTTATAAAAAGTTAGAAAATTGTGATCTTAATGAGCTAATTTTTAAAATATTTTTACTTAAAGTAAAAATTAATAAGCTCAATCTTAAAAACACAGATCCAAAAAATTTAAATTTTAAAAAAAATGATGAAAATACAGAAAAAACTAAAAATGAAGACGAAATAAAACTAAAGAAAGTTAAAAGTTATAAAAATGCTTTAATAAAGAATACGAATGATTTAAAAAAAAATGAAGATAAAAATATTATTAAAAATAATGGAAAAAATTTAAAAAATGAAGATAGAAATATTATTAAAAATAATGAAAAAGATTTAAAAATTACTATTAAAAATGAAAATGCAGTAATAAATAAAAGAATCCCAAAAAAATTAAATTTAAAAGGAATAAGAAATTGGACAGATCATTTTTTTCAGAATTTAACATTCCACTTTGGAAAAAATATGGATGATCAATCTACTAAAAAACTTAATATGGACATCCTAAAATACATCGAGATTAAATTCACTCTAATGAACACTTATGGCAATACTCCATCAAGATTGATCATGGAGATTTATAAAAAAATACCTGAAGATGATATTAAAAAACTTATTGATAGTTATTTTAAAATTTTGAATGATGAAATATTTTTGAATTTTAAAAATAGATTAGAAAATTTAAAATATGAATCTTTTATAAAAGATTTTTTATTTCTAATCAATCTAAAATTTAAAACACTGTTAAATGTGTTTAAATATCTGCAATTAACAATTCTCAGAAATATCAATGCCGAAAAAATTTTTCGCGCGCATGAGGCGCGCGAAAATAATGTCGAATACTCGGATGGGAAAAATATTGTACGCAGCTCGTCGACCTCCGGTCGACTCGCAGAAAATTATGTCCATGAATCTGAAGATAATAATATTCAATGCAGCTCGTTAACCTCCGTTAGTCTCGCAGAAAATAATGTCCAAAATTCTGAAGAAATCATTCAACGAGGATCATCGACCTATATTATGCAATCAAAAGGAACAACAATTAAAAGTAGCTCTCTTAATAACATCACCAAAAATAATCGATACAATTTACACATGGACCGTGGTAATGATGAAATAAGAAAAACCAATAAACCTTCTCAAATCCAAAAAAACCAAAAATTAACAATGAGTAAAATTGGATTCATATCTATATCTGGGGAGATGAATAGTGCAATGTCATATTCACCAATTCCCTATGATATCTAATTGTCGGAGAGCTCGATACGACCATCAAATCTAAAAACCAGGGGCATCATTTATGATGATAAGTCTCCAATTCCTAAGCATATAACTAAAGAGCGATCAAAGAAAACATCTACTATAACGAATGTGGATCTAGATGCACCGATTACAAATATAAATCCACAAACTTCTAGCAACATGAACGAATCTATATCATACTCACCATTACCGACGGCTGAGCAACTCCCAAAAACTCCAATATCGCCAATCTCAAAGACCATCACTACCGAAATCTATGATATTACAAAGTCACCTTACCTAGTGCCATTAATCAATGGTGATTTGAATGAAATATTAGACAACATAGAAACTTATATGGAATCTGATGTTATCAATAGTATATCGGACCACGAATCTGAGGTCGATAACGATAATTATATAAAAAATAATACTCGAGAATCTGACATTGACCTTTTCTCCCAATCAATAAATGAGAATAACCAAATTAATATAATGCAGAAGAACAACCAGACAAGAAGTATTACACCTGAAAACGCCTTCAACATCATGACGAAAGCATCCGAAAAAAATACTATTAAAAAAATACTTAATGTGAAAAAGAAAGTGATTGCTGCACTGCCTCCAATACTACCAATGAAAACGAAACCTGATTCTACTCTGAATTGTCAAGCTGAAGATAAGGAAAATCTCATTATAAATCATTTTGGAAGTAAGGGAAAGTTCTCATGCAATAGTACACACAAATCTCAAGAATGCGGTGAGATTGGAGTATATGACTATGATGCATTAGTTGAACATGCAAAATCTAACCATACAATACAATTCAATGAGCAAAGCTATGTAGATTGTAAATCGTGTCACCCTAAAAAAGGCAAAGACAACAATACACCTGTTCCCGTCAAATATGCTGATTTCTTCAATCACGCCGAAGCACACGGACACATAATAACGACTGTAGCTACTGACACAATGAAGACTTATCTACGATTAACAAAAGAAAATCAACTATACTGTGCTCACCGTAACAGCAACCGAAAGTCGAAGTGCAATATGATATTTAACCTTGATTCAGACTTATCTGACATAATAGAGCATATGAAATCTCATCCCAAATACAGTTTTGATTCAAACAAAAGCATTCAATGCTACTGTGGTATCTGGAAGCCTTTCACCAACCTCATTGAACATATCAAGACAGTACACTTAAAAGAATACATTAATTCAATAACAGACAGTAAACCTATTAAAATGGATATTAATACCAATATTACACCTATAAACATTGATATGATACTTGGGACTGATGAAACTCAAAACATTCCTGACGAAGAGGCAATTAAGCCCAGAAGCCTTCCAGAGAATCTTGCCTTCAACCGTGATATCGAAAAAGAACTATCTTGATGGTCGCAGCACTTGGTCAAAGCATACATTTTCTCACATGCTATTAAATCATCAACCATCTTCATCAATCCTTATACCTGCAATGCTTTGATCCAGTGCAACTACAAGATTTTCTTTGAAACTTTCCCTTTCAAAGACTTTGCCAGATGGAACGAGATAATCCTGCCAATACACCACAACTCTTCTTCTTGGTCATTCTTTTTCTTAAACAAGAGAAAGCGATTTGCATTAATTATAGATCCATCAGCTGATGATAGCCACACCATGCACTTCGAACTGGCAACGGATATCCTCAAAACCATACTAAATGTACATAATATTTTTGATGATCTACATTTCTCACTTGCTGAGATGGAATATCCTATATGCCATGAAGCAAACCTGTCTGCTTTTTATGTATGCCACTTTCTAAAATGTCTAATGTCGGATATACCTATTGACATTCCTGATATAAATATGATGAAAGAAGAAATGAGACCAATTATTAGAAAGTATAACTGTGCCAAATTCCCAGAAAGCGATGTCAGGAGTTACCGAATACTAATTGAGGACTTGATATACCAATTGAACCTCGATACAATCTCCTGTGAAGAATTATTAAACGAAATTGAAAGAATCAACGGAAGAGTGAACCCGAGGCGATATTTCAAGGACAATAAACCAAAGTCAGATATAATACATCTACAAAAGAAAAAAGCGGCAGAACTTCTATGTGTTAAGAGACTAAAATTCCAAATCAATCAAAAAATAGAAATTGAGAAAATATGGGAAAACAATGAAATAGATCATAAGCCGGCAATAGCCAAGTTCCTGAAAACATTCGCAAGCAAAGACTGCCCTATGTCAAATACATCACCAATAAAACTTCCGTTCTATAGAGATGTAGACTCCGATGCATATACTGACAGTGAAAATCTCTAACACATAATGAAGAACTTAGATAGCTCCGCCCCAGGAATGGATCTCATAACAGGTGGAGATTGGAAAAAGATCTCTCCAAAGCATGAGCTTATTACTGCGATATGTAACTGTGTACTTCGAAATAAGATAAGCCCAAAGAGATGGAAGCTATACAGAACTGTCATGATCCTAAAACCTGGAAAATTATCCGAGAGCTTCAAAGCTAACTCTTGGAGACCTCTAGAAATCATGGACACAGCTTATAGAATATTTACGACCCTTATAAATAATCGTCTACTACATTGGATAAGGAGTGGCACCCTTATCAGCCAAAACCAAAAAGCGATCGGTGTCCCTGACGGATGTGCCGAGCATAATGCAACTCTCCACATAGCAATTGATCGTGCTAAACGATGTAAAACTGAACTACACATCGTTTGGCTGGATATTACCGATGCTTTTGGTTCACTGCCTCATGACCTGATATGGTACACACTGGATGGCATGGGTCTGAGGAATGAGACACTTACATTGATTAAAGAACTATATAATGATGTGAGAACTATGTTTGACTGCCAAGGAGCCTTGTCAGAACCCGTCCCAATTACTAAGGGAGTTAAACAAGGATGTCCATTATCAATGACACTCTTCTGCCTGTCAATTGATTACATCCTAAAATCTATCTTGGATAACCACCCCTTTTTCTTACACAATTTAAACATCAGTATTTTGGCATATGCTGATGATTTGGTTCTTCTCTCGGACTCTTATCAAGGAATCAGGAAAACCTTGGAAAACACTGTGAAATTGGCGGGCTTTGCAAACCTAAGGTTCAAACCGTCAAAGTCGGGATATCTATCAATTAATAGTGCTAGCTCAGTCAACCAAAAACTACACCTATATGATGAAGAAATACCAACTATATCTGAAAATAACAAGTACAAATATCTTGGAGTTGACTTCTCTTACAAACGTAATCAAGATATTGATAATCGACTTAACTCTGCACTGGCACTAACCAAATCCTTATTTACATCATATCTGCATCCATCACAAAAGCTGAATGCATACAAAACATTTATTCATTCCAAGCTTATATTCTCCTTACGCAACTGCATCATTGGTCATAGAATCCTTGACTGTGATAGGAATCGAATTACACAAGGACGCGAAAAGCAGCTTGGTTTCGATCAAAAAGTTAAGGGATTGCTGAAGACTATGATTGGAGATAAATTTCAGGCCCTTAATAACTATTTCCTATATACTCACTGCAAAATGGGAGGTCTTGGTATTACCGCTACTATCGATGAATATCTTATTCAAAGCATTACAGGAATAACAAGACTGTTCCACTCATCCAATCTCGGTTTTAGAGATATGTTGATAGCTGAACTTGCCCATTCTAGAGGAAGTAAAAGCTTTGAAGCTGGTCTGAAATGGATGAATTGTGAGATCAGCAAGGAATTTCACAACACCTCTTTCTTTGTGAAATTCCAAAAATCAGCACTGGCTCTCAAGAGAAAGTTCAGTATATGCATCTCCTTAAAATTCGTTGAAGATAAATTCTCTCTTGAAATGGTCTACAAAAAGCGTACCTCCTATATAGATCATCGTAACCTTAACACTCTATCTAAACAGCTCCATGACTTTGTAGGTCTCCATTATGCCGAGCAATGGTACAAGATGAAAGTACAAGGACGCATTGCGGCCTCTATTGGAGATAGTATCACTGCTAAATACCTAATAGCCAGTGATACCCTTAATGATGCACAGTACTGTTTCTTGGTACGTGCAAGAAATAACATCTTAAATCTTAATTACAGTGCGTACCGTTTAAAATATAATCTTAACACAAAATGTAGGCTTTGTCATCTTGATGAGGAGACCCAGACACATGTTTTCAATCACTGTCGTGCAAAACCAAACGCGCGAAGGGTTAAACATGAAAATGTACTAGTTAGCATAGTTGCCTTCCTTGAGAAAATTGGCTTTGAGATAGATGTGGAAAAATCTCCCAAATATGTCTCAATTCCAACAAAGCTTAAACCCGACATGGTAATTAGGTCAAAGCGGAATAAAGATATACATATTCTGGACCTAAAAGTACCCTATGACTCGGTTGAAGGCTTTGAAAAAGCAAGAGAGAACAACTATGTGAAGTACAAGGATCTATCTTTACAGATCGGAAAGGCCTTTAATCAAACGGCCACCATATCTGCTATAGTGATTGGATGTCTGGGAACATGGGATAAGAAGAATAATGCCCCTCTCTCAAAAATCGGACTGACAAAGACCGAGATCATATCTCTGGCCAAGATAACATGCCCAAATGCGGTGATTGCATGTTATCACATATACCGGGAGCATGTATCATATATAAAGGAAGCTTATCCTCCACCTTTTAGTCTTGTGTAAAGTATGTTAACGAGGCATTGCGGATACCTCATCTGCGGTGCAGTTTTGTGAAAATAGAATAAAAAACTAAATAGTATGAAGTGCTGAGCTTCGCTCGCACAGTCGGCCGAAAGGCAGCAAATGAATAAAGAACAATTAAAAAAAAAAAAAAAAAAAAAAATTTAACGACAGGCCCGGCAGCAATTGGAAAATCTGGAGGCACAACAACGCGACACAGATCTGCAGGTGACCCGAGCTCGCCAGCACCTGGCGAATGTAAAAGAGGATTTGCTGGGGGTCGGATCGCTGACACCTACTGGCATCCCCAACAGATCTCCCCGTTCCAGACCCCACCAACCAATGCGGCCCGAACCCGCAACACCAAGAGACCGACGATATCGATCTCAGGCTACACACCCGAAGAGTGGGTAGCGAGCCGATTCCCATGAGGAAATCTACCTTTCGATTGGTGACGATTTGACTCTAGTTGTATTCCTTTAATATTTTTTATTATTTGTTTATTTATAATTAAAACTAAATTGGTGAATTGCCTTTATTTTGTTTTTCTGCTTGATTGAAATTTTGTCATTATTCAATCATTATATGAATTTGTTTGAAGTAACTCTAACATGGTGCGATTACATCCTTATCCTAAATCACCTTACTTAATCTTATTTTTATTAGACATGGAACCCACCCAACTATTGCAAAAGGAATTATTCCGAGCCCAGCAGGCCAACAAATCTCTCTATGAACAAATAATTAAACTCACCAGGGAAGTGCAGCAGGTGCGGTCTACCTGGGTGGATCCGGCCAGGCTCAAATCCATCCACCAACGCCTAACAGCTGCTCAAAAGGGTTGGACAGAGGAGCGTCAATTGAACCAGAGTCTCCGGACACAAATCAGAGGGCTGGAAGTCGCCCTGGCTGCTAGTCGGGAGGGGGAAGCGGTAACTTACCCGCTTATCTTTGCCCCATCCCAGTTGTCCTACCGGAATCCGATCCACGATTCCGCACCGGCCACAAATTCTTCAACAGTCCCATCAAGTATTCATCGGCCGGGACGCAAGGAACGTGCCCGACGCAGAGTCGCACGTCTGCTAAACAAAGCGAATTAAATTACCGACATGATATATAATTTTTGATCGTTTTTTCTTGTTTTAATAAAATAAATCGTAATTATGATTAAAATCTAAAGTATCATGTCACCAGATATGATAAAAATTGAATGGTCATCGAAAAGTCGTGAATACTTGCACCGTGTCGTCGAAATAATGCTCTATTCCTACTGGTTAGCATGAATCTTATTTTGAATTTTCTCACACAGGGGACAGAGTAAAGCGAGCATAGGTCTTCCAACGACAGCTCGTTGAACCCGAGAGTTGTCCGAGCAATTACAGTATTAGTAATAATGCTCACTTTTTGCGGGCAATCCACCCACTCGAACACATTTCCAACGTTGCCTAGCAACGGGTGCCGAGTGGTAGTCGTAGTAATATTTATATGGCGTTACCGGGGCAACAATAGTGTTGGGCCAGAACACATACGGCCTTGAAAAATGTTTGAATGAATCGGTAACACACATGCAAACATAACATGCAAATTTAAAATAAACCTATTAAAACACCAATTAAACCCTAACAAAATATGAGAAAAAGATAATTAAATATAAAATAATAAACATAAAATATAAATTAAAATATAACAAAATGCAACAAGGTTCGCACGATACAAATACAAATATAACATGAAAACCCAACAAATTCGACCGAAAATTAATTAAATCGATAAAAGTTCATGAAAATGAAACTTAAATCAAAAATTTGAATTAGAAATAATTCAATAAAAATTCTAAATAAAAAATTATTAAAATAAATTAAAAAAATAATAAAAATAAAGAATAGAATACACTAGAAAATAACAAGGTCGAATTTTGTTTTACTACATCAAAATTAACATGCGAGGTTAGGGACAGAAAATAGGTATAAATACCGATACATTTTCGCATAAAATTTAACCAATTTTGAAAACGAAATCTTAGTTATTTTAAACTATTTTTGTTCGAAAATTTTCAATTCTTTGAAGACTATTTTTAGGTGAGAATTAGTTTTAATTGGAACTCTCTCTCCACGTCACCTCCTCGCCACCTCAGTAGAGCTCTGCTTGGACGTCGGCATGGGGGGAGAGGTATTTATTTTTATTATGAAAATTTTATTGGAATGGATTGTTATGGTAATTTTGTAGTTTACTTTTAATATACATTAATAAATATTTATAATATTTAAAACTGTTTTTATGCATTTAATAAAATCTGTCGAAATTTTTCCGGCCCACAGCCGACACACATCGCAAGTCAGTAAAATCAACATATAACTCAGACTCGTGTAAGCGCGTGGAAAATCGTCAATGATCTGTGCCCGTGAAGACCCGGCGTGCGGAACGCAGGGGTTGGAACGTCAATATTATCCCGTATAGAAGAAACTAGAAATAAGGAAGAAGTCTTTTGGCTGCTTCCTCGTTTCTCATTTCTGTAAAATCGACCTAAATTATTTTACACACGGCTCAAAATCATCACACCGAGTAGTCCAGTGGGCACTCAGTAAATGTAATATAAACATAAAGTGCGACTAAGGCTTATTAAAGGGAAAGGGTACGGGGAATAAATTAACATGAAATCGTTGACATGAATAAATTAACTCGTTGTTATGAAATAAATTAAGATCGGTGAAACGGAACTACTTAATTTAACTTGACTAAAATGTTTTGATGGTTGATCATTATTATAAAAATTGCTAACAAAAGAAAGAAATAAATCCTGTGTCGAAATTCGACGCGATTATGTTTCCTATAGTTTTATAACTTAATATGAACTTAAGGAGAAAGACCAAAAATTTATATTAACATTACAAAATTTTTATTAAATTAATAATAGTGAGTTTACCACTGGTTTGCCCTAAATCTACGACAGTAAATTTGACCAACTTCAGTATAGCAAGTGCATTTAAATATATCCTTCAGTAAACAGCCAGATTAATAACTAAACCCATGGCTGAAATCCAATAGAATAAATGTAACAAAAATACGACGCCATGAAAATCCATCGAGCAAAATTGTATTCCCCAAAAGTCATTAGCAGAGCTTCAGAGCATCCCTAACATTTCGGTAAAAATCATGTAAGGCAATTAAAACACCAACCTACTCAAAAACTAACATTGATCACAACTTCCATAGCATAAATACGAACCCCGATAGAATCGCCCATTCAGAATAGTGTTCATATTGATAAACCCCGAATGTCATCCATGAATCCATAATACGCCAAATCTGACCCAATCTCATAATTCCCTAAAATAGACTGGAGATAATACAAATAAGGAATATAAACCTACCTGAGTTTATCATCACCCGCTCATTCCTTACATGTAGGAAATGACGTAAAGTAGGTAGCACACTAAAGAAAAATTGAAAATATTAATTACCAACAAATAAAATTAAAACCAACCTGGAAAATCGATAACGCTATGTCCAACCGGAAATCATGAATTATTCCGATTGTCGAGATTGGTTTATTATAAACAAGTTTCGCCCACGATTGTGCTATATAACAACGGAAGCACACGCACTTATTTTATATATTGAAATTCTATCCAGACAATTATTGATTTTCGAAAAATTATTATCACATTGAAATATGAATCGGACAATAGGAGGGAAATTATCAGGAGAAACAAGCTCGCCAACTCAAGGTAGTTATAAAATTTCATTTAGATAATTTACTTTTTCCTAATTTTATAAATCTTTGATAAACGGGGAATGACCATTATAGTTGTTTCTCATAAATTCGTCTATAAATCAAAATTAACCATTTAATCAATGCAATCGATAGTATCCCTATACCATCGAATTCAGGTACCAGATTCCACAAACTAATGGTTAATTTCGCTCCCCACGAATCTTCACCATAGCTAATCAGGAGTATGTAGGAATATTGAAATCAAAGATTATGTTAGTTCATCAAGAATCATTATCATTTTTTTTGCGCTATAAGCCAAAATGTGTAGACACTGCGTAGATTAAAGGATGCTAATTATCATAGGATAAAATTTTATTGTTGTTTTAGTAAAGATTTCGATCCGCGATTGCGATAATCTTCCGAATAACCAGTAATAATTATTCCGGGTTTCACGAATTTCAATATGTACTTCCACTCATCAAATCCCAAATAAGGAATTATTTTCATTACATAAATATTAAGTGGATTTAGTATAAATTTTTAAAGCAATCAATGTCTCTCATATCTAAACCTTAGAGTGATAATTAAATTTTTGCTTCCTTGTGAACCCTAAGCGGCCAGTTATTAAATTACCACAGACGACTTGGATAGCCATAGGAACACTCGTGCGAGACGTAAATAAATCGATATTCGTTTTCGATCTTCCATTACACCATAAGAGTAGTGTAGATTGTTCATCCCCAATAATTACCCAACGACCGATATTATGCTGATGTTAATCCGCCAAGCTACGATTAAGATAGATTAATAAATTTTTTATTACGTTATGTCCAATCACCTAACTATAATGATATTTTAGAAGAACTCATGCCTCTCGAATAAATACCCGCCCATGTGGCAGAAGAATGTCGTCGGGCTTGGAAGAGAGCACGACCGACAACAACCCTCGAGGAGCCTCAATCCAAAAGGCCACATCCAACCACCTGGCAGATACTGGGCCTGGAAAATGACCCCCGCAGGGCGAACGAGCGGGTCTGCCAGCAATACCCTGCCGAAGAAATCCGTGACCACGCGCGGAACTTCCTCGCTCAGAGGAAGAGGATACAAGAACAGGTTGACCTGAATATGGTCAAAGCCCGGATGTACCTTGCCAACGTCGAAGAGGACATCCTCGTCGGGCGCATCGCGGAGACCTATCCGACTCGACCGGTCCGCAATACCCGGCGACCAGTAGCCATTATCCCAGGCTTCTCCCCGGAGGAAGGGGTTAGGAAATTCTTTGAGGAACCCTAATCCCCCGGACAAAGGAAACATAGACCATAATTTGTATCACTAATTTTATTGAAATTTAAAATTTAAAAAATGTCGTTCGTTTTAATTTTCTTTGTGTGTAGATTCATTCTTGTAACTGTGTTTGTAGTAATCAGAATTTTTATTTATTTAAGTCAATAAAGAAATTTAAAGATTTTTTATTGTAGTGATGACAACTATTCAACTATTACAAACCGAATTAGACTACGCTAGACGGGCAAACGCGAATCTCCTCGGCCAGATAGTCCAAATAACTCGAGAAGCGCAGCAGATCAAGTCAACCTGGTCGGACCCGAAAAAGACGAAGGCTCTCTACCTCAGACTCACGGCCGCTCAAAAGGGTTGGGCGGAGGAGCGACAACTCAATCAGAGCCTCCGCACACAAATCAGGGGACTAGAGGTCGCCTTGGCAGCCTGTCGTGAGGGGGAAGCAGTAACGTATCCGCTTATCTTCGCCCCGTCGCAGTTGCCGTATCGAGATCCCCACAATAATGTCGCGCAAACTACAAATCCGTCCACCGTTCCATCGAGTAATCGTCGGCCGGGACGCAAGGAGCGTGCCCGACGCAGAGCTGCACGACCGTCAAGCCAATCATATTAACTCACTGACATCGTATACATTTTGAATCCTTTCTTGTTCGAATAAATAAATTTATATGTGTTGTTAATCAAATCCCAAGTAACAGGATACCAGTTATGCTTCGCATGAGATCATCATCATCATGAGTACTCGCACCGTATCCCCGAACCATCATTCTATCTCTACCGGTTAATATAGATCTGATTTTGAATTTTCTTATACAAGGGACAGAGTAAAGCGAGCATAGGTCTTCCATCGACAGCTCGTTGAACCCGAGGGTTGTCCGAGTAATTACAGTATTAGTAATAGTGCTCACTTTTTGCGGACAATCCACCCACTAGAACACATTCCCAACGTTGCCTAGCAACGGGTGCCGGGTGGTAGTTAGAAAACATTTTGTATGGCGTTACTGGGGCAACAATAAGACGATTCAAACAAATAACGAAACCCTGTAACCCACCAATAGGATGGTTTAAACAAACAGTGAAACCCAGTAACCCACCACAGGTCAATTTCCTAAAATAATCCACAGGAGTTGAAGATGCCTAATAATTTGAACTTTTCCTGGAATGGTTTAAAAATAATTGAAAATACAAACAATTAGATTAATTAGCACGTTTTATGTAATTAGGGTTTTCCAAAATGATTTGACTAAAATTTTTATAAAGACAATTTAAATAATTTGACTTTTCTTAAGCGATAAGGATGATTAAAAGATTTTAATTAGAATTTTCTAAGACAGAAATAATTCAAAATTTCCGTTAAAATAATTTAAATAATCAGAATTTTTCTAGAATGATAAAAATAATTCAAAATTGTGCTAAATAATCTAACTAATTGGAATTCCTTTTTAGGATTATAAAAATAATCCGAAATTTTATTAAATATTTAAATGATTAGCGTAATAAAAATAATTCGAAAGATTAGGATTTTCAACTCAAAAATTAAACTACTTACTAAGTCGTCAACCTAATTCTAGCAGTTAAGGGTTGGGATCAAAAATTCACAACAATGGGAATGGAATGAGAGTTAGTTAATTATACCAATAAGTAATCAGATCGGGATTTAGTTCTATAGAGCATCGATGTTTTACCATTCCCCATTCGCCAAAATGTAATTGTTAAATTAATAATAATAAAAATTTATGTTTGGGCTGTTCCTAGGATCTACTGTTTATCAGTTTAAAGTCGTGATATTTTCCTGCGTAGTAATGGACTATTTTTCTGCCAAGTTTGGAGTTCCTCCAATCGTCCCAGATCATCTAATCACTCATTTTTGTCAATGATGTACCACCGTTCTACTCCAATAAATCGTATATAAGATTGCACTGATTTCCTTTATCCTCCCTACGCAAGTGAAGTCGATAATATACTCTAGATAATTCAAATTGTCCCATCGTTGTATTCGAAATATATTTGGAATTCTATCCCTTTATCTTTATCTGACTGTCATAAAATAATTGATGAAATAAAAATAATCAAAAATAAAAATAAATGCTCAGATGGATTCGTCCCAGACATTTGTAATTATTTATCGTGCGGCTAACGTGCTTTACGACTAGCGATTATTAATGCTTATCTGGTTGAATAAACACAAAAGTTAGATATAAAACCTTATTTGCTAATAGTTCGTCAAATCACATCGGAATACTTCGAATCATTTTCGTTGTCAAAAATCGGCTATAAATACGAGTTCGAATAATATGTTGATTTTAATGACTTGTGATGTGTCTTTGGCTGTGGGCCGGAAAAATTTTGACAATTAAAAAATGATTATAAAGAAAATAATTTTAGTTATTATAAATAATTTATTAATATTAAAAATAACATAACAATTACTTGATCCAAACATAACGAAATAAAAATACATCTCCCCCCACGCCGAGATCCAAGCAGAGCTCTATTGAGGTTGCGAAGATGCGACGTGGAGAGAGAGTTTCAAAATAAAACCCATACTTACATCGAGTAAATTGATTCAAGTTTGAAAAAACTGAAAAACGATTAAAATTATGTAAAAATGAATCGGTATATATACCTATTTTTTGGCCCTAACCTTGCGTGTTCTTTTTGATGTAGTAAAACAAAATTCGACCTTGGAATTTTTTAGTGTATTCTAATCTTAATTTTTATTATTTTTCAATTTTATTTGATAATTTTTCTTTTAAAATTTTTATTGAATTATTTCTTATTCAAATTCTTTGAATTTTATTTCATTTTCATGAAATTTCACATTCTTGTTAAATTATCAAATTTCGGTCGAATTTGTTAGGTTTTCGTGTTATGTTTATATTTATATCGTGCGGATCTTGTTGCCTTTTGTTATTATTTTAATTTATTTTTGCGTTTATTATTTTATATGTAATTATCTTCTTTCTCATATTTTGATAGGGTTTAATTGGTGTATTAATAGGTTTGAATTTAAATCTGCATGTTATATTTGCATGTGTGTTACCGATTCATTTAAAAATTTACAAGGCCGTTTGTATTCTGGCCCAACACAAGGAAATAAACACATTTGGAAATATATCGACCAGATTTTGAGTAATTGTTTCTAATAGATTTTTTGGGAAAGAGGAAGCTTGAAGTTAATTTTGTGTATTTCTTTGAGAAAAATCATTTATTCGACGAGCTCAAGTGATATATCTTTTAAACGGTTAACAGTATATCGTGTAGCTGTCTCTTTCAACTGATCGTCAATCATCAAATTCAATTGCCATAAAAATTCAAAATTCTCCAGTCAGTGTGTCAGTCGTCAAAGTCTCTTTGACGGTACTTTCTGATTGTGATGAATTTATTTCTTAAAGATCTTAAGTCTAACTATTAATATCAGGCTGTACAAAATTAATTAAAAATTGTTTGGCTGACTGAAGAAGCTTCGTTTTGTATAGCCAATTTTTTCTTTTCACATGTTCACTTTCGAATGATCTCATCTTTTTTTAAGCCAGGGTCTCCAAAAATTTAATTCTGTGGACAGTGTTAATCATTTGGTATCGCTTTTTCCATAATTTAACCAATTTGGCGATTTTATGTTTATCGTTCATGCCGAAATATCCAAACATTGATTCATACTAGTTGATCAAAACATTCATACGTTTCCCATTAAAAGAAACCTTCGAAAGCTTTTCATTTTGGTAATATTTGTAATAACAGATATTTATTTTCCATTTTAAGCTGTCAAATTTGACGTCGTACATTGCTGTGGCGTTATCTTTCATTCCTGACACCATTTTTAATATTGTATATAAAATATATTAATCTCATTTTTAATATAAAATAACAAAATATATTAAACTATTTATTAATTTCTTAATTTACTTCGTTTTTCACACACAAAAGCATTTATTCGAACAAACAACTTTCAGCAATTATAAAAATAAGAGTTTGTTACATGTGCGACCAATGGTGTTATTTTCAGCTTTAATTTCTTCATTTTAAATCTTTTTATTAATCTTTTAATTCTGTTGGGCTAGCACTTAATTTAGTTTGAATGGATAGGAAATAACACGCAAACACAACATGCAGATTTAAAATCAGGCCCATAAACACCAAATAACCACATCTTAAAATGCGAGAAAGACATAATTAAAAATATAAAATTGAAAAGAAAACAAAGTAAATTAGAAATAACAACAAATGCATCAAGATCCGCACGAAATGACATAAAATAGCATAGTAACAGAAAATTTGACAGAAAATTGACAATTTACGTAAAAACAAAGAATTAATAAAAATGTTGACTTAAAAGGAAATAATTCTGAGTAGAAATAATTTAAATAAAAATCGAATGAATAAATTGTCAAGTTAAATCCAGAAAATAATAAAAATTAGAATTATATTAGACAAGGTCAAATTTTGTTTTATCGCATCAAATTTAACACGCAAGGTTAGGGTCACAGAATAGGTATAAATACTGTTGGCGAATAGGGTGGATTTTTATTTATTTTTTTCTAGGGGTTTTGTGCATTTACCCCCTAAACGCCATCAAGATTATCATTCTATCCCTCCTATGTACCCATGGTGATTGTCATGTTGGTACTGTTCATAGGGGTTGAAAATTCATGAGCAGGTGAGCTCCATTTCTAGAACTACTCCTCATGATATTTTCACTTTCGGGTTCTTGACTGCCGATGGAAGGTCTTACGTCTTTCTCTTTCTATATCCTGGTCCTTACTCGTCTATTCCTACAATTCACATACTTGTTTGTCATCTTTACCCATTATTTATAAAGGTATCCTTCAAAAATTTGGGTAGCGTTCCTCCCTTATTTCTTGGTAAATTGCCTATTTCATTTTTTTAATCACTGTATCGACTACATTTGTCCTAGTTTACCTTTATCTTTCCCTATGTTAAAAATTTGATTACCAGTTTTTTAACTCCCGGTACATTTCGCATGATTTTAAGTAGTTACAACCCTCTGCGGTCACTTTAATAAACATTTCTCTCTTCTGTCAGATTATATCATTCAACCTTTGGAAAAATACTTTCAACTTTACATTCCTACACTATCTTATCCTTTCCTACTTGATTTTCCAATTAATTTTCCGACAATGTTTTAGATTTTCAATACAACACTTTATTCCCCCTTAACTAAAGTCGCACTTCCCAAATTTTAGATTTTCTGCTCGCCTCGACCGACGTTTCCATCAGCTGTTGCGAGTCGTTCAACGATGCCCTGCATGGAGGGTCCTGTGCCATTTCGCCAGGCCCGTCGCGGACAGACCGAGGTTTCGAAAAGGCGCGACCCACAATCGCAACTAGGGAACTTAATCCATAATCCATTTTTCGCCATTTTTAGGGCTTTTTAATTATTTTATTTATTTCGAAATATTTTTGTAATTTTTTATATATTTTTCTTTATTTTTTGATATATTAATATTTTATTGTTGGATTTTATTTTTATTATTATTTTTCTTACAATATAATTTTTTAACCCCAATATTTTGTTTTCTGGTCGCCTCTTCTGCCTGTGTTTTTTCAAAACCTTATTTTGCAAGGTTTTGGCAGTTTATTTCTTTTCTCGTATGTTTCTGTATGCAGCTGTAGGCTTTTTCAAGGATTTTAATTAATTATTTGTTTTTTATTTAATTTTGTTATATTTTTAATTTGTTTTAATTAATATGTTTTATTTTATTTTTGGTCTCTTCTTGCGGTGCGTGCTTATGTTACAGCAGCCATATTGACAATTTCCAAACGACATTAATTAGTTTGTTTTAATTTATACAATTTTCACCTTTTTGTTTAAATTGGTTTTTTAATTTTGTTTTAATTTTGGCTCTGAGCCCAACAATACCAATCCATTTACGCATAATTTTAATCGCAATCGCAAAATCGCAAAATTGTGAATCGTTTGTCAGCAAAGCAAAAGCTATCGTAAATCACTAATCACTTATCACTGAGCGTGGAGCACTGAGTTATTGATTACATTAATTATAGTCACTACTTAACTGATAACTCTAAATTTGGAAAACTGATAAAGTGAGCAAGAATAATTTGAGTGTGCTGTATGAAAGATAAATGAAATTTTATTATGAGTAATTATATGTCACTGAATTACGAATTTAGTTTTCGTGTCGAAATTTTTCTGGCCCACAGCCACACAAATCACAAGTAATTAAAATCATTATATCCCTACCGAGCTGTGTAAGTGCGGTTCATCCGCCAATAGCTCGTGCACGTAAGAGACCTCACCGTGAGTAACGTCGGGCTCGAACAATAAATTCATTTGCGTTTATAGGGGCAGTGGGGAGATCGGGGTTCAGTCTTTTGGCGGACTCCCTTTCCACTTACGCCCGAAAAATCGACCTAACTTATTCTACTTATCGGCTAATATTTATCACACAGAGTAGTCCAGTGGAAACTCTTGAGGTTAAAGGGAAGGGGGACTTGCGGAAATCGATGTAACGATCATGAAAAAATTAAAGTTGCTAAATGTTTTGTCAATACAGCATCAATAGTCAAGCAATAATTCAATAATTGATAAAGAGTTAGATAAGATTACCAAACCCGCCTAAAATAATAATCTAGTAAAATGGATAAGAGCCGAATAATAACTTAGTGAGTGATAAAGAATCCAAATAAAATTACTTAATGCGCCTAAGGCGCTAAATTAGGGATATAGAGATAGTTTAGCTGAAATAGAGGTTTATTTAAACCACTTAAAAATAATATTTCACCGATCTAGACCGAAATTAACTTCTAATTTAGTAAATAGCAAAGGCGTTCGCCTTGATATAACGTTAGTATATTAAAATTCTAAACCGCCACCTTAACATGGGGTATTTATCAATAAGTAATCCCCCAACATGACATCTACTATACATCAGTGAAAGTACAATGAGGTATGGACTTTCCTTAATCATAAAATACCCATTAAAATAACAAATCGAAATCGATAATGAAATTCCTTAGTAAACATATAATCCATTAAATCGACCAAATAACGAGCTCGCTACGTAAGAACAAAGGTATACATACCGCAGACATACAAAATCAAAAGACAAGTATAAGAAATGAACTTTATTGATATCAACTCTCTTCATAAATTCCTACACGATGTTAGAAATCGGTTCCACTAAACGTGGGGACGGAAACAAATCGAATGGGCCAGGAAAGCCCCATCTTAGCGGCATTGACCTCAGCCTGTGATTGAGAAGTGAAGTCCCACTAAAAAACCTTGATAGACGATAACGAACCAGAACACACCGAAGATTTCATAGACAAAGCAAGTGACACTATCATATAAAATTATCTAAAGTTTGGAAATTAAAATACTATCTTAGCAATAAATCAACTAACCCATATGCAGTAGACATCGATTGAGTTCGCTGAGAAGTATTCCAATGTGAAAATAATGAGACGACCAAGTAATTATTCCAGCAATTTCTCGCACACTGAGGAGGGGTGAGGAAGAATTATTCAAACACAACTTCATGTGATAGGAAATAATATCGATTCTCCTGATAGTAGAATAAAATTAACTGGAAGAAATAAACGAGAAGAGAGAAGAAGAAATATAAAACCCAATCAGAAACGGCCACCGATATCAAAATCACATGAGCTATGAATCACCCTGGCATATAAAAGCATTACTAGATGAAATCACCAGTATTTCTATCATGAACGAGTCTATGAGGCAGTGTTAAACGTTACGCCACTGAGGAACCAAAGGAAGATTACAAGGATAAATCAAAAGGTTTCATCGTGGAAGATGGTGGAGAACACAGTCGTGGACGATCCAGAATAAATGCAGGAAGCTTTCATCAATCCCGTATCAACCGGCACGAGGACATGAATCCAGAAAGTCATGCAGCGGGTAAGGCAACCTGTTTTAACGATTAATTTATGTCTTATTTTATTATTTTTTTATTATGTGGGGTTAGTGGTATTCGTGACCTTGACCCCATCACATACAATGTTTTCACGCCCGCCAATGGTCACCCGTTGCTAACGCAACGTTGGGACTGCAACCATTGGTCACAGGACCGCCAAAGGTGAGTTCTGATGTCAGAACTGCTAAGGTCTGGTCCTATGTCGGGTTCAGCGGACTGCCGTTAGAAGGCCTCTGTCCATCTTCTCTTTCAGGTCCCTTGAGTAATTTCTTATCATTTTATTTGTGTACTCTAATTTTCAATAATAAACAAAATATCAAAACACAATTTTATTGCATTAACATTGATCGAGTTTTTGTATTAAAACACAAATTTAATCATTTATTTATTTTCGCCTTGGGCACGTCTCCTTAATCATTCAGTCCTGCCTGGTCTGGCGTGCGGTTGAGATCGTTTGCTGGGATGTTTTGATGGGTCCTGGTTGCTATAGGCCAGCTGTCCCGGTGCAAACACTAAGAGATATGTCACCTCACTCCCCTCCTGGCACGCTGACAGAGCAACTTCCAAGCCTTTTATTTGAGTCCGTTGAGCTTGGTTGAGCAAATTTTCATCCTTCCAGCCTAGTTGGGACGTAGTGAGTCGTTGATACACTTTCTTCATTTTAGCCGGTTCTGCCCAGGTGGCTTTTATTTGCTGCATTTCTCGGTTTTGCTGTAGGAGCTGCCGATGGAGATGCATATTTTCACGTCGAAGATCTTTTAGTTCTCGGCTGAGGATCCTTGTCACCTCCAAATTATTTGAGTGATTATCATTAATATTGTTGGTTTTGACACATTAATCGATTTTATCCACCCGACCTTGTCTTAAGTTTATTTGTGAGCAGTATCAGTCCCACGAATTAGTTTTCTATGAGTCTCATGGCAACTTATTTATTAATTTAATTTGCTATTAACTATTTGTATTTTAGCGATTCTCTCCCTCACAGTATCTACCTTCTATATTGTAAAGTAACATTTTTCTAAAATAGTGTAGTTAGAACTCGTTTTATTCGTTTATCACAGTGGAATTTATTTTCATTTCGTGCCAACAAAATCAAACAGTCAAATTAATCATTAACATTTATTACATGATACAAATTTAGTCATTTTTCAAGTCCATTTTGATCCTTGGAATGAGCACCTCGGCGAAAACGATTGGCGAATGCTCATTGCGGGTGTCGACTGGCGTATACATGGTCGCCTTGTTGTCTTGGTCCGAGTCGACTGCGAAGAGCTGGCTTGACTAATTTCTCTGGTAGAATCAGCTTTGTTGGGGCGGTCATTTGTAGTAATCTCGGGTCGTTCAATTCGAATGAAACCCCATAGTCTAGAGCGAATCCGTCGGTGCTTGGAATGAGCCCGCTTGCGATGTCCTGATTCACACGTGGCAATTGCTGCTGGCCAGATTCGCCTTCTTGTGGTATCTCCTTTCCATCTCTTCCATCTTCGTTGCGGTGTATTCTGCTTGTTGACGAGCTTCTCGTGCCGGGTTTCTACCCGGTTCACGCTTGATTGCAATGCTGGGCAATTCGATCTCATCTCCGCGATCGTTTGGCCGTCGGAGCCAACTGGATTCTCCATAGGTGGCCAAGGTGTAACCTTGATCCCATAGCGCTTGTCTATATTGCGCAGCAGAATTAGTCGGTATTTGTAGTGTCAGTCGGGAATCGTCACTCCAACCTCCGTATGGATCCCTACGGTCTGAATAATTAATATAATTAATCGTAAATTGTAAATTTTATTTTAATAATTCATTTGTCAAATATTGTGTAGTTGTGAAGGAGGTTCATCGTCGTCCGTCATTTGGGATGGAAAGAAATCATAATTACGTTGGATAACTTATCGTTACATAAAAGATGTAGTACCTTGTTGCAGCTCGATAGTGTCCTTCCTCATATCTATATCGTTAGGCGATAGCCGGTTTCGGTGTCCGTTTCCAATCCGTTCTTTCGTATCTCGTCTACCTTCAAAATGTAATTGTCGTCGGTTGGACATGATTTTATTTGTTGGTTATCAAATTTGAGTTTGTTATTTATGTCTGAAAGGTATTAGTTCGTCGCCGCTCGATTGGTCGATTTTCCGTATTAATTCCGGTGCATTTATTTATCTTAATTCTATATGGTACAATATTTTATTCTTTATTTATTTAATTTGCTAAAATTATTTTCAATTGTTGATTATTTATTTTATCTGTTCAATCAATTCCTTGGTTGACTGGAGAAAAACAATAGTTAAATTTCTTTACCTGAGTCGACGCCTTTCATAATCATTATTATGGTGAATGGACTAATTTGAATTTTATTTCGTTATTTCATACCGTTACTTTCAGTTGATTTATGTTCAGAAACATATTATATCGATCAGGAGATTTGCTTCTCATTGTACAATTCTATTCCAAAATTTTTGGTATTGCTGATTATTTATTCCTGGTTTTCCTATGTCGTCTCTGGTGATCAAAAGGACTCGCGCTCGCTGGCTACTCGTCTCAGGATTCTCTCATCCCTCAGTTGATTTATGGATACCAGATCCCTTTTCATCACTCTGTTACTCTAGATTTACTGGAGTGCCACTCCCTACTGGATTTTGTTATCGCAAGGAATGTCGCTACCCATCTTCCAATGCAATTCGGTCAACCAGTTTCAGACTGTCACTATTTCTGGCAATGTTCGTTAGACGAATTCCGCATGCGTCGTTGTTTGAGTAAACCGATCCTGCTACGATCAAACTCTCGTTGATTCCTCCTGTTTCGTGGTATCTTCCGTTTGAGAGAACATTATGTCTATTTTGTTATTTGTGGTCTTATTATTATGCTTTCCCGGATTTTGTTTATGACATTACAAATCTAAATGTAGTTTAATTATTATTTTTAATATTACTCTTTCCCTTAATACTATACAGTAGTCATTCACCGTTGCCTGAGGAACTATATCGTCTGCTAACTTTAGTCTTTGGGTTTATTATGGGGCGTTATTCAAGTATTAATTGGGTCGCTCTAGTTGCATTTGTTTACACTCAGTTCTATTTAGTTACCTTTAGATACATATATTTTAATTGCGTCGAATCACATTTGCTTATATTGCCTTTAGTCATATTGTTGGGCCAGCACACAAATAGCCTTGAGAATTGTTTAAATGCATCAGTAATACAGCACGAAAACCCAGCACCAAGATAACTTAAAATACAATATACAACACCAACTAAACACTTTAAAATCTGAGAGAATATAAATAAATATAAATTCAAAAACATAAAAGTAAAATAAAATAAATACAAAATGCATCTAGAACCGCACGGTTTCGATAAAGTATTTTTGTAAATTCGAAAATTTTAGCAGCGTTCCGCCCTTATTTTACGGTTCATCCCTATTCTACAGTTTTCGACAAAGTATTTTCATTGACTCGGAAAATTTGAGCAGCGTTCCACCCTTGTTTTACACGTTCCATTTTTACGTTACTATTTTTGTTAAGTATTTGAATTAATTCGGAAAATTTGAGCAGCGTCCCGCCCATATTTTCCGCCTCAACTCAAATTAATTTATTTAATTCTTATTTAAAAACATTATTTTTCATGATTTTGGTCGTTCGGATTAATCTTTTTCCGATGGCTATTCATTTTAACTGTTGCACCGATTTCGCTATTTTCCCCGCTACCCATTCCCTCCTTTTGTCCTTAAGATCTATTTATGTTCATATTATATTTAATGAGTGCCCACTGGACTACTCGGTGTTAGAGATTTTGAGCCGAATGTTGTTGAAAATTTATGTTAATTTTACAGGAAACGGATGATATTGACGTTACGGCTCCTGTGTTCCGCACGCCGGAGCCTTCACGGGAACGAACTATTGGCGATTTTACACGCACTTACACAGTTCGATAGTGTGTTTTATTTTTCTATCTTGCGTTATGTTTTGGTTGTGGGCCACCAAAAATAAAATAATAGAAAAAATAAATTACCACATGAATTAGGCAAAAGTCTCGACGCATAAACTGTATATTTGGCATTCATATAAACAAATTTTAAATCGGGCATCGATGTACATAAACCAAAATAACATAACTGTAGATTAACAATCTGAAAATATTGCTGCAAAGCATAACTGTAGATTAATAACCTGAAAATATTGCTACAAAACATAACTGTAGATTAATAACCTGAAAATATTGATAACTGTAGATTATTGATCTGAAAATATCTGAAAAAAATCACACAACAAAGTAAGATTTATAAAAAATGTGCATCTTAAATTTGGTTGAAATTAATACTACAAAGTAGTAGTTGAAAATTTGGGAAAACACATCAGTATTTATACCTATAATTTGGCCTTAACCTTGCGTGTTAGTTTTATTGTGATTAAACAAAATTCGACTTTGAAATTATTTGTGTTATCTAAATTACATTTTTTATTTATTTCTTAATTTAAATTAGTAATTTATTTTTAACATTTTTTAAATAAATTTATTCAACCAAAAAATATTTTATTTTTATTCATTTAATTCATTAATTTTTACTTTTATATAAATGGTCATTTTACGGTCGAATTTTCTTGTTATTATGTTATTTTTTATGTAAATTTCGTGCGGTTCTTGATGCATTTTGTAATTATTTTATTTTACTTTTTATGTTTTTGATTTTATATTTATTTATATTCTCTCGGATTTTAAAGTGTTTAAGTGATGTTGTATATTGTATTTTAAGTTATCTTGGTGCTGGGTTTTTGTGCTGTATTACTGATGCATTTAAACAATTCTCAAGGTTATTTGTGTGCTGGCTCAACAGTGGGAATTTACCTAGTTTTAACCAACGTTTAATGCATTAATTTAATCTGCAAATCACTCCGATTTTTCCTAGCTAAATACTTTAAATGGGTTTCTCCACCGTTAACTTATCTTAATCAAGAATAAAAGACTTTATTTTAATAAGTTTTTAATCTTTAAACTAATTTCACTTCCTTTTTACCCAAAGAATTTCGTGATTTTAATCAAAAATTTACTTTACTGTCACCAGATTACTTTAGTTTTTAAGCAATGGGTTAATTTAGTTCAAATCCATAAATTACTTGAATTTTTTCGATGATTATTTTCATTAATCTAAATTAATCAAAAGACGTTTATTTTTATCCAGTAATTATTTAAACCAATGGATCAAGTTAATTTAGGAGACATCGCTGAATTACTTATAATTTTTTATCCTTCAATTTAATGTATTACTAATTAATTTAATTCCAAATATCAATCTAATTTACTCGTACCAACGATTTCAAATTGATTTATCCCCGTACCCTTTCCCTTTAGTAGATCCTAGGCGCATTTGTGTTTACATTATATTTATTGAGTGCCCACTGGACTACTCGGTATGATAATTTTAAGCCGTGTGTAATATAAATTTAGGTCGATTTTTCAGAATTGAGAAACGAGGAAGCAGCCGGAGACTCCTTCCTTATTTCTCGCTTCAGCTATAGGGGTAAATATTGACGTTACGACCGCTGCGTTGCGCACGCTGAGTCTTCACGGGTACATATCATTGGCGATTTTCCACGCACTTACATGCATCTGTACTATGTAGATTTTACTTTCTTGCGTTATGTGTCGGCTGTGGGCCGGAAAAATTTCGACATTTTAATTTAGTTTATGAAAACATATAAAACAATTTATGTAAATAATATTTATTAATTATAAACAAAACATAATTACCCTTCATAACCATTCCATCATATCATAACATAAAATAAAACATAAATGCCTCTCTACCCACGTCGACGCCGAGCAGAGCTCTACTGAGATGCAATGAACGCGACGTGGAAAGAGGGTTCCACCATAAATATTTCTCACCTAAAAATTTTCGATTCTAAAACGGGTTTAAAACAGTCTTGAAAATGGTTTTTAAAATGACTTCAAAATAATTTCAAAATGAAAATATAGTTTGTTTCGAAAAACGGTTTAGATTTTCAAAAATGGTTAAGTTAAATGTGAAAATGGATCAGTATTTATTCCTGTTTTTCTCGCATGTGAAATTTGATGCAGTAAAACAAAATTCGACCTTGTTATTTTCTAGCAAATTCTATTCTTTAATTTTATTATTTCCTGATTTATTTTTATAATTTTTTTATTTAGAATTTTTATTGAATTATTACTAATTCAAATTTTTCAATTTAAATTTCACTTTAATGAACTTTTATTAATTGTTGGGCCAGAACGTAAACGGCCTTGAAAAATGTTTAAATGGATCAGAAACACACACGCAAAAATAACACGCAATTTAAATAAACCCACTGAAACATCAATTAAACCATATAAAATCTGAGAAATAAAAGAATTAAATATAAAATAATAAACATAAAAATAAATTAAAATATTAACAAAATGCACCAAGATCCGCACGATATCTACACAAATACAACAAGAAAACACAACAAATTCGACGAAATTGAAAAAATCAATTAAAGTTCATTAAAGTGAAATTTAAATCGAAAAATTGAATTAGCAATAATTCAATAAAAAATTATAAATAAAAAATTATAAAAATAAATCAAAAAATAATAAAAATAAATAATAGAATTTGCTAGAAAAGAACAAGGTCGAATTTTGTTTTACTGCATCAAATTTCACACACCATAAAATTAGGTATATATACTGATCCATTTTCACATTTAACTTAACCATTTTGAAACCATTTTTTCAAACTGATTAAAACCCATTTTGAAATTTGTCAACCGTTTTCAACTATTTTGAACTAGTTTAAATACTTCAAATCTATTTCAAACAGAATTTTTAGGTGAGAATCATTTATGGTGGAACCCTCTTTCCACGTCACGTTCCCTGCATCTCAAATGGAGCTCTGCTCGGCGTCGGCGTGGGGGGAGTGGTATTGATGTTATTTTATGATTATTTTTATGAATTATGGAATGGTCAAACATGGGTAATTTGTTTGTTTTTATAATTAATAAATATTATTAATATATATAACTTGTTTTATATGTTTTTATAAATTTTAAATGTCGAAATTTTTCCGGCCCACAGCCGACACATAACGCAAGTAAATAAAATCTACATAGTACAGATGCATGTAAGTGCGTGGAAAACCGCCAATGATATGTACCCGTGAAGACTCAGCGTGCGCAACGCAGCGGTCGTAACGTCAATATCTATCCCTATAGCTGAAGCGAGAAATAAGGAAGGAGTCTCTGGCTGCTTCCTCGTTTCTCAATTCTGTAAAATCGACCTAAATTTATATTACATACGGCTTAAAATCATCACACCGAGTAGTCCAGTGGGCACTTAGTAAATATAATATGAACACAAAATGCGCCTAAGGTCTATTAAAGGGAAAGGGTACGGGGATAAAACAAATTAAAATCGTTGATATAACTAATTGAAACCTATAAGGTGTAATAGACTAATCATTGATATATTAAATTAAATGGGAAAATTATTTAATAAATAATTTATTAACTCGATTAGATTAAATTATTAATAATTAAAGACAAATAACTTCTGAATTAAACTGAATTTGTTTCACTTTTGGGGAAAAATTAAAGGAGTTTGCGTAAATATACATACTTTATGGTTAAGTGATTGAAACAATTAAAGTTGACGTAGTTATAGATTAAAATGTAAAATCTTCATAGTTTATGGTTAAATAGTTCCTCGGTTAATAAAAATACATTAGTAAAATAAAAGTCGATGCCGAACAACCAAGTCGTTCAGTGATAAACATTAAACGATTCGAATAAAAGTAAATGGTTCCCGTAGTAAAGATCAAATAAACCTTGAACAAGAATAAAGTAGAACCAGATTCATGAAGTTACTAGTATGATGTTAATGTTAAAATAGTTTCGTAGAATTAAAATCAAGGTAGAATAAATTAGCAATGATGTTAATATTAAGGTAGGTTCACGGAATTAAAATAAAGGTGGAAGCAATGATATCAATATAGTTTTATAGAGTTGAAGTAAAGGTTGAATCAATTAGTAAAATAAAAGGTAGGCGAAAAACTGAGTAACGAAACCGAACTAAGTCATTACAATCATCCCTAAACCTAACTGAAATGATTTATAAGTTTGTGATAATGTGCGCTAAAAATGAAACAAGTTCAGAGACAGAAAACAAATTACATGAATTACCGTTGAAATTAAATTAACATCATTATAAAAATCAGCGTTTTAAAAATGAGAAAAAACTTTTATTTTAAAAACATACAAAACAGTTAACTCACGAAAACGTCGAATGCATAAAAATCCATAAAGAGAAAATACTCCACTAGCATAAAGTTCATCAAGGTTTCGCACGAAATGTGATGATTCCCTTAAAAAATGACGATAAAATATTCAAATTAATTTGCAGAATAACTTACCCGAATAGATTTTCGACGAATTCGCCAATCGATAATTCTAAAATGAAATATTGTAAATCACCGGATGCAACTATATAATCTTACTTCCTTTCGACCGTTCAAATCACGATATCCGCCGGAAGTTACACCACACATACGTCGACGCTTCAGTGAATCGACATCCGCTCTCGCCTTTCGACGATCATTTGGTTATAATATTCGGTAAACAAAATTGAAGTCGATATTGGATTTAGAAAATCCATAAATTTGTATCATAGGATGTGACGATAAAAGTTGCTAGGTTTAATGACAAACTTATATTGGGAAACCAAAAATGAAAGTTAAATAAATGAACAAAATAAAATAGAATACAAGTACCAAACCCTTAAAAGCCCTACTTACATTCGACGCTACCCCATCGATATAGCCGCTATCCTTAAAATCAATTCGACAATTTCTTGACATCATCTGGCTTAATTGAATAAAATGAGTTGATCAATAGACTCACCACATGTAAATGTAATCTCACCCACATAGTTCGCCCGTTTCGAAAGCAGCTCAATCAGATAAAAAGCCACTAGAATTCAATAAGAAAAAATCAGATGACACACTCTACAGTGACATAAGCCCTATTTGTTTAGCAATTTAACATGATCAAGATATTAATAAAGTGTTTTAGGCATGCCACACGAACGAAACATCAGACGAAGTGTAGGAAAGCAGAGTCAGTCAATAACTCAATCGACCACGATGTCAGTAGGTCCGATACCTCAAGTATGGCAGTATCCGACTGCTTGGAGAATATTAGACGTAGAGAAGGAGCCCTGCGATATCCCAGAAAGACAATACCCAGCGGCAGAAACCTACACAAATGCGCAGAACCTCCTCACCCAGTGGGAAAGGGTGCAGGAGCAGGTAGATGTGCAGGTGGTTAAGGCGAGGATGTACCTTGCAAACGTGGTAGAAGACATCCTCGCCGGGCGGATCGCCATCGCCTATCCACCTCGCCCAGTCCGAGATACCCGAAGACCCTACACAGTGGAGGCTCTCAGACGAAGCCTGAAGCGATACTGTCCGGAGGAATGACTCAATAATGACAATTTATGTAGTGGATGATTTAAAATATCAGCAATTTGTGTGTTCTTTTTGTATAATTGGAATTATTTGCAATTTTGTTTAAATGAAATAAATGATTCTTCAATTTGAGCAATAATAAATAAAACGATCTGTTTAATTACAGCGATTTCTTCCTTACGAATCTTGCAAACGGAACTGGACCACGCGAGACAAGCAAACACGGAATTACTCGCCCAGATTATCCAATTAACGCGAGAAATGCAACATATGAAAGCGACATGGACGGATCCCGCAAAGACGAAAGCGATCTACCATCGACTCACAGCGGCCCAGAAAGGCTGGGAAGAAGAACGGCAGCTCAACCAGAGTCTGCGCACGCAGATTCGGGGACTCGAAGTCGCCCTAGCGGTATGCCGAGAAGGTGAAGCGGTAACTTACCCGCTCATCTTCGCCCCAACCCAACTGCCATAGACAACCACCAAGCCAGCAGAACAGTCCGTCACTACAACCAACAACCGTCGACCGGGACGTAAGGAACGTGCCCGACGTCGTGCAACACAACTCCAAAACATCAAGCAGTAAATGATAATGTGTTTAGATTGAATAGAATAGTTTTAAACTTAGTTGAATTGTTATATAACCGTACGCCACCATCGCCAATTCGTTCCACAGTCAATTAAGAACTAATCCTGAATAGTATGAGGGACAGAGCAAAGCGAGCACAGGTCTTCCATCGACAGCTCGTGAACCCGAGGGTTGTCCGAGCAACTATAGTACTAGCCAATGGTACTCAATTTTTGCGGGCAATCCACCACTTGAACACATTACCAACGTTGCTTAGCAACGGGTGCCAAGTGGCGATCAGTATCATTTTGTATGGCGTTACGAGGGCAACTAGAAGGATAAGCAAGATTTGAAACCCTGTAACCCACCATAATTTTTTCAGTTTTGTCGAATTTGTTTTGTTTTCTTGTTGTATTTGTGTAGGTATCGTGCGAATCTTGGTGCATTTTGTTATTATTTTAATTTATTTTTATGTTTATTAATTTATTTTTAATTCTCTTATTTTCTCATATTTTATGGGGTTTAATTGGTGTTTCCAGGTTTATTTGAATCTGCATGTTATGTTTGCATGTGTGTTACTGATCCATTAAAACATTCCTCAAGGCCGTTTACGTTCTGGCCCAACAATATTAAGGTTAAACTGTATATTTCTATAATATATTTATTTACTTTTTAATAATATAAATGCTATTTAAATTACAATAATATTTTATAATAAATCATTAACTCAACAATTTTATAAATTTATTTGACTTATTTTATTAATATTTCTTTCCAATTTTGATGAATAGTAAATTTACTTTGAGTGAATTAAAGTATTAAGTATTGAGTTCAAACATTTAAATTTCATAATTTTCATTTAAATTTTAATCATAAAATGTTTAAATATTATATTTTTGCCATTTTTCAAAATGCCTACAAAAATTTCAAAGAAACCTAGATTTGAAAGTAATTGTTTTATAAAAATTTAAGTAAAATAAAATTAATAATACATTATAGAAGTATGTAGCGAAGATACAGATTTAACATTTTCTACAGAGAATCAGGAAAATAATGGTGTTGAAATTCGTACTGTATTGTCAGTATTCAGGGAATGTACGGATTTACATGCTCATGAAAGATTAATAACTCAATTAAAAATTGAATTTTACGATAAAGTTTATCGATACTTTTGTTATAATTTAATTATTGAATTTATCATCTAGTTAAATATTAACGAATTTTGTGAGGATTTTTTCAACTGTTTTCGATTTATATTGGAAATAGAAGATGACACGAGATCAGATATTCCAATTCAATTTATTATTAAATTCGTTATTTCTTGTCTCATAAAAGCAGACAATACGGATGCCAAGGAAAAAAGTCTGAAATTTCTTAAGCGTTTAGTTAAATTCGCATTTGAACACCATGACTGTGAACAACATTATGTTCGACTTCATATAGTTAAAACTTTCAAAGTTCTTTTAAATGAACTGAACGATGACATCGATGTTCCTGAAACATTTTATGATATTATACAAGATGCATTATTAAAAAGAGTTTGGGATGTTAAGCCATCTATAAGAGCTGAAGCAGCTCAAGCGTCTTCAAGATTACAAAACCCCAGTGATGCCGGATGTAATGTTGTTATTTCACTAACTCATCTTTGTAAATTCGACAGTTCTCACAAAGTTCGTTTGTCAGCAATGCAATCGCTAGCGATCACGACTAAAAGTTTACCTGTCATTATTACTCGATGTCGTGATGTTAATAATTTCGTCCGGAAAGGTGCTTATGATTTACTGATTAAATGGAAAATATTGAAACCTCTCACCGTTTCAAAACGATTGCAAATAATGGAAAATGGATTGAATGACAAATCAGACATTGTCAAACAATCTTGTATTGGATTGCTCAAAGTTTGGCTGCATGTATCGGAAAATGATCCAGTGGCTCTTCTGAAACGTCTGGATGTTGAAACCATGGAAGAAGCTACTGAATTGACACTGAAGAATTTATTTCAATGTTTGAGTGAACAAGAAATTATCACAATGGTAGATTTCCTGAGTGAGAAAATGAACGATAAGTAGGGATTTGTCATCAGTGAAATACAGAAATTGTTGTGTTGGCTTGTTTAGGAAAATAGTTCTGGATGAGCATATGACTAGTGACATGGTGTTTTTCTGGCGGCATTTAGTACAATTTCTAAATGAAAAAGCCGAAGATAATGCTAGCCAATTGGAACGAATTATTCCCTCGGCCATTGATTTTGTGCTCCTTTTAGAAAAGTAATTTTAGTGATTTAAATTAAATCTGTAGTTTAATTATTGAAGCAGAATGAAATAATTTTATTTAATCTTATAAATCTTTATATAAATCCATATATAAATCCATAAAATATTAATATTTTTTAAATTGTTGTTTTGAAGAGATGTTTGCTGGAATTTATATATTTATATATTCGATCATTAAATTTTGAAAATTAATTCAAAACTTCAATATTGACCGTTAAATCTATACCTTCGTACACTGATATCACGTTTTTAAATCTTTCCTCTATTATGCATATTTTCTTAAATCTTTGAAATCCTGAAAGAAATCTCCAAGCTCCATTTAATTACTAAACAGGTGTTTGCCCAAATCTTATTTCACTGACCAACTTGCTATCGATTTTCACAATTATCAATAAAATTGCTATTTCTTCATTCTCCATGTTCACAAACAAACATTCGTGCTAATTGTCTTCATTTAAAACCGTTTCTCATTTGAAATAGAATTATTGAACTCAAAGCTCAATGGATTATAGTTGTCCATATTCAGGTTATTGAGTAAGCCAATCGAACAATCAAGGCTCAAAGAAGTCGTGCTTGATGAATATTTAGAGTCGTACACAATTATCAAGCATTTATTGCCAATAGTTAAATATATGGATATATACGATGAACACAATCGCAAGATCATGTTTGATATGGTTAAGCTTGCATTGTCCTCACCAGCGATTCCTTTCAATTACGTAGAGCCCCTAATGAAAATGCTAGTTCACATGGAAAGCAATAATGTAAAATGTTAATTATAATCCGAAAAATCTCATAAAAAAATCATCTGCAGGAGAAAATATGCAATTTAACAGTTGAACTAATCAACGAATTGATCAATGAACCCGGTAGTGAATCGACAGTGGCTCTTTCAGCGGACACTCTACAATCTGTCCACAATGAGCCAATGATTGTCGATACTGGAGATAATCAACCGGAAATCGACCCGACCGTCATAAATCGGGAAGCCTTACGTCGAAATAAATTAGAAGTAAATATATATATATATATATATATATATATATATTCTCCAGTCCACTAATTACTCTCATATATCTTTCTAATACTTAGCTAGCGGAAATCGAAGTCCGTATCAATGAATTGAACGAATCAATGAGTAATTGCCGAAAGGAAAATCTGTTTGATAAAATGGCGAACATCCTCGTGGATTTGCAAGCCTTGTCCGATCAGAAAACTTGCCTATATAAACAAAAAGATCTGCTATTGAATCCCATCGGCAATGGTAATGAGGATATCATCATCAATACCGGGTAATAGAGCTCCTAGCGGCGATTGTCTGTTATCGATATATTATAATGCTAGAGCCGGGATTGATGGTGAGCCGGGCCTGGAGCAGGGGCAATTGCCGGCCGCAGCCACTGATGATGAACCGATGGTGGGAGAACCGAGTGAACGGATTAAAAAGGAAGTAAATGAAAGCACGCTGTGGATGAGTAAAGGCATGGAAAGCAAAATAATCAAAGCCAACGTCATGACAATTGTAATGATTCAGGAGTGCAATTTGTTGTGGCATTTACCGCCGACTTTAAGGACTCTCTTTCTTGACGTTGTAAGGATAATTGATTGGTTTCCTTTGGACGATAATACTCTTCCTTCTCACTAGATTCTCGTCAGTGTGCAGCATTCCGATATCTACGTCCGTGAGAAAGCCATAATGGCAATGGGACTCTGCTGCCTTTTAGATAAGGAAATCGCCGTTAAATACTACCAGATATTCATTGATGTAAGTGTGACAGCAGGAGATTACTATTGTGTTACTATTTATTAATCGATTTATAGAGTTTGCACATGGATCATGACTCGATCAAGGAAATATCGCTGAAATCATTGATTGATATGTTTATTCGATTTGGGATAGAACCTTTCCAGGAGGCCTTTATAGCCAACAAGGATGCCAAGGGATTGTTATCATCGAGTAAAATCAATATTTTCCACGTTAATCGCTAATGATTCGTGTTTACAAATCAATAAAGAAACCGAAGAATCTGGATCGACATTGAAATTGGAAACGAGTTTCATATCGGACGCTACCCAATTGACCGAAGAGGATTACAATAGGTTTACGACGGAATTAATGACTCCGATAATCGATCTCCTTAACCATCAGGTATGGATATATCTCTCTCTGTTGCCGATAGCCAATCATATTCATTCCCATCTCATAGAATACAGACATTCAAACAACTGTTGCTATCGGGCTTTCGAAACTGCTTTTCAGTCATAAGTTGTTGTCATCGAAACTGTTGTCACGCCTGTTGCTTCTGTGGTTTAATCCGAGCACTGATGGCAATATCAAGTTGCGTCAATATCTAGCGGCATTCTTCACGAATTACAGTCTCATGTCGGCTGATAACCAAGAGGCGATCACTAATTGCTTTCTGACCACAATGAGGACCTTGTTTAGGGCACCGGCTGACAGCCCGCTGCTGGAAATCCAGTTCACGAATGTTATAGAGTTTTTCGAACGAGTTACTGATTCGAAGTATTTGATTGAAAATCGGGATGATAATGTCGATAAATCGAAATTAGTTAGTGATTTTATTTGGAAATCAATAATATTTAATTAATCGATTACAATTATTACATGTTGTGTTCCTTACAGATGAATTGCAGTTCTCGGATTCTTTGCAAATTGGTTGGGATTTGAGTTTTGGTTTACTTATTGTTTGCAACGGCAGTTATTTTCATACGTTCAATTTTTATTATTGGTTTATATTTTCACTAAGATACTTATTACTTTAATTAATATTGAATAGTTTTACTAATATTGATAATTTTCACTATTATTGATCATTTTTACAAATATTGATTATTTTCACTTATGGATTATTTTCACTATTGATTATTATTACTAATATTGATTTTTCATTAATATACATTATTTCACTATTATTGATTAATTTTATTGATAATTATTTTCATTAATGATTATTTTGACGATTATTGATTATTATTACTAATATTGATTTTGTCAATAATAATTATTTTCAATATTATTGATTATTTTTACTAATATTTATTATTTCATGTTATAGATAATTTTCATCAATATTGAATATTTTCGCTAGTTGATTATTTTTACAAATATTGACTGTTTTTACTAATAATAAATTTTCACTATTTTCATTTCGAATCTCATAAATTGCATTTATATTGATTATTTATTAAAATTTCAGCTAGATCATTAAATTATATATAAAATTTTAAAAATAGTTATTATGTTGCATGCCATAAAGGATAATTTAATTACACTAGAATAATCCATGCCACGATCAATTGGCCATGATAATCTGCAATCAAATTCTACAGTCACCCCTGAATATTGAAACCAAATACTACATCCCAATGTTGACCCGGTTGAGATTGTCACCATGCAATGTGGACATGCTCACGAAACTAACTCCATTGATTGCTACAATTATCACTAAGGTCAAGGAAAAGAAATGGATTGCAGCGCTGGAAAAACTGCACAATACACTATCAATAAAGCTCGAACAGATGGTGGCTGAAGCAGAGGATCCAAATGAAACCTTAGTAAAAGATGAAACTGTTATTGAGCCTGCGCCAAGTTCTGATGTCAATCTTGAGAATCAAACGCCAGCCTCATCTAGACCATCCTTGCTGGAATTGGGATCCGATGGCCGAAAGATGAATGCAACGTATCTTAGTCGACGAATCAACAAGACTTTAAATATCAGTGATTCCGATTCTCCGATAAGATCGGTGGCTGATATGAATGAGTCTACATTAGATGAAGAAGATGAAAATATGGATGGATCAACTGTCCGATCGGGCTCGATATCCGATATTAGCAAGCTTCCTGTAAGTTTATCGCTTTGACTGCGATTCCTTTATCATTTGCTTTATCCAGCCCGACAATTCTGCCGATGATAATATTTTCAGAAAGCCTTTACCGAGAAATATACGCGTGACGAGATCTAGCTCAAAATTGAATTCGTCATCCGGTTCCACCGCTTCAGCGCGCAAAAAGAAATAGTTCATGCTTGATAATTAAATGTTAATAGCTGTATTTTGTATATTTATGTCTAATGATATTTTTATAATAATAATTATTATTATCAAGTTTATATATTTCATGGTATTTCAAAGATGTTAAATTTGTTTTGATTCCGTGAATATGCTACGGTTGCAACTGCAGCACACAATTGGGGGATTTAGTTATTGATCCCGAGAGAGGGTATTTTTGAGGAATTGATCAGGTTATGAGATAATTGAGATAGTACAGTGTTGTCCAACGTTCATGGAATGAATGCCCAAAATTTTACGAAAAAATAAAAAATGCTGGTCTCAAAACAAATCTTAGTTTAATTTTTTATAAATTAATTCTACATTATAATCAAATAGCGTATTTGAAATTCCTAAATTGTTTTCAGTTAATCGGCATCTATAAGAATGTTTTGTATATTTATCCCGAAAAGAATCTTTCGCAGTTATACGTTGTGTTGGCGTTGTGTTATTTTAATTTGTTTTTCTGTGGTTTCGTGACTCTTACCTAAACGCCTTTAAAATTATTATTCTGTCCCATGGTAGTTGCCATGTTGATACTGTACGTAGGGGTTGAAAATGAGTTAACTAACTCATGATATTTTCACTTTCGGGTTGTTGACTGCAGATGGAAGTTTTTGCGTCTCTATTTTTCTAAATCCTAGTCCATAATTGTCTATTTCTACAATTTCTATGCCAAATTGTCATCTTTACCCATTATTTATTAAGGCATCATTCAAAAATTTGAGCAGCTTTCCGCCCTTATTTTATATTAAATTTCTTATTTCATTTATTTAATCAATTACACTTTGTCCTAGCATATCCTATGCCTTTCATGTATTTCAAATTTGACAAACAGTTCTTTAACTTCTAGCACACTTCCCTCATTTCATTCCTAACCTCTCCGTCGACGTTCCCATCGAGCGCCTAGGTTTGTACAACAACGACTTGTGGTTCAAGAACAGCGCCACTAGGGCTTGAACGATTCAGCTATCACTGAGGGATTGAGAACAGTCTTCGACTCTACAACCAGCTAAAATTAACTAGCCAGGCGAGCTAACGGCTCAACTCTCTTAAAAATCTACACCGATACATATGTTGGGCCAGAACACAAACGGCCTTGAAAATTGTTTGAATGCATCAGTAATACAGCACGAAAACCCAGCACCAAGATAACTTAAAATACAACATACAACATCAACTAAACACTTTAAAATCTGAGAGAATATAAATAAATATAAAATCAAAAAACATAAAAGTAAAATAAAATAAATACAAAATGCATCAAGAACCGCACGAAATTTACATAAAAAATAACATAATAACAAGAAAGTTTGACCGAAAAACGAAAACTTAGATAAAAGTAAAAATTAATGAATTAAATGAATAAAAATAAAATATTTTTGGCTGAATAAATTTAATTAAAAATGTTAAAAATAAATTACCAATTTAAATTAAGAAAATAATAAAAAATTTAATTTAGATAACACAAATAATTTCAAGGTCAGATTTGTTTTATCGCAATAAAATTAACACGCAAGGTTAAGGTCAAATTATAGGTATATATACTAATGTGTTTTTACAAATTATCAACTTAATTTTCAGTCTTATTTTTCAGAAAAAATTTCAGTCTAAATTGAGTTGGTGTGCGTTGCAACTGAGAGCCGTGCATTCAGATAATTGAGTGGAGTCATGAAGTTAGGTTAATGATTTAGATGAATACTAATTACTTGATCTTGTCAATGGTTCTTAGTGCGGGTCACTTTAGACCATTGTCTCGCATTGTCGATTCGAAGGAGTGAGTCTTTCGTGGTTAATCTTTCCTCCGATGCCATTTGTGCTTGACCATTTGTCGCGACGTCCCCATGTGAGAATTAAAGAAAGAAATTTATTTTGATAGCTTATTAATCTATTTGATCCTTTCCCTGTAGATTTGTTTAGGTAGTGATCTTCTAAATAATTCATGTTGAAGTCTATGATGAAAGTTAAATGAGTTTCTGGGTGTAGGCATGATTTAAATACTATATTATTGTCTTACACCAGCTGTCACTGAGATAAATCACCTATAATATAAAAGAAAATCAATAAATTTATAGCATATAAACACACCAACTCACCTTGAGGTTGCTTGTAAAATCGTCGATGAGAGAAACCCTAAACTATAGAGACACAAAAAGTGATAGAGAAATAAAATAATGCACATTAACTCAACCTATAATAAAACATGCATGCTAACTTTTAACATGTAGCCATCCGAAGTTGAAAAAACCCCTATAATAAATTAATTTAGACATTTTTGAGATATTTTTAGAAAAAAAATGGCGGAAAAATTTTTTAAATTTAATGCTAAGGAAACTTATCCAAATTTTTATGAAAATGATGAAACTTCTTCGTAAGAGATTTATTTGAAAATTGAAATAAATTACATATTTTCATAGGCTTTCAGACATTTCTGCAGAAACAATTCCATTTCGTGATGAAGAAGAAATCACATTGTACGATTTATTTGAAAATTGAAATAAATTACATATTTTCATAGGCTTTCAGACATTTCTGCAGAAACAATTCCATTTCGCGATGAAGAAGAAATCACATTGTACGATTTATTTGAAAATTGAAATAAATTAAATATTTCCATAGGCTTTCAGAAGTTGCTAGGGCCCTCAACAACATTTGAGACTCGAACAAAAAAGCATAAACTGTAAATTTTATTTTTAAGTTATAAAAAATTATTCTTCTTACAGAATTTCGGAAATCGATAAAATACGAATTATCAATGCCATGGAAAATGGTGAAGACTATTTCCATTTTGGAAAATTATTGGGAATAGCTAGAAATTCCATAAAAAAAAAATTTATAAATACCGGAAATTTGGGAAATTGTCACAAGGCAAGATTGGTGGCAGTATATCCAAAATTTCGGAAGAAAATGGCAACAAACTACTTGATTTTGTGGAAAAAAATGTTTATGCTTCATTAGAGGAAATGAAGAACTTTTTAATTTCCGAAAATTTAAGTGTTTCCACAAACACTATTTCCCGTTTTCTTGAAAATCATCTCATAACGACCAAGCAAATAAGACCATCGGTCGCTGAAAGAAATTCAGATCGCGTCTTGAATCTCAGAATGGAATACACGACGCGATATTTAGAAGAGGCATGGATGGATTCTCAATTAATATATATTGATGAATGTGGCTTTAATAGTAATATATGAAATAAATGATGATTAAAAGTTATATTTAACAGCTTGAATTATGATCATATTTCCTTATGAAATCATAACTCAACTCTTAAAATTTAACTTTAAGTTATATAACAATATAAAAAACAACTTACTTAGCAGCCATTTAAAAAATGGCTGAAATGAATTCACAAAAAATAAATTCCGCCAAGTTAATTTATGTATCAACTTGAATTATAGCGGAATTTATCTCAGTGACAGCTGGTGTATTATGCGTGCGGTTATAAACCAGGTGACAAATCAAATTTATATGGATTAGCATATATGATTTTCTTACTGGAGCAAGACGCTGATTTTTCTTTTTCTTTACTTTTAATATGGGTGAGAAATTAAATGTCGATTATTTCTTATGTTTATTTTTGTTGACGTAACAAATATATATTATTTTGACTGCGTTGTTGGTGGCTATTTATCGCCACATGATTGATTCTATTGATATTAAGCTAATGGAAAACGTAAATGTATTCTAGTTATCTCAACGGGAACGATATTGGACATTTTTACTAAATGATCAGATCTAATGCACCGACCAAGTTTGTTCATTCATCCCTGATTTTGAATTTTTTTTAAACTTTGTAGATGCCGTCTGGCTATGACTATCTGTTCGGTTAATGCTATGATCGTCCCCTCGCAATCTCCGTTCAATCACAGAACCATTTACGGAAAACAAAAGCATTAGAAGCCGTCATTAAGTTCAATCTGCCTTAGTCAATGTGTTTTCTATTTTTATGCAGTAAGTTTCAATGAGCCGAATTATTGATAGACGTTGTCTGGATGATATTATACTCAACTCTCACACCTTTATATTGTGTTACCGCTTATCTGACTAGATGTTATTTGTAATGAAATAACAAGCTGATTTATCTAAATATTTATAACTAAGATCCAAACACAATCTAAGTAGGACTTGAAATACACTTAAAAATACAAATTTCAGAAAACAATTGTGTTCACTGATATTAATTAAATGTTTCAGTCAACAGTTACCAACGAAAAACAATGACGATCCTAATATGCAAAATACAAACCCAAAAACAAATCTCACCATCGATATCAAACAAAGCTAATTTAATCTTAGATTGTGTTTGGATCTTAGCTATAAATATACATTTAATGGGTACAATTTCTTTGTTGGGATTTTTGTCTTATTGATTATTGAACACGAGGAGTCGGATCGAGAGACCTATTCATCGACGAATATTTAATATCCCAACACTGCAGCACCTTTGAAATCCCAACTTTGAAAATTTCAAAAAGCCCAAACATCAGATCTATATCATTTAGATTGTCATGGAAGTCTCCAGGTAACGGAAGCTCAAATTTCTCCTTCAATGTTATTTTCTATTACGGTTGAGTTCGCCACCGATCACATACAGGGAGAATCATCAAGACATCGTCGATGGTATTTCGTCGCCAATTCTAGAATAGTTATTTATTTCGATGGAAAACATAGGATTCGCTCTGAATTCTGCATGGATGTAAAATTGTGGTTGTTAATTTATGTCTCATTCTAACGATTAAGTCAGGCCAAGTGATCTAAGAGAACGTCTGCGGTGCAACTGTGGGGAAGTTCAGGTGAGTATTTTTCATTGTATCCTACTATTATTTTGCTTTGAGGGTAGCTTCTACAGCGGTGAAGATTCGCGTTATTATGCATAGGCAGACTATTGCCGGGTTCAAATAGTTAAATGATTTTCTCAAAATAACTTAAGGGCATGGAATTACTCATCGCTTACTATTTACTCCACGAAGAGGTTAGTTACATTTTTGCGCTTTATGGTGATTTTATGTTTTGGAATAAAATGTCTTGTAAGTTATTCATATTTTATGCTAGTTTCTAGGTCTGCCTATAATGTATCCGTAATTTGCAATTATTTACATGTTTTATAAATAGAATGTCTTTATAATTTAATACATTATTTTAGAGTTATTTCCTGTCTTACGAGGATCACTGTGCATGCCTATTTTAATAAACTCATATCCTAGCTTTTGATCTTTGTACGTTTAGTTATATTATTGAATAAATTATTTTGGAATTTGCCTTATGATTTGGGATGGATCTGCTGTATGTCTGTTTCCCGATCTAACACAAATATTTTATCACGTAGGGTGTATTCTATATATGTTCGTCTAGCGATTTAATGCGTAAGGTTGATTGACTGTTATTTTTACGGGTTCTGATCCTTTGCTTTTAATTTTTATGATTTAATGGGTATTCCTCACTACCGGAAGGATAAGGTGCTCAATTTTGATTTCACTAATGTGACTCTGGGGTGTGTTTTTAGATCTCTACTTGGGTTTCGTTGACTCTAATACGTTGATTTACCTTCCTCGTGATATTATTAATTATTTCATAGCGTAATAGGTTTTTGTTTTCTCTATTTTACTCGGATCTTTACATTTCTTTTCTAATTTATTATCTAATTCCTATCTGTACCGAATTAGAAAAATCCGGCAGAAAAACAACTTTAATACTCTTGAACTCATATAATTGTATTCATAATATATTGGCATAGCATAGTTAGACCAATTCTATCATACGTGCATAGTATTCACTCCGACTCACTTTGAGAGTTTTCTCCAACAGTGCTTGATAATAGTTCGAGACAATTATTCAAGTACTTTGTGATACAATGCTGTTTTTTCTGATAAAAAACGTTTGGGTTTTTTACGAGAAAAAGTGATCCCTCACAAATGATTAAATTTTTGCGAAAATGAAATGGTATTTATACCTATTGGTGGGTTTTTGGGTGTTGATTTCTTGAAACTATATGGTTGTAACCCAGACAACCCCATACAAATATCTTTTGCTTACCACTCGGCACCCGTTGTTAAGCAACGTTGGAACTGAGTTCGAGTGGATGGATCGTCCGCAAAAAGTGAGCGTTATTGCTAATGCTATAATTGACCGAACGATCCATGGGTCCAACGAGCTGCCGATAGAAGGCCTGTGCTCGATTTCGATTTTTAGGTCCCTTTATTTTCCAATATCCTTCAAATGTTAACCTATACTCTCATATCATTTATCTTTATGTCCATTCGCCTAGTCATTCTCATCGTTGTCCGCATTGATGATTTTTTATGGCCTGTAAACCCTTTGTTATGTTAAATAAACACAGTACATCACTTACCCTTATCCCTATTATAACTACAACGTTCCCTATTTTTATTGCTAGCCTCATCATTGATACTATTATATGTATTACCTTTATTAATTGTTACTAATATTACATTTTTTATTATTCTTATTATTATATAATTACCATTAAATTTATTATATTACTACTATTCTTATATTTATTATTATTATTATTATTATTATTATTATTATTATTATTATTATTATTATTATTATTATTATTATTATTATTATTATTATTATTATTATTATTATTATTATTACTATTATTATTATTGTTATTATTATTATTATTATTATTTTTATTATTATTATTATTATTATTATTATTATTATTATTATTATTATTATTATTATTATTATTATTATTATTATTATTATTATTATTAATATTATTATTATTATGTTTTTGTAGGGATCCGTCCTTATTTCTCTGCTTTATAAAAATATTTTTCTTATATAAAAATTTAGCCGTAATTTATCCTTATCTTTACAGTTTTCGGTAAAGTATTTTTAATAATTCGAAAATCTTAAGCAGCGTTTCGCCCATATCTTTCGGTTTTATCGGATTATTATACCAACAATTTGAGCCGCGCTCCACCCTTTCCTTACAATATTCGCTGAAGTACTTTAATTAATTCGGAAAATTTGAGCAGCATTCCGCCCATTAATTTACGGTCTTATCCGATATCTTATTAATTATTGAGCCGTATTCTACTTTTACTTTGCTATTTTGATAAGTATTTTAGTTGATTCGGAAAATTTGAGCAGCGTTCCACCCTTATTTTTCAGTTTTGTAATAAATATTTTGCTTATTTCCGAAAATTTGCGCAGCGTTTCGCCCATATTTTCCGTCTCAATTCAACATAACTTATTTAATTCTTATACATTATTTAAAAACATTATTTTTATGGTTTTAGTCGTTCGGATTAATTTTTTTCCGATGGCTATTCATTTTAACTGTTGCAACGATTTCGCCATTTTCCTCGCTACCCTTTCTCTCTCTTTATCCTTAAGATCTATGTATGTTCTCGTTATATTTAATGAGTGCCCACTGGACTACTCGGTGTTAGTGATTTTGAGCCGATTGTTGTTAAAGATTTTCGGTCTATTTTTCAGGAAACGGATGGCGAAGGAGCAACCATAAACTACTTCCCCACCTCCCAATTTCCATATAAATGAACAATATTGACGTTCCAGCTACTGCGTTCTCACGCCGTAGCCCTCACGGGTATGAACTATTGGCGGACTTACACCGCACTTACACAGTTCGGTAGGGTGTTTCATTCTACTGTCTTGCAATATGTTTTGGCTGTTGGCTGAAAAAGAAATAATAAATAAATTTTACCATATCAGTTGAGTAAAAGTTTCAATGCACAAAATTGTCGGCTTTAAAATATTTATTTGGCATACATCGTCCATAAATTTATCCGGCAAATTGGCATAAAATCATCTTGATCATAATTCATGTCATTAATTCATAAAATTTCGTAAATTCGCATAGTAGCAATCATATAAAATCAATACCCGTACACTGTCTGAGAGTTAACGTGTTCAGTCAAAACATTTAATTAATTGGCTGAATGCACAGCTCTCAGTTAGTTATGCACACTAACTGGAATCAGACTAGGGCTGCTGTTTAAAAATAAGACTACCAAAAGAGACTGAAATTAAGTTGGCACCAAATTTACGTTGAAAAGTTATCAAAACACATCAGTATATATACCTATAATTGCGATTAAACAAAATTTGGCCTTGAAATTATTGGTGTTATCTAAATTTAATTGTTATTAATTTCTTAATTTAAATTGGCAATTTATTTTTAACATTTTTAATTAAATTTATTCAGCCAAAAATATTTTATTTTTATTAATTTAATTCATTAATCTTTACTTTTATATAAATGGTCATTTTACGGTCAAATTTTCTTGTTATTATGTTTTTTTATTTAGATTTCGTGCGGTTCTTGATGCATTTTGTATTAATTTTATTTAAATTTTATTTAAAAAATAACGCCAATAAAAACTTTTCGTACGATATATTTCGATAGCATAACTATCATCTTCAGGTACTCAAAACCAACTAAAAATATTATGAATTAACATTTAATTTAAACAAATTATTTTTTATTAATTTAATTTTGTAATAAATAATTATTTATAAAATGTATTCAAATAACTTTTAATTAATTTAAAATTTCATTTATATTATAACTTTTTAAAAAATTAATGTAATTTAAAATTTCATTTATATTATAACTTTTTAAAAAAATTAATGTAATTTAAAATTTCAATTATTTTAATAATTGGTGGGCTTCTGGGTGTGGATATTCTGAAAAATATATGGTTCTTACCCAGACAACCCCATACAAATATTCTTTCGCTTACCACTCGGCACCCGATGCTAAGCAACGTTGGAACTGTGTTCGAGTGGGTAGATCGTCCGCAAAAATTGAGCGCTATTGCTAATGCTGTAATTGACCGAACGATCCATGGGTTCAACGAGCTGCCGGTAGAAGGCCTGTGCTCGAATTAAATTTATTTGGGTCCCTTACTAAAAGTAATTTTTCGTTTTTGTGATTTCTCAGGTTTGCACTTCGAATCTGTCAATTGAGTTGGGTCAGTTAACACTACTAACTATCAATGGTATCATTTATTAAAAGAAAAACTTATGTTCATGAATTAAATCACATTCGCCTCCTTGAGCCGCCGACATTTTGCGAGCTCAGCTCTTCCTGGTTGGTGCCGGTTGGGTTTGTCTTTGGGTGTTGTCGGAACTATCGTGTCTCGATAAGCCAATTGTGCCGGGGCGAAGACCAACGGGTAAGTTACCGCTGCCCCTTCTTGACTCGCCGACAGTGCTGTTTCTAGCCCTTTAATATGAGTCTTCAAGTTCAATTGTCGCTCGCCGGCCCACCCTTTTTGCGCTGCTTCCATTCTTTGGTAAACAACCTTTGCCCTTTTCGGTTCGATCCAGGTTCTCTTGATCTGCTGGATCTCCCGGTGAGTTGCAGAAGCTGTTGATGTAATTCCCGGTTGACTGCCTGGGCCTTGTCTAACTCCCTTTGTAGAATGGGGGATTGTCGAAAATTCATTTCTGAAATAAAAATGAGGTTACATAACATTTTCTTTTTCTTTTTTATTAAAAAATTTAATCGTTTATCAAGAGGGATCTTCGGACCATCACTTATTAATTAACCTCTGGGGAATCGGTCAGTTATAGTAGTAATAAATCGTGAAAAGTTTAGTAAATTGACTGAGGCGTGAAAACGAACTCATTTATTTAAATCATTTCATGAAATTTCATGCACATTTAGAATGTTCTTGATATTCTATTTTCTTCTCTTGAGGTACCGCTCTCTCGCATAAGAATGTTCGCGTCGGAGTTCAGTGATTTCATTTTCCTTCATCATCTCCTTCGGCAAGATGTGTCGTGGGACTACCACGCGCATTTCGGACATTCGCCTCTGGAGCCTGGGGTCATCCAACTCGTATGAGACATTATATTGTGTGGCATACCCGTCCGTACTGGGTATCCTGTCCGCTGCAATATCTTCGTTGACCCTTTGGAGATATTGTCTCGCCTGCTCTACTTGCCGGTCTGTTTCGGCTTGGTGTCGTTTGAGGCGTGCCAGCAGATACTCTGCCTGCCTCGCATTTCTCTCGCCGGATTTCTTCCGGGCTCCCTTTTAATTGCGACACACATTAAATCCACTTCGTCGGAGTCGCCCTGTGTGCCGCCTCGGGTTTCGCGGACTGGAGATATAGAAAATCCCGCGACCCACATCGCCTGCCTGCATCGGGCAGCCGAGTGAGCGGGGAACCGGGCTATTACTCGGGATGCGTCGATCCACGAGTCCTCTAGAAGCAATAAATTTATCATTTTCGAATTTATAGCGGCTGGATTATTTAATTTTTGGGTTGATGGACTTCGGATCTGTACAGCTTAATGTGACTTATCCGGCATCCTGCGTCAGGGGTTTAAACCCATGAGCTTATTCACATAGAAGTTTTTGGAAATTTTCACAACTCGTTGGTGGTGGCTCAGAGATTTGTCGACAACATAGTTTACGGGGACTTCCTTGGGGTTCCCTCTTCCCATGATCTCGTTTCCAATTCATGATTAGCTATCTGTTGGTAATCAAAAGTTTTTATTTTTGACATTAGTTGAACGGTATCTCGCCAGAAATCTACTTTGGGATGAGATTTAGATCTTCCCATTCCTATCTTTTCGGCCGATTGTGATTATACTCCATCTATTCAGCTGCAGCTCGCTTTCATACGTGGGTGTTATTGGTATTATTCTATCTACTTTCCTCGAGTCCGTCGAATACTCGACGTCATACGATAACGTGGGTTCTATTCCAATCTAATGAATATTTAACTGTATAGAGTTTAAGGTAGATCGTCAGTTGGGCGATTCGGCTCTACGGTTAACTAATGATCGCTGCTTGCCAACAAATTTGCCAACACGTTTATATAGTTATAATCACAATCGTCGACCTATCTAAACCCAGTTTACTCATATACATTCTAAATTTTCAAATATTTAAGTTTGAAATAGTATTGTACATTTTAATCAAGGTTATTTAGTCGTTGATGCTGAATTTACTTATAAATACTAATGGCTACAAACCATGGAAACGACATCCATATGTTGATCTAAATACCTTTAATTAAAGTTATTTACTCGTCAGAGTTTGCCCTATTCGTAGCTGCTACTAATTTAATGATTATTTGGTTTAGTTATCAAATTTCATTTTATTTCTGATGACTACTAAATTATTTGAAACGATGTTCATAATCTTATACCGATGTTTTAAGCAAAAAATCCTTCACTTGTCGGAGTTTAGTTTACCAATCATTCTTAATAACCTAATAATCATTCGAGTCTAACAGATACTCATATTCCTATGTAGGGTCTTTACTTGACATTATGATTTATCAAAATCATGTTTATTAAACATTTAAACTAAAATGTTATCCCTATTTTCATGTAGGTATTGGGACTCCATTTTTTCTATTCATCGAAGTTAGTATATTTTAAAATTACCATTAATAAATAGATAAAGAGTTTTTAAATTAAGTTCGTACGATTATGTAGATAGTTAGACTGAAAACCCATTTATTTATCAAAACGACATACTGCAATTATTAATAGTTAATAAATTTTTATTTTTCGTGCCGCCAGTTTAGTAAAGGCGTTTAAAATATAATAATAAGTTACTTTGATAGTCTCTTCCCATCATGGTGGGCATCGAAAGAATGAAAAATTAAAGAAACACCGAATCTCAAATCTAGATACCCACTTATTAAACCTCATCGAGGATCTGATCGGAAAAACTCTCGACTTCCACCAACGATTTGTGAATTCAGTTTAGGGTGTTTATTTATGGAGATCGTGATCATAATTGGGGTTTAGTAATTGGTCGGTAGTCCACCATGTGATTTCCTTCTCGTAATAGTGATTCAATCAGGCATAAAATGAATAAGTATTAAAAAGAAATATCTGTATTGAATGTAATCAGCATATGCATTAGTCTTAGCGATAAATTGTCGCAACTCTCTGGTCAAGTCCATCCGTGTCGGTATTAAGAAATGATTCATGGTGCGGTTCATATTTACACTAGGGCTCCGAAAATATGTCAAAAGTGAATTAACTAAGTTTAAGATTTACCCGATCGAGAGAATCCACTGGTTCCCGCGATGTCGGGTTCTTCGTACTTCTGACGCTTTTGAGAGACCTGTTCTGGTTTTCGAGACATTTTATTTATCGAGTGAAAATAACCAATTCCCGGCCGAACCATTTCTTTTATACGGAAATGTGTGTCCACTAATGCAGAAGTTTGTGACCCGTGCACACTCTCTCGATAGCCGTTGGTTCATTTCTCGCCATGTCGCTGACAGTTGGAACACACTACATATCGATTTTGTTAATTGGTTTATCATGACATTTAACTAAATGTCACGTGCTTTCCCTCTCCAGTGGTCGTATTTATGACTTTGGATTTTTCCACTAAATCACGACAAATGGCTATTGGTAAGAAAATCGATCGTCGATAATTTCCTCAATTTAGTGGTTCTAACTTTTTCTATCTACGCGGTAAGTTATTTATTGCATCTTATATATATATATATATATATATATATATTTCATTTATTATTAGTTGATAATATTGGAGTCTGGGCCTTCCAGCGGTTGATTAGATGCAGGGTATCGAGTTAAATTTGGGAATGGACGTCATCAAAGTTAGACGGTTTGTGTAAATATCTCCTACGTACTGTCTCCGATCAAGCCTATTATGATCAGGAATGTTTTTATTTTTATAAGTAACTTATGCGTTGTATTTTGCTGTATCATTGTTATAAAATTGATTTGTTTTGATGTGGGTTTTTTGAACTATTTATTTAATCAATTTATTATGAATTAGTTCGTGTGATTGATAAAATATAACTTTGCGTTTTATTTTGATAATCTTTGTATTTTATGGAATTAGTTTCGCCTAGAAGACGGTAATTTGGGATTCGTTAATTTTTCGGGGAAATTATTTTATCAATCTAGTTGACTCGGTTATTTGCCTCGTATAGACTATTGCATTTTTATTCTGTAAATAATATTGGTCTTAGGTTTTGGTTCAGCGAAATCCTATATTTCGATGTTTTAGTTCAATCAACAAACTCATTTAACGACTATAGTAGCTTTAAAGGCCCACTTCCATTTGGATCAGGCATCTCGAGGTTTAATTTATTTAGCTACTTATTTTTCATAAAACCCTTTATTTTGGTCATTATAACCTTACTAGACACCTATATATCCCGATTGTATTCATTTACGGATTTTGTAAAGCTTCCTTATATTTTGAGCGCAGTACTTTAATTTTAATAATTTTATTCGGTATCTTTAACAAAGTTCTTTATAGCGTTGACCATATTCCTCAGTACTCTTAATACATCTTTTCTATGTTTAGTATATCATTTTAATTTCATTACAAATTTTCGTTTACTAAAATTCTTTATAACTTTAGAATAGCATTTAATTTCATTAATAAGTTTCTTAATATTTTTACTAACTTGTTATACTCGAGCATAGCAACGATTTTATTATCGGAAAAACCTCGTCACCTTCATTTAATTGATCCTAGGCGCGTTTGTGTTTATATTATAGTTAATGAATGCCCACTGGACTACTCGATGTTTGAATTTTAGCCGTATGTGAAAAATTAATTTAGGTCGAGTTTATGAGAAATGAGCGACGGAGAAACAGCCAAAAGACTATTTCCCCCTCACCATTTTCCTCTATACGGAATGATATTGACGTTTCAGCTCCTGCGTTCTCACGCCGGAGCCTTCATGGGCACGAAATTATTGGCGATAATACACGCACTTACACGATTTTGATCGTATATTTGAGTTTAATGACTTGTAGTATGTTTCGGCTGTGGGCCAAAAAAAATTTTAAAAACTTCGACGGAAAAATTTCAGTTCATTTGAATGAATATATATTTTGCCATATAATACATTGGATTTCATAAAATTTCGAACATAATACATTAACATCCTCTCCCCACGCCGACATCCAAGCAGAGCTCGATTGAGGTTGTGAGGATGCGACGTGGAGAGAGTTTCGAACATTCTCTTACTCACATCGTAGTTTTTGATTTCACTGGTTAGTCGAAAATTGATTCAGATTAAAAATGATTACTCAGGTTAAAAACCGATTGAAATTGTGTAAAAATGAATCGGTATATATACCTATTGTAAAACCCTAACCTTGCGTGTTCTTTTTGATTTAGTAAAACAAAATTTGACCTTGTGATTTTCTAGTATATTCTAATCTTTAATTTTATTATTTTGAAATTTTATTCGACAATTTTCTTTAACATTTTTTAATTGAATTATTTCTAATTCAAATTCTTTGATTTTTATTCCATTTTCATGAAATTTCTCATTTTTTTTGATTTATTAATGAACATATTGCGTACCTTACACGAATTAGAGACGATCTTATATTCTAGATTTCCCATCTGTTTACTTAACTTCCTTTTATAATTTGTAAAACGTACTTTTATGTTTTTGATTTTATATTTATTTATATTGTGGGGTTTGTGGTTTCGATAACCTTGACCCCAGATGTAATATTTTCTTACCCCCAATGGTTACCCGTCGCTAAGCAACGTTGGTAATGCAACCATCGGTTTTTGGGATCGCCAAAGGTGAGCGCAGTATCGGAACTACTCTGGCCCGATCCCAAAGCTGGGTTCAACGCACCACCGTAAATTATACTAGTTACTTCTAATATTAACCATAACTAATATTTAATCATGGTACCCCCAATCCGCCCCCTGATTAGCCTCTATTTCATTGATTCGTTTTCGTCAAGGATATGATAGTTTGTCAAAAAAATATTAGCGCAAACTATTTGAAACACTATTTAAGAACACCTATTAAATATTTATTGTTAATAACACAAGCATCATTAAAGTCAGCGTCGATCGTATCTAGTTCCACTATTATCGCCTCTTCGGCTCGGTCGGCTGCGTGCATACGAATGATCGTAATGATGGGCCGGCTCTTCTTCCACGTGGGGAGGACTTTCCGTGGGACCATCACGTTCATTGCCCTGGTCTGGTCACGGAGTCTCAGGTCGTCCAACTCGAACGAGACATTGTAGTTGGGGGCATACCCGTCCGTGCTGGGTATCCTGCCTTCCGCAATGTCCGCGTTCACTCGTGCCTGGTATTGCCTAGCCTGGACAACTTGGCGATTCGTTTTCTCTTGGTGCTCTTCTAGTCGAGCTAATAGGAATTCTGCCTGGCCCCTGATCTCCCACTTGAGTGCCATATACATTCTATTCCCAAATGTCCCTAAAGTTGAATATTGTTACTGTCACATAATAGATTTCTAAATTATATTATCATCCTCTACCCGATTTCTAAATTGCGAATCATCATTAGTTAATGGATTCCTAGAAGGTATATTATCATCATTTTACGGATGTTAAAATGTCTAACAAATTCAAAAAGGGGTATTATCATCATTTAATAGGTTCTAAAACGACTAACAAATGTTAAAATGTATATTATCATTATTTAAACGATTCTAAAAACGACTAACAAAGGTAAAAATGTATATTATCATCAGTTAATAGGATCCTAAAATATCTAATGAATTCTAAACGGTATATCATCATTATTTAACCGATTCAAAAATGTCTAATAAATTCTAAAATGCACATTATTATCATCTATAGAATTCTAAAAATGTCTAACAAATTCTAAAAGGTAAATTATCATCATGACCCGACTTCTAAGTTTTACAGTATCATCATAATCGGATTCCCACATTTTTCATTTCCAGCTCTTTGTTACATTATTGTCAACATAGAATTGACCAAAACTTTATACTCTTAGAATTGATCTCAAAAACTTCAGATTAAATGGTCCTCGAACGATGGATTCCTAAACCCTTGCATTATCGTTATCATAAAATCTACTTAAAAAAATATTTCTTCAACTATAATTCATAAAAGAAACTTTCAATTAAATTTTATATCATTATCATCATATAACAAATCGATGTTTATAACGTTACAAAATTTTACTATGATTTAACTTGTCCTTTCTGGGTTTCTAAATTTAGCCTTTCTTATTACCACTATCAGGTAGCATATAGTTGGTTCCGATTTTATTATGGTCATTATCCCTTATGAGCTTTCGAAAATGTCTGAGTGGAGAGGTCTCGATGGCTTAAACCTTGTCTTATTGGCGTGTCGGTGAATCGATTTGTCTCATGGGTTGATTCGATTTCTGGTTGTTTCATTAATGAGGTATCGCAAAATCGGGAACTCGCATTAATCAAGTTTTATCTAACGGAGCTCTCGGGGATCCCTCTTGTCTCATTAATAGTGAACAGCAAGGGGTTGACCTGGTTGGGTAGCTTGGAAGTGATAAGTTTTAGATGAAATCAATTTATTAATTTACCTTCAGAGTCTTTATGGTCCTGTTCCGGGATTCCTCAGTAGTTAGATCTACAAATTGTGAGCGTTTGGTCATAATTATTATTTGGAGTAGCACACCTTATACATAGGTCTGTGCGGCGTGTATGTGGGGCTGATCTCCATCACCCATTCTAGTTGGTGTGCCTCTTGTAGTAATTTACTGTTTATCTCATGGCAGTAGCCTATCGATCCGTCGTTCACTTCTCTATTCATTGACCTTTGCGAATGTCACGTTGCTTATATTTATTCTGTCGCATTGGTTTGATTGATTTTATTTGGAAATTTATTGGATTTTGTGGGATTAATGCCGTTCTAGGATCGCCATCTGCTATAATAGTTGTTGAGTCTCTGTGGTAGGTTATTTATTTTTCTTGTATTTCTATTTATGGAATTGTTAGAAATTACACGTTCTATACTGGTGCTGCTGTCGTTTCGAAGCTTTGGATATTCCAAACCTAATCCACAATTGATTTTGAAAAAATACAATTTCGACTATTGTTTATTTTACTTATTTCATATTGATCGTAAATAATGATTTCGGGAGGTTGTCAATTAATATTTTCTATCATAGTATTATTTATAATATAATTTACTCGGTAACTATGTATTTTATTTAATAATTGACCCGTTTCAAAAACTACTCAGGATGATGCTTCGAATACGATTAATTTGTAGACGATTTCTCTCAAATCATTTGATGTGTTAGTGGCTACTATGAGTTTTATTTAAGAGTCATTCTTTCCATATTGGGTAGATGTGCGAGTATGGGCTTTCGGGCGGAAAATTTTTTATATTACTTAATAATTTCAAATTAATATACCATCTATCATTTGGGGTATTACATTAGTTTAAATGACTTGTAATCAGATTGCTTCCTAAGTTTTATTAAACTAAGTTCAGATCTTTTATATGACTTTCAAACAGTGATTAAAGTAAAGTAATTAAAGAAAATTCGGTTGTAGTTTATTATCATACTAGAACCCTTGAATGTTTTAGAAGTCACAGCAACGAGTTTACCTTCTCTTTTCTTCCCGTCACCTTCCCCTTTAATTGATCTTAGGCGCATGTATGTTTATATTGCAGATTAATGAGTGCCCACTGGACTACTCGGTGTTTTAATTTTTTGCCGTTTGTGAAGATAATTTAGGTTGAGTTTATGGGAATTGAGTGACCGCGAAACAGCCAAAAGACTATTTCCCCCTCACCATTTTCCTCTAAACGGAATGATTTTGACGTTTCAGCTCCTGCGTTCTCACGCCGGAGTCTTCACGGGCACGAATTATTGGCGATTATACACGCACTTACACAATTCGATAGTATGTAAGATTTTAATTGATTGTAATGTTGTTTCGGCTGTGGGCCGGAAAAATTTCGACAAAAGAATATCTTTCATATAACTTTTATTGGACATCATATACATAAACATGTTTGTCATATTCAAATTCATATTCTAACCTTTCCCCACGCCGACATCGCAAACAGAGCTCGTATGAGGTTGTTTGGATGCGACGTGGAGAAAGTTATCAAAACATCTCTTCACTCACATCAAATTAGTTCACTGATTCAAGACTTTGGATCTATTTGTTAAGATTACACTTATTCAAGTTTTTCAAAACTGATTTTTTGTCAAAACCCGCTGCTTAACACCATGTGAAAATGAATCGGTATATATACCTATTGTATGACCCTAACCTTGCGTGTTAATTTTGATTTAGTAAAACAAAATTCGACCTTGTTATTTTCTAGTATATTCTAATCTTAATTTTATTATTTTTGTAATTTAACTTGACAATTTTATTTTAATTTTTTAATTGAATTGTTTCCAATTCAAATCATTTAATTCTTGTTCCATTTTTATGGATTTTAGCATTTTTGAAAAAATTGTCAAATTTTGGTCAAATTTTGATGTTCTCATGCTATGTTTATGTTTATTTCGTGCGGATCTTGTTGCACTTTGTTATTATTTTAGTTTATTTTTGTGTTTCTTGATTTTATATTTAATTGTTTTTCTTTCTCATATTTTAGCATGGTTTGTTAGTGTTTTATGGGTCCGATTTTAAATCTGCATGTTGTATTTGCGTGTGTATTACCGATTCATTTAAACAATTCTCAAGGCCGTTTGTGTTCTGGCCCAACAATATTCTCTCAGATTTTAAAGGGTTTAGTTGGTGTTGTATATTGTATTTTAAGTACTCTTGGTGCTGGGTTTTTGTGCTGTATTACTGATACATTTAAACAATCCTCAAGGCTTTTTGTGTTCTGGCCCAACACTATTCTGTGACCCTAACCTTGTGTGTTAAATTTAATGCGATAAAACAAAATTTGACCTTGAGATTATTTGTATAATCTAACTCTAATTTTTATTATTTTTTCGATTTAATTCGACAAATTATTCCTTAAATTTTTATTGAATTATTTCTAATCAAAATTATTTTATTTTTTTTTCGACTTTTTCCATTAATTCTTTACTTTTACGTAAATTTTCAATTTTTCGGTCAAATTTTATGTTATTTTGTGCGAATCTTGATGCATTTAGTTATTATTTTTATTTATTTTTTATGTTTTTTGATTTTATATTTTAATTATATCTTTCTCGCATTTTAAGGTATTTACTTGATGTATTACGGGTCTGATTTGAAATCTGCATGTTATGTTTGCGTGTGGTTTCCAATTCATTTAAACAAAACTCTGTACTGGCCTAACATTTGCATGATTTGTAAATAATAGACAATTGGTGGGTTACAGGGTTTCAAACCTTGCTTATCCTTCTAGTTGCCCTCGTAACGCCATACAAAATGATACTAATCCACTTAGCACCCGTTGCTAGGCAACGTTGGTAATGTGTTCAAGTGGTGGATTGCCCGCAAAAATTGAGTACCATGTGCTAGTACTATAGTTGCTCGGACAACCCTCGGGTTCACGAGCTGTCGATAGAAGACCTGCGCTCGCTTTTGATTCTTAGGTCCCATTATTCTCCTATCTCCTTCAAATGTTAACCTATACTCTCATATCCTTCATTGTTATGTCCATTCCCATAGTCCTTCTTATCGTTGTCCATGTCGAAGATTATTCTTTGGTCGGTACACCCTTGGTTGTGTTAAATACACCCACATTATATCTTTCACCCTTATCCCTATTATAACTACAATGTTTCCCATTATTATTACCAGCATTATTATTGTTGCTATTATATGTATTACCTTTATTAATTGTTGCTACCATTTCCTATATTAATATTTTTATTACTATAACTACCATTATATTTATTGTTATTGTTACTATGATTATTACTATTATTATTATTGTTATCATAATTATTATCAATCATTACTACAAATACCATAATTATTATTATTATTACCATTATTATTATTATTATTATCATTATCATTATTATTATTATCAATATTATTATTATAATTACCATTACCCTTATCATTATCGTTATATTTATTAAGATTTTGTAGGGATCCGTCCTTATTCCTCAGCGTTAAAGTTTTTTTATGGGTATACAACATTAGCCGTAGTCCACCTATATTTTCCGGTTTTTGATAAAGTATTTTTGTAAATTCGAAAATTTTAACAGCGTTCCGCCCTTGTTTTACGGTTCATCCCTATTCTACAGTTTTCGACAAAGTATTTTCATTGACTCGGAAAATTTGAGCAGCGTTCCGCCCTTATTTTACGCATTCCATTTTTACGTTACTATTTTTGTTAAGTATTTGAATTAGTTCGGAAAATTTGAGCAGCGTCCCGCCCATATTTTCCGCCTCAACTCAAATTAATTTATTTAATTCTTATTTAAAAACATTATTTTTCATGATTTTGGTCGTTCGGATTAATCTTTTTCCGATGGCTATTCATTTTAACTGTTGCAACGATTTCGCAATTTTCCCCGCTACCCATTCCCTCTTTTTGTCCTTAAGATCTATTTATGTTCATTTCATAGTTAATGAGTGCCCACTGGACTACTCGGTGTTAGAGATTTTGAGCCGATTGTTGTTAAAATTTTATGTCAATTTTACAGAAAACGGATGGTGAAGGAGCAGCCAATAAACTACTCATTTACCCTCCAATTTCCCCTATGTACGGATAATATTGACGTTCCAACTCCTGCGTTCCGCACGCTGAGCCTTCACGGGTACATATCATTGGCGATCTTCCACGCACTTACACGAATCTGTACTATGTAGATTTTGCTTTCTTGCGTTATGTGTTGGCTGTGGGCCGGAAAAGGAATAACAAATAATAATTTACCATAGCATTTGAAATAAAAGTTTCGATGCACTAAGGCTGTAGATATAAAATATTTATTCAGCATATTACATCGGCTACATACATTTGAAATTCATTGTATCCATTCCATAAAATTTACTTCGAAAATCCCATAAATTTAATTCGATAAATCATCTATAAATTCAATTGGAAAAACAAAATTATCCATAAAATTAATCTGAAAAATCATCCATAAATTCAATTGAAAAATTACCCACAAATTTGATTCAAAAAAAATCATCCATAAATTCAATTGGAAAAACAAAATTATCCATAAACAAAATCATCCATCAATTCGATCTGAAAAGTCATACATAAATTCAATTGAAAAATTACCCATCAATTCTCTTCGAAAAAATCAACTAATAAATATTGCACCAGTTGAGAGTGATCGTGTTCAGGCAAAACACTTACCCGTGTTAATTGCCTGAATGCACGGCTCTCAACCAGACATACAACCAGTTATACAATTCTATAATGAAAATTTTCTCTGCAAAATAAGACTGAAAATTTGTGAAAACACATCGGTATTTATACCTATTTTTCTCGCGTGTGAAATTTAATGCAGTAAAACAAAATTCGACCTTGTTATTTTCTAGTAAATTCTATTCTTTAATTTTATTATTTTTTGATTTATTTTTATAATTTTTATTTCGAATTTTTATTGAATTATTACTAATTCAAATTTTTCGATTTAAATTTCATTTTAATGAACTTTTATTAATTTTTCCAATTTTTGTCGAATTTGTTGTGTTTTCTTGTTATATTTGTGTAGGTATCGTGCGAATCTTGGTGCATTTTGTTATTATTTTAATTTTATTTTTATGTTTTTGATTTTATATTTATTTATATTCTCTCAGATTTTAAAGTGTTTAATTGGTGTTGTATATTGTATTTTAAGTTATCTTGGTGCTGGGTTTTCGTGCTGTATTACTGATGCATTTAAACAATTCTCAAGGATATTGGTGTGCTGGCCCAACATAAAACACTCCGGGCCCGTAAAATTGCGACCCGCAATTTCTTAAAGATCTAAGTTATGAACTATGCAGAGTTTACATTTTCCATTCAATTGGGTCTACGAGCTACATGGTCGTGACCTTAAAACCCACATGCATAAAAATAATCATACAGTATACATCAATATACGGATTACAAGATGAAGTGAAAGAGGGCATACAGTCCGGTCATGATCACACATAAAGAATAGTTAATAGTCTAAGAATCATTAGTTCATTGTTAATCATGAGTTCAATATTCTGTCACTTGGGTATTCGTCTCGTTGATGCCTTGAGTTTCTTGGTTTCTGATTGATTACTTTCTTCAGCAGGTTCTGATATTTTGATGATTCGATATCTGTTGTGCGATTTGACTTTGAGATTTTGTTTAGTTTGGGGAATTGACTTCATTAGATGCCGATTGTTTGGAAAATTGGCAGGCTTAGTGAATCTCAGATAAGAAGAATAGATAGAATGTTTAGTTCAAGACTCCTTTTTGCTGGTTTATTTAGGGTTTTGAGTTGTAAATTGACATTCTAACTTTCGTTTGTTGATTGTTTCTTTGCATCTTGAACTGGGTGGCGTTCAATTGGATTCTGTGGATAGCTGACCCTTTATCATATTATCTAGTCTCGATTGTTTGATGATAATTGATCGGTTCGGGATTATTCATGATTCTTTGAGGTTGGTCTGAGTTTCTTCTTTTCAGTTATCAATTTTGGCTGTTTGCTCTCGATTTTTCGGTTCTTTTTGTTATTTTGTAGGGTTTCTAAAGATCATCCATGATTATTTTAATATCGTTTCCTCGATGGGTGTTTCCTTTTTCTATTGACTTTCGATTTGATTTTCTAGAGTTCTGAGGGTTTGCACGATCTGTTTTTCTTGTGTTAATCCTTTGACCATTGGGTATAATAAGAATTGATCCGTCCGTAATTGGTATTCTTAGGGTTTCTCATATATCGGCATATTTGTTACAGTTAATTTTTGCATCGATTGATTGATTGTGGGGTTTTTCGACATCTTTCTAAGGGATGCTAGGTTGTATATATGGGTTTATTACTGATATCTTCCTTCTCGTCGCCAATATCATGCTGCTTTCGAATTCCTTGTTTTTATAACAATTTTCAGGTTCCTTTAATAGGGCTTGTTATTATTTTCTCTTGATTTTGGGTAGTTGTTTGACTTTCTGTTTCTCTCCTTTCTTTATCTCTGTTGCTTTTATTACCGTATCTGGTTTCTCGTTTCTGTGATTTGTATTAACTTTATTTTGACATCATTTATCTTCTTTGTTGTCTTTACTACGATTTGCAAGATCCTTTCAATATTCCATTTTGATTGAGTGCATTTCTTAGTTCAGTCTCATCCTCTTTTGTCTTGTCATTTATTGGTATTGCCCTTTGCCTTCCCTCTTTCTTGTAATCTGGTTTTCGATTTTTGAGTTGGTTTTGATTTGTTCCCTAGTCCTTTCCACATTCATATCCGCTGTTGCACGTCAGTCTTGCTTGGAATTACGATTCCGTGGTATTCATTTTGTCTCGTTTGGCTGCATCTAGTTTCACTTGCAGTTGGTTGTTTTTCTTACTTTATTCCCGAATTGATTTTATAGTCTCTTCCACCCTTTTTTGTATTCATTTAGGTTTGTATATTGAGCTTTACTGGTTTTAATTCTTTGTCTTTGTCGTTTTTCCTTTTAACTCAATCACCACAAATTTCGTTTCTCAGTTAGTTGTCCTTTGTTGTTATTCGCCAGTTTCTCATTACTTGATTCAGTTTTCCATCAGATTATTCTCCCTCGTCTTTTTCGTTAACTGACTTGATATTTCATCTCAGTTTTTCATCAAATTATTCTCCCTCGTCTTTTTCGTTAACTGACTTGATATTTCATCTATTTCTTCAATGCTTTCGTTTTGTGTTGGTGATCTCTTTACTATTTTGTTGCTTTATCTTGTTCCGATCATGACTTTGTTTTCGTTGTTTCTCATTTTCGTCTTTCATCTGATTGTTCTGGATTCTCTCCAAGTTTACTCTTGTCTCTGATTTCCTTGATGGCTTCGGTACCTCTTAATCGGTTTATTTCAATTTCTGATCCTGATCTGATTCTTGTTTTACACTCATCTATCTAACTAAGCTTTACTGCTTGATATTTGATTGGCTTCCATTTGATTTGTTTCTCCATTTTAACGTAATATCACATCACATGTCTTTCTCATTCCGCTATATTCTTTATCCCATCGTCTGATTTCTAATTTGTTTTCGTTCTTTGACTATAATATTTATATACTACTTTTATATATTATCGGATATTATTATATTCATTCCATATAATATTTATACACTACTTTTATACATTACTATATAAACATATCTATTATATAAATTATATGCACATTTCTAACTGTTTATTACTTTATCTCCACAGGGTCTTTACGCAAGGTGCGTATCCCTCCGCATCTCTCATCAATTACTGGATATATATCGATCTCACTTGGCTATTGGGTATTGGTTCATATTTTGACTTGCTTTGTTCTCTCGATTTTGAATTTTCTGTGAGTCCATCATTTGTTTCCAACAGATTTTGTCTGTGTTTTCTTCATCTTTTGATCTTTTCTGATTGTCTACGTTATTTGGCTTTGATTGTTGTCCTATTTCTTTGAAGGCTACTGGATTTTGCCTTTTATTACTCTCTCGGTTTTCTCCCTCTTTGTTATCTTCTAGGCTCTCTTTTATTGTCCGTGAATTTTATTTCTCATCTAACAGGGCTTTTATCGTCTTTGGTAATGCATATTCGGATTTCATTGCTCTTTTTACTAATATATTTCATTGCTTTCGAATTTGTTTACGTCTATAATTTCGTTATCGGATTTTCTTTTTTCTCCAATTGATCAGTTTTGCTGCTGCTTTATTGTATCCTCTCCCGATTGCTCCAAGAATTGGGTTTAAATTTTGTCCTATTATTTCGATGTCTTCTTGAATTGCATTTATCGTAACTAAATCTATTGCTCTTGCTTCTCGCGACATCATAACGTAATTTACATCGATTTTCCTTTATTGTCCTTCTCATTTAGAGTTGATCCTGTTTTTAATAACGACTTTTTGCTGTTCCGAATATTTTCCGGTCCATAAATATCGAACATCATTCCTGTTTCTCCTCGTATTACTTCGTTGTCTTTGATTGTTTGCGGATATTCGTTTAATCATACCCCTTAATTGCTCACTCTCTTGTATTTGATTGCTTTGTGTACTTTGACTATAATTTTCGTTTTGGTTGTCCCGATTTTCTCTCTATTGGACAATTTTCAGCCAAATGTCCGTTTAGGTTGCAGTTGAAACAGGTTGTAATCTCGTATCTTGTTGTTGTACTCATTATCGCCCTATCTCTTAAATGTCTGACCTCTTGCGTTGGGTTATTTTATGGACTCTTCTTGAATTGGTTTGGTTTTTGTTGACCTTGAATTCTTCTCATTCGACAATTCTTTGACATATGACTGCTTTGATTGCAATTAAAACAGATTATCATTTCTTCTCCTTCTGTGCGAACTCTTCTATCATATCCTTGGCAATTCTTTATTGATAACCTCGATCAGTTCTGCATCCTTCTTTTGAATAGATATCACATATTTGATTGTAGTTCGCGTTGTTAATCCTGTAATAATTATTACACTTTATAAATTTACCTCTACTGTCTTGAATTCTCTTAACTGGCATATCGTAAATTCGTAATGGTTTTTCAATATTTTGATTTGGTTGCGGGTAAATATCTTTCGTTTGTCTCGTTATCTCCATCACTACTTTCATTGGTTCTAATACTCGATCTTTTAACTCGGTTTGCTCATTTTCTCTTTCGACTCTTTCTTCCATTGTGGTTAATATTTTCTCTTCCAGTACGATTTCCATTTGCCATGTTTCAGCTATTTTGTTCCAACTGTTTTTATTTCCGAATTTCCAGTTTCTATTTTGTCATTTAAATCTTCTTCGTTGCATTTTCCTTTTGAAGGCATCTCCTGTACATTCCTCTTTAAACTTGAAGATATTGGTTCTCGCTTCCTCATTTCTGGTTCATCGCGTGTGATTTCGTACATTGTTGATTCTCTCAAAAATATATTTCTGTTTTATCCGTGTTTTACTTGGCAACTCTTGGTTCATTTCCTCTCGGAGTTTTTTCCATCTCTGTACTTGTTTTCAACTGAATTGGAATTCCTAGCTCGGGTGATTTCACGTTGTTTCCTTTATCGGTTAGCTTTTCCGTTAATTTATCATATTTTTCAGCTTCTGTTTCCAAACTTTCTAATCTCGTTGTAATCATTGGTTCTGCTATCGCTACTGTATTAAGTTTTCTATCTGTTGCCGCTTTTCACTCTCTTTGAATTTCAATAACATGGTCTATTTCTTTATCCTTGTTCTCCGTTTGTTTTGGTATATTTTCAGTTTCTCTACACAATGGTTTCCTTGATTCTGGTTTCTCGTAACTCGTTTTCTTGATTCTATCTCTAGTTCATCGGCTCTATTATTCGTCGTTTACTTGATCTCTTTATTCTTTTGGTTTACTCGTTCTCTTTATTCTTTGTCAATTATCTAAACATAAATAACACTTCTAGTATATAAATTTCCAAATTAATTTATCGTACTACTCTCACTGCTTTTCCTTAATTCTTTTCTCTACGTCAACTTCTTATCTTTTTAATTTTTGTTTTTCATTTTAAGTTTATTTTAAATTATCTATAGCTCGTATCAATTATCTATTTGTTTCGTCTAAATTATCCTTATAGTCGCATCAATTATCTATCCGGTCGTATCAATTAACTATTTTAATCAAATAAATCATCACCATCATATCAATAATCGTCTCGTTAACTATTCTCCTTTATCTCTTTATCATTGGTCCAAAAATGTTTCTTAATCTCTATTCACTATGGTCCTTTTTACTTAACTAGTCTCGTCTTTTATCCTAAACTTTATCCGCTATTGCTCTATGAGTCTTTTTATTTAAATTCTCTTGTCTTTTTCCGTAAACTTTATTCGCTGTAATAAATTTTCTTTCGCTTCATCTCCCTTCATTTTTAAGTCTATTTTGAATTATCTATATCTCGTAACAATTATCTATCGACCTCGTATCAATTATCTATATAGTCTTATCAATTATCTATGTGGTCGCATTAATTATCTATATTACAATAATAAAATCATTATACTCATACTCTCATTCAATCTGTAAATCATTTTTCCTAGGTCTCATTGATTAAAAATCGTTTACTTAATCCTCAGTCGCTGGCGCTCTATGCCCTCTAGGATTTCCGTTGGCTCTTCGGCCTTCGGCTTTAACTCTTTTACTGGTCATCTGTGACCTTAACATCTATTCGTACTCATATTTCCTCTTTACTCATATCTCTTTTCATTATAATCATATCATTCTTATTATTTCTCATCTAATCATAATCATATCTCATCCGGCACTCTATGGCCTCTAATATCTAATCATAATCATATCTCATCTGGCACTCTATAGCCTCTAATATCTAATCATAATCATATCTTATCCGGCACTCTATGGCCTCTAATATCTAATCATAATCATATCTTATCCGGCACTCTATGGCCCCTAATATCTAATCATAATCATATCTCATCTGGCACTCTATGGCCTCTAATATCTAATCATAATCATATCTCATCTGGCACTCTATGGCCTCTAATATCTAATCATAATCATATCTTACTATTTCTCATCTTTACTGTTTACTCTAATCATAATCATATTCTATCAATTTCATCTTTACTCATATTCCTATTCATCTTATTCATATTATCTCTCATTGTTTCACCGGACTTGAGCTCATCAGTGACTTTTGGGTATGTTTGAGGCCTCACACTGACTCTCAAGCCATGGCGTCTTTTGGCCGCGCATTCTTCCGGTTACGCTTTACTCACCGCCATTCGGATATTTGGTACTCGGTGTGGGATCCGGGTTATTGTACCAAACTCCTCGCTGGGCAATAAAAAAAACATTCCCTCGGTACTCGGTGTGGGATCCGGGTTGTGTACCTCGAAGAATATAAAAGTATGGAAATGCCTAGACGTTCAATCAAGTTCCAAAGCGGTTTACTTGATTTCCCGAATAGTGAAAGAAAAGGAAGCGATTAAATATAGGCGCGGAAAATTTTCTAATCCCTGCCCGCCTCTGCAATCAGATTTCCCGGCTCAATTCGGCCGCCCTTATCTGACCTGTCAGATTTCCCGGCTCAATTCGGCCGCCCTTATCTGACCTTAGTAGGACATTTTGAGTATGAACCATTTACCGGTTAGTTCACATCTCACCTACCGTTTGGCCCTCGACACTCGGTGTGGGATCCGGGTTGTTGTATCGAGTTCCTCCCAGCAATAAAAAAATCGTTCGATACTCGGTGTGTGATCCGGGTTTTTGTATCGAACGGCTCAGCGCCATCAGTCCCTTGGCTGATAACAACCTGAACACGACAGTCCGTAGCTGTCCTCTGGTGCCTCACCACCAGCTAGGGAAAAAAGAATATCTCTAGGTACCTTTAACGTCTAAATCATGCGCATTTTCCAATTTTTATTTTTATTTTCGGTTTCCCCTTCACTTTCCCAATTCAAAAATTGTAGTAATCGCGTTGGTTTGTTCCCCAGAGAGGTGATCAATCTCTCGCCAGAAACTCCCCAACATTTGCGACGGATATCCTACTACCTTCCTCTCCTCGGGTTGATCAAGGTTCCCCATCGGAATAAGCGTACTATCGTTATGATAGCTCGGTTTTAAATCTTACTTTCCAGTATTATTTCCATATAATATAATATAAATAACATTACAAAATACACTAACAAAATGATGCATCGAAACTTTTACCGTACCTGATGTGTGATTTTTCAGCTTTCACTGTTTAAGTTGTGTTTTACTTGTCCACTCAGAATTTATTTAACGGCTTTCATGAAGTTTCGGCTTTTTCCGTATGTTTTACACCTTTCGGTTGCTATTGTTGTCTCATTTATTATTATTATTAATCTCAACTCATCGTTTTCAATCATTATTTTCCTCTGGTTGCTAACTATTATTCTCGTAATTCATTATTATCTCTAATCCTTTATTTTCAATTCTAACTAGCATCATCATTTTATTCATCTACGCTCATTTCTTATAATTCATTTCATTTATACCTGAACATTTCCTTTTATCTACGCTTAAGTTTCTCCATCATCTGGATTATCTTTTCGTCAATTTCTCTAACTTAATCGATTATCTGTTCTCGTTTTGTATCTAATTTGGCTCTACTCGGCCTCATGTCTTTTGTAATACTTACAATCAATTGATCGTTACTTCCGCTAATATTTCTCATCTCATAGGAGTAGGGGTTCGAAATCGTTGCAACCTTTTCCGTTACTATTTTGATCTTTATTTTAATTACTTTCAAATAATCGTTTATTACGTTTAGAATTGTTTTAATTGACTTGGTGATCACGTCTTATTTCAAACAATTTTAATCCAGTAATTTCTAGTTTTTTCCAATTTTTTACGAACTCTTAGACGACCCGCATTTTTTTTTTTTTTTTTTTTTTTGGTTTCCCCCTATTTCTAATCACTTTAACCCTCATGATTTCCACCTTTTCCCTGTTTTTATTATTTTAATTTTTATTTATTTATCTATTTTTATATTTTTATTACTACTTCTACGGTTTTTTGGATGATATTTACACGATGATTCCATTGATTTATACAACCTACCATAATTTTATTTTTATTTATAGTTTCCTGTTTCTTTGATTCCTACTCTACAAATATTGATAATTTTATCCCCACTTTCCTGTTGAATCGTTTCATTTTTGACATTTTGTGTATCTAATATTTTAACTTATTTACATATATTGATATTTTCCTCTCTTATTACAATACTCGTCATTCATGAGTTTTCTAAACTGTTGTTTTGTTTCATCATATTGTTGGGGTTCTCGGTGACTTCGGATAGAAATTATTGTCGATCTGCCTCCAAACGTGCTTTAAACACCAGTAACGAACTTCAAACGATATAAACTTTATTGATTAATACACTTTGTCTCCACTGATTTACAAAAATATTTACAATTCACTCTCCAAATTTTTAATTTCTTCACAATTTTCTGAATTCTAGAGTATTCGGAGGTTTTGACCCATTTAAACTTTTTATCAAAAGTTCACACGATTATAGTTCTATGGTAATTTTGATCGTCTTATTATTCTACACCATATATCAAAATTAAAATTTTTGGCCAAAGTTGTGACCCTTTATAACTTTTTATCTAAAGCTTTGATGACTAAAGTTCTATTGGCAATTTTGCTTGTTTCGTCGATCTCTACAACATATCAAAAATTAAAATTTTTGACCAAGGTTTTGACCCTTTATAACTTTTGACCCAGAAGTCAGACTGCCATACTTCTATAGTAAATATTGCTCAGCTTCTCACGCTCTACAACATATCAAAAATTAAAAATTTTGACCAAGGTTTTGACCCTTTATAACTTTTGACCCAGCAGTCAGACTGCCATACTTCTATAGTAAATATTGCTCAGCTTCTCACGCTCTACAACATATCAAAAATTAGAATTTTTGAAGGTTTGACCCTTAATAACTTTTTATCCAAAGGTCGGAAGATCCTAATTTTATCACCACTTTTGCCATTTCATCGTTCTGTACAACATATTAAAAATAATTTTTTGACCAAAGTTTGACCCTTTCTAGCTTCAAACCTTTAGAAGATATAACCATGGTTCTATTGGCAATTTTATTAAGCTCATTCTTCTCTACAACATATCAAAAGTTATATTTTTGGTCAAGGTTTGACCCTTTACACCTTTGAAGTTCGATAAGATACGACTATAGTTCCATTGACAATAATACTCAACTCGCCGTCCTGTACAACATATCAAAAATAAAATTTTTGGCCAAGGTTTGACCCTTTTTGGCTTCGAACCTTTAGAAGATATGACCATGGTTCTATTGGCAATTTTATTAAGCGCATTCTTCTCTACAACATATCAAAAGTTATATTTTTGGTCAAGGTTTGACCCTTTACACCTTTGAAGTTCGATAAGATACGACTATACTTCCATTGACAATAATACTCAACTCGCCGTCCTGTACAACATATCAAAAATAAAATTTTTGGCCAAGGTTTGACCCTTTGTAACTTCGAACCTTCAGAAAATACAACCATAGTTCAATTGGCATTCTTACTCAGCTCATCGTTCTATACATAATATCATCGAACTGTTTTCTCATTGTCAATAAGTCGATCGTTTTCCTTCGTTTGTTATTAAGTTCCATTCTTTAGTTCATCCTCTCTCCGTGGTCCGACAAAATGTCGTTCCAACATTTCTGTTTAATAATTAAACATTTGCTTTTATTTCCTTGGGTTCTTTGCAAAAACAATCATGGTTATCCCGGCTGAGCCCCCAAATTTGTACTTGGTGGGCTAGTCGTCTGTTATTTACTCTCTTGATTTGTAGTCAGGTCGTTCGTTTTTCATCGATCTTTACAATTTCTCATCAATCTTTACAATCGATCTTTACAACTTTTAAGTTCCACATATTTCATCTCTCCGGGGTTGGCAAAATGTCGTCCCGACATTTCCATTTGAAAAATAGTTCTGTATCATGTCCCCTCTCGTTTGTTTGTACAAGAAAATCATTTCTATCCCGGCTGAGCCCCCAAATTTGTACTTGGTGGGCTAGTCGTCTGTTATTTACTCTCTTGATTTGTAGTAAGGTTGTTCGTTTTCCATCGATCTTTCAATTTTCTCATCGATCTTTACAATTGATTTTACAATCTTTAAACTCTATATTCCATCTCTCTGCGGTTTGGCAAAAATGTCGTCCCGACATTTTCTATTTAATTCCAAGATTTTTTATTTCGGTTTCTTTTGGTCCTTTGCCAACAAAATCATTCAATCCCGGCTGAGCCCCCAAATTTGTATGGTGGGTTACAGGGTTTCAAACCTTGCTTATCCTTCTAGTTGCCCTCGTAACGCCATACAAAATGATACTAATCCACTTAGCACCCGTTGCTAGGCAACGTTGGTAATGTGTTCAAGTGGTGGATTGCCCGCAAAAATTGAGTACCATGTGCTAGTACTATAGTTGCTCGGACAACCCTCGGGTTCACGAGCTGTCGATAGAAGACCTGCGCTCGCTTTTGATTCTTAGGTCCCATTATTCTCCTATCTCCTTCAAATGTTAACCTATACTCTCATATCCTTCATTGTTATGTCCATTCCCATAGTCCTTCTTATCGTTGTCCATGTCGAAGATTATTCTTTGGTCGGTACACCCTTGGTTGTGTTAAATACACCCACATTATATCTTTCACCCTTATCCCTATTATAACTACAATGTTTCCCATTATTATTACCAGCATTATTATTGTTGCTATTATATGTATTACCTTTATTAATTGTTGCTACCATTTCCTATATTAATATTTTATTACTATAACTACCATTATATTTATTGTTATTGTTACTATGATTATTACTATTATTATTATTGTTATCATAATTATTATCAATCATTACTACAAATACCATAATTATTATTATTATTACCATTATTATTATTATTATTATCATTATCATTATTATTATTATCAATATTATTATTATTATAATTACCATTACCCTTATCATTATCGTTATATTTATTAAGATTTTGTAGGGATCCGTCCTTATTCCTCAGCGTTAAAGTTTTTTATGGGTATACAACATTAGCCGTAGTCCACCTATATTTTCCGGTTTTTGATAAAGTATTTTTGTAAATTCGAAAATTTTAACAGCGTTCCGCCCTTGTTTTACGGTTCATCCCTATTCTACAGTTTTCGACAAAGTATTTTCATTGACTCGGAAAATTTGAGCAGCGTTCCGCCCTTATTTTACGCATTCCATTTTTACGTTACTATTTTTGTTAAGTATTTGAATTAGTTCGGAAAATTTGAGCAGCGTCCCGCCCATATTTTCCGCCTCAACTCAAATTAATTTATTTAATTCTTATTTAAAAACATTATTTTTCATGATTTTGGTCGTTCGGATTAATCTTTTTCCGATGGCTATTCATTTTAACTGTTGCAACGATTTCGCAATTTTCCCCGCTACCCATTCCCTCTTTTTGTCCTTAAGATCTATTTATGTTCATTTCATAGTTAATGAGTGCCCACTGGACTACTCGGTGTTAGAGATTTTGAGCCGATTGTTGTTAAAATTTTATGTCAATTTTACAGAAAACGGATGGTGAAGGAGCAGCCAATAAACTACTCATTTACCCTCCAATTTCCCCTATGTACGGATAATATTGACGTTCCAACTCCTGCGTTCCGCACGCTGAGCCTTCACGGGTACATATCATTGGCGATCTTCCACGCACTTACACGAATCTGTACTATGTAGATTTTGCTTTCTTGCGTTATGTGTTGGCTGTGGGCCGGAAAAGGAATAACAAATAATAATTTACCATAGCATTTGAAATAAAAGTTTCGATGCACTAAGGCTGTAGATATAAAATATTTATTCAGCATATTACATCGGCTACATACATTTGAAATTCATTGTATCCATTCCATAAAATTTACTTCGAAAATCCCATAAATTTAATTCGATAAATCATCTATAAATTCAATTGGAAAAACAAAATTATCCATAAAATTAATCTGAAAAATCATCCATAAATTCAATTGAAAAATTACCCACAAATTTGATTCAAAAAAATCATCCATAAATTCAATTGGAAAAACAAAATTATCCATAAACAAAATCATCCATCAATTCGATCTGAAAAGTCATACATAAATTCAATTGAAAAATTACCCATCAATTCTCTTCGAAAAAATCAACTAATAAATATTGCACCAGTTGAGAGTGATCGTGTTCAGGCAAAACACTTACCCGTGTTAATTGCCTGAATGCACGGCTCTCAACCAGACATACAACCAGTTATACAATTCTATAATGAAAATTTTCTCTGCAAAATAAGACTGAAAATTTGTGAAAACACATCGGTATTTATACCTATTTTTCTCGCGTGTGAAATTTAATGCAGTAAAACAAAATTCGACCTTGTTATTTTCTAGTAAATTCTATTCTTTAATTTATTATTTTTTGATTTATTTTATAATTTTTTATTTCGAATTTTTATTGAATTATTACTAATTCAAATTTTTCGATTTAAATTTCATTTTAATGAACTTTTATTAATTTTTCCAATTTTTGTCGAATTTGTTGTGTTTTCTTGTTATATTTGTGTAGGTATCGTGCGAATCTTGGTGCATTTTGTTATTATTTTAATTTTATTTTTATGTTTTTGATTTTATATTTATTTATATTCTCTCAGATTTTAAAGTGTTTAATTGGTGTTGTATATTGTATTTTAAGTTATCTTGGTGCTGGGTTTTCGTGCTGTATTACTGATGCATTTAAACAATTCTCAAGGATATTGGTGTGCTGGCCCAACACAATCATTTTCATAATAAAATAATACAAACACATTTTAAGCACATCAATAAAAGAAAATTATTCTTAATTAATTTTTTATTATATTTTAAATATATTCTTTTAATTGAAATTCTTTTTTAATAATATTTTATTATATATTAAAATTCAAAAATTCAATATTTTTCGAATGTTGTTTTCATGTATCTTTATTCAAATTATGACCTTGAACATATTTGTTTCTAAATAATTTGTATGTAAAATTTCTACAATTTTAATATTTACTTGGTTATTTCAAATCACATGAACAAAAAAAATTATTGATATGAATTCTTCAAATTTGAATGTATCATTTACAGAAGTTTTTATTCAAAGTTCGTGGACAAAAGGAATGGCAGGAGTATTTGCATTTATTTCAATTTTATTAACATGTACTCAAGTATGTTTCAGATTTTAACTCAATTATATTAATCATTAATTAAGATCTGTATGCACTTATATAACTATTCATGTTCTTTAGAACAACGATGGATTATACGAATTTTAGTTATTATACCTATTTATGGATTACATTCTTTCTTAAGCCTTATTTTTCTAGAATATGATAACTATGTTTACTTTGATTCAATTCGTGATATATATGAGGGTTGAATATTTGATCTGCATTATTTATTGATAATTTTATTTTAGCATTTGTCATATATAGTTTTCTGAGTTTATGTTATGTTTATCTGGACGGTGAAAGCAATATTTTATCAGAATTAAGAGGAAAAGCTATCCCGTAATAATAAATTTTAATGGGTATTTCGTTTTAAACTGTTGTTAAGGTTTTCAATTAAATACGGCACTTGTTGTTTTTCTGGAAAATCATTTACAATAATTTTCCTACGGTTTTGCAAGCAGGTAATAATATGAAAGACCATTTAAAAACTAATTTCAATTCATTAGGCCACTTTACAATTTTGTTTGATTAAACCAGTTATGAGCGTTTTGACAATTGTGTTACAGACACAAGGATTATACGGTGAAGGCAATTTAAGGTAAACTTTGATTTTAAATTTACAATTATATTTCAAACATTTGTTTTCACTTACGTATAATGAAATAAATGTTTTTTTAACTTTTAATAAATAATTCGATAAATTTTATTATTTTTATATTTTAATTTAATATTCAAATATATTTATTTTTAAAATAATTATTTGAATTTTATAAGGTTTTTAGAAAAGAACCTTTTATTTTTATTTTAAAATTTTTATTATTTTTATTGTATATAAATTACATTAATTTTAAAGATTTTTTAGTTTTTATTTTTTTTGATATTTAAATTTATTCTGTTTTATATTGACTTTAAAAGTTTATTTACTTAAAAATATTTTATTTTGCAATGAAATTATTTTTATGTTTTTTCTCATTTCAAATAAATTTTAAAAATTAAAATTAATTTTTAAATGCTGTATAGCTTTAATTTTTAATATTTTTATAATTTAATTTTGTAATCTAAATATATTTAATTTTAAAAATTTAAATTTAAAATATTACTATTTTATATTTTAATTAAATATTCAAGTTTATTCTAATTTTACATTTAAAATTTATTTACTTTAAAATTTTTTATTTTTTATTATTTATTTAATATTAATATTTGAAGTTTTTATTATTTAAATTTCAGATTATTTTATTTTTAATAAATTAAATTATGAAATAATTATATTTCAAAAAAAAAATTAAAGTTTCGTAGTTTTTATTATCCATCTAATAGACTCGATTATATAATTATACTCTATAATATTATTTTTATTATTAATTATTATTATTATTTTTATTTATTTTTATTATTATTATTATTATTATTATTATTATTATTATTTTTATTTATTATTATTATTATTTATTATTATTATTATTATTATTATTATTATTATTATTATTATTATTTTTATTTATTATTTTTATTATTATTATTATTATTATTATTATTATTATTATTATTACTACTACTATTATTATTATTATCATTATTTTCATTATATATTATTATTTTTATTGTTATTTATTATTAATTATTATTAATATTATTATTATTATTATTTATATTATTATTTATTATTATCATTATTTTCATTATATATTATTATTTTTATTGTTATTTATTATTAATTATTATTAATGTTATTATTATTATTATTTATATTATTATTATTTTTTATTACTATTTTTATTTTTAATTAATTAATTTTTTATTAAACTTAATAATATAATCATTATTTATTACAAAGAATCTGGAATGTCATCTTTTTCCGAAAAATTAATTAATTCAACTTTAACGTGTAATTAAATTTACAAAGGCCTTTAAATAGTTTTTTGTTAATGGCTTCTTAGGAATATTTGTTACTATTGATTGAGGAAATCAAGAATTAATGAATAAAAGTCTGTGACAATCTGCTTTTCTTGAATAACGGAGCCATTTCACAAATTATTACATGTTGATGTTAAATGTAATTAGATAATACTTTCATTATTTTAGAGTCTAAAAATACCATGCACTATATTGATTACTGTTATGGACTACATCTTTAGGTCGGCGTGCCAATATTTCGTTTGTTTGATTCCGATCTTTAGGTGGTGTATATTATTTATTATTATCATGAAAAAATAATTTTTTAATATCTACTGTAAAATCGCTACCCCTATAGTAATTAAATAATGTAGAAGAAGAAATTTAAAAATTAAATAATATTTATCAAATGGATTTTGAAATATAACGAAATGTTAAAATTGTAAAACGGAAGATAAAATTGAATATTAGAAAGAAGTCAAAAATTGTCCAATACTTAAGACCTATCGTGAAAAATTATAGAAGTTTGTAGATAAGCCAAGAAGTAAAATCTTAAAGAAAATTGAATAAAGGCAATTAAAATAACCCTCACTACCAATTTCAATTACAATTAGCATTTCTAAAACTACCTCATAATCTTTTTGGATCCGGTATCCATCATTATCCCCAATTTGCGGGTTATAGTTTTGAACTTTTGTTTTAGATTTTAATTAAAGAATTGTAAAATTGATAATTGTTCTTAAATAATTTAGTTTGTAATGGAAGTATAACAAAGTCAAATATAAACATTTACCCCAGCTGTCCCGAGATAGTTTTTTTTACAGGGGACTCTACTGGACCCGCACATATTTCCTACACACATAATTCATTAACCCACATTAGTATAATTTTAAAATCAAACAATAAAAATGACATCTGATAACATTTCAATCATTTTTAAATCCATCAAATCAAAGTTTTACTCTAGTAATTGGAACTGCAAATTCTCCGAACACTCTTGAATTTTCACAGATTCACATATGAATTTGTTTCTAACTAACGACTAAGTAAACCGACTTGAACATTCACAAGGTGTACGCTGAGCAATATCTTGAAAACGGAAAAGCAACACAAGTCTTTATATGATAAGCGTGAGACTTTCAAATTACTGTTAAATAATTCGCATGGCATGAACCAAATTTCGACTTTGTAAAGTCAAGCAAAAAGAAAGGAAAATTTTGGAGAGTTTGGAATATATTTGTAGAACAAAATTTACAACATTTACATTTCTCTGTAAGCATTTTTAAATCAAATTTCCTAAAGGGCTTTAGCTTCAACATCGACTGGCAATTCTATGAGTTCATTAGACAAAGTGAATTTGCGTTAAAAATTCAGGATTTCCATGATTTTTAAATGTAAAGGCATAATTTAAAATCATTCTTAAATTTCGAAAATGTTTCATGTCCAGAGATATCCAGAGAAACTACTGTCCATCTTTGAAATATGAAAAGCTTCCTAGGAAAATATTAAACGAATCATTATATAATTAATATAAATTTCATTAGAATTTGTTTAAATACTAAATTTAACTTTTTCATATTTTATTTCACACTAAAATAGAAACAAAATTAGTAATGTAATTTTGGGTGTATCCGAAAAAATGTGTTGGAAACTGAAACATTCATATTAAATTTTTCATTAATAATGCTTAATTATCACTCTTACATAGTCAAATAATAATTATTATAATATCAATAATAATAATAATAATAATAACAATAATAATAATAATAATAATAATAATAATAATAATAATAATAATAATAATAATAATAATAATAATAATAATAATAATAATAATAATAATAATAATAATAATAATAATAATAATAATAATAATAATAATAATAATAATAATAATAATAATAAAAATAATAATAATAATAATAATAATAATAATAATAATAATAATAATAATAATAATAATAATAATAATAATAATAATAATAATAATAATAATAATAATAATAATAATAATAATAATAATAATAATAATAATAATAATAATGAAATCAATGCCACATTGCAGTCCCAGTTTCGGATACATTTACATCACAATCATTTATAACATATCGATATCAATTGCCCTCTATGGATTAGTACTTTTCTATTTTGCTTGTAAACGAATGTTGGAACCGTTTGAGCCAGTTCTGAAATTTGTCACAATTAAATCAGTAATTTTTCTCAGCTTTTGGCAAGGTTCGATTTTGAGTTTAATTGATAAACAACTGATTATGCAATCAGGGTTTTCTTTGGCCATTATTGAAAAGTTAGGCATTTTCCAACCTACTACAATGAAACCCGGAACAATCTCTGCAGGAATACAAAATCTTTTAATTTGTATTGAACTAATTTTAGCCGCCATCGGTCTTTGGTTTGCATTTCCATATTCACTCTATAGCCAGAGGTAAAGCAATTAAAATGACATTAGACCCAATTTTTGTTGCTCATAATAATCACTTTCTCGATTACAGCAGAAGTTTAAAGGCAAGGAACGCTTCTATTTATTTGATAAGTTCCATTGATAATCAAAATTCAATCGGTTCTGACAGGAGTAACCACGTCCAAAACTCAACACATAACGCAAACACTAACTTCGACAGTATAAATAGTTCAGTAAATATGGAAAATCCTGCTCTTAATACGTTATCCTCGCGGTTGAAGGAAACATTCAGTCCTGTCGATATTTTTAATGACACAGTGATTAATTTTCACCCTGATTACAAGCAATATATCCAACAAGTGAGTGACTTTATTTTAATTTATTTTATATATATTATAATACTGCATAAAATAACATAAATTTGAACTATTTGTCTAACTTAGCCAAATAATTATTTCAACCTTTTCACCATTGATCTATTTTAATTTTCAACTAATTTTATATTGATTTAAATCAATATTTAATTATCTTAATTTTTTGTCGGCTACTTACAATTTATTTACTCAAGTATTGTGATAAGATGCATTTAAAATATTATTATTATTATATATTCGTATGTTTGTGATATTTTAAAATTGTATAATTACATTGCTTGGAATATTATTTATGATTAGGAAAATTCTCTATTTATATTAGATTGGAAAACTGTTTTTGTTTAAATAGTACTTTATTTTTAAAATTAATTTTAGTGGATAAATTTTCTCTAACTGTTTGCTTACAAACTCTTATCCTAATCATCTTTAGTTGTTACCTTACAAAATCTTATCCTAGTCATCTGCAAAATTTCTTCTAACAAAATTTGACATATTTCAATACCTCTATGTTAGTTATTCAATAATTGATCTTTTCACGGCCTTAATTTACCAGTGAATTCACACAGAAGATCACGATATATTATGTTCAACTATCGGGCGAAAATCAGATATGTGTTGAAGAATACAATCAAAATAGTGAAACTAATAATGCAGTTTCTAAATTCGAAATGCAAAAGTCCTTCGAAAACATTATTGAATGAATTGTTTCAGCGACAATCTGTCGTAGCTAATATTTTTAGTGCATTGAATCAAATTAGTTAATTTTTAAAAACTATTTAGCAATATACTATTTGTAATATTTAATAAGATGTTTTAAAAACAAAGTGTTAATAAAAATATTGTTTTTATTAGAAATAGCTGTGTTCTAGAATTTACCGTATACTAGTTTCTTATTTATAATAATAAACTGTACCGTAGAAATAATTCTAATCGAATTAAAATATTTATTCCGAGACACATCAAAATATATCAAAAACACCAAAATATTCATTAATTCGATTTCCTCGTAAATACGATTAACTTTTTCAGTCAGTTGAAGCATCGAATTAACGGGGTAATGAGAATAACTAACATATCAGATATAACGAACTGCATTTGGTTATTTAGGAAATATTGGCGAAAAATCGTGTGTTATTGTTTTTCCATAACTTTTCTCTGTGACCTATCAATAGAAATAAAAATCACTACACAAGTTTTCCTCTTGATTCAGTATAGGTTTCCATGAATGTTATTTAGTGGTTTTCAGTCCTGGTTCATATTTAAGCCACTTATTGTTTTGTGCGTAATTGACAATTATTATTTAAAGTAAAGCAATTTATTCATCCTAATTACTTTTAAATGAATAACAGAAGAGATAATAAACTCCATAGATTATTGTATTAAGTAACGTAATAGTTATTTCTTTAAATTTGAAGTAAAAGGAATAATTTGAATTGACATAAAATTTTAATTTTAGTACGATTTTTTGTTAAAGGGGGAAGATATGTTAAGGATGCCTAAATAATAAAAAATAATCATTGAAATATAAAGTATTCGTGGAAAAGGTATAAATTGGAGAGTATAAAGTTAAACAAAGACGACAAGGTTGTTATTAATTATTAAGTGCAAATAGAAAAGAGGAAAACAAAACAGTTTGAGAATAGAATTTCCTTTCCTTGAGAGTTATTCAAGATAAAAAGTGGATTATTAGGGCAGTCGGAAAATGAAAAAAAGCAAAACTTTGTGACGTTTTCAGAGATTTTTTATTGATTCAATATAACACAGTCTCGATCATATTCTAGGAACCTAAATGTTTAAATAATTTAGGTATTGAATATCATCAACGCCTGAATCATTTAAACATTTTAATGGTTTTGACGAATTGGTCACATTCTCGCGGCGATTTCCAGTTTTTTAGTGTAAAGTCTAAGTTTTTGGACTTTTGATAAACGATTTATCGCTTTCAATTGGAATATTGATTTCGCTGTGCTAGTTTGCCGATATTTTATCTGATTTGCACTCTGAAATATTTGCAAATTGAATCATTAAATTTAAATTTTATTTTTTTTCAATATTATCAATCGAATCTAGAAGTTTTAGAATAAAGGTGTTTTTAATATTTTCTCGCAAATATTGAGCATCTCGCGAAAAACAAGCTATATTCTATGTTTCTGGAGCTTTTGGAAAGTGTTGATTCTGTTGGCGGTTCTTTGAATAGTAATATTTCTGTGCCTGATTTAAGGTCTGTGGTATCGAATTGTCTTTTATAAAACAACAGTTATGCATCAATAAGAATATAGGTAAAATTGTCGTGGTTTGCATGAATATGCTAGACTATAGCCAATTGGAAATAGTTGAGATTTAGATCTAGGTGACATTGATAAGAACAATTGCGCTTCACATTGTCATAACGATATTTGCCAATTATTGGCTATCAGTAATGATCATTGATTTAATTTTTGAGTTCAGATGAAGCTAACCAGCACTACAAGAATGGCTTACTAACCAGGCATTTACTATTTCTTAGGTGTCTTTTTATAATGTGTAATTGGACTGCATTTAACAAAATGTTCGAACTTGTCTGTGTCCCGTTAAATTCTAAATTACTTACTATAGTGACATTACGGTGTAAAACAGAAGCACAGGTAGACTCAAAGAAATTTGAAATGGGAAATTAAATGCAAGCGGATGTTCTAGTAATCTGCTTCACAGCAGGCACGTGCAAAAATATTATGGGGTGGTTATTGATAACACATTAAGGCAGTGATTGACAAACTTTTTCTACCTGCGCCTCCTTTTTTATAAAAACTTTTGCGCCTCCTCAATTTTCATGAAAATCTAATTTCATAATTACTCACCTGATATTGTAATTTATTTGATGGGCTATAAAAAATACCGTATTATGTGTATACATCAAATATTTATTATTAGTAATATTAATTTGAAATGTAAAAGAAACAAATTTTATAACAATACAAAAACTAGTATACATGTAAAAATTAATAAATCATTATTATATTTTAATGTAATAGATGAGGTTGTTTTTCAGCACATATTTTCTCAAACCGTGGTATCATTGTAGATGTCGCTGTTCTTAGTTTCTTTTCGATCATTAAATGTGATCAATACTTAGTCTTTTTTTACTCGTAAACAAAAAGTAATATTATTTTCAGTTTGAAACATCTCCTTTAATGTGATGTCACCAAATAAGTCAACTAACATTTCTTGCTCTGCTGTCGAAATATCAAAATCATCAAATTTTTCAATCAAAAACGGGTTTCGTATTCATTCATATTTCGATATGTCAAAATTTTGAAAGTAAATTGAGAATTGCTTCTCGCAGACTAGTCAAGTGATTATTAATAATAATTTAACTTCTATTTCAACATGAGTCAAAAATACTTTTATAGCAACGCCGGTTTGGCGTTTTTCACCGAACACTGGAAGCGTTTCTTGAGGCCCGTCCTCTTGAAATAGTCTAGCGCACCCCACAGTTTGAAAACCACTGTATTAAGGTATACACGACATCTTTTGAGATTATCTAAATTTCAATAAAGTATTACTACACAATGGATAAATTAATATGTATGGATTATTCTAGTCATTTATTTTTTCGTAATTTGCGCTTTTAACAGACTTTGTTTTAAATGTGATGCCTTTTCAAAAAATTTATAAATGCAATTGTAGAAAATCCCTTACATTTCATATTGTACCACATTAATACACAGTATATATTATTTATTTTTTATTGAATTAATTTGAATTTTAATAAAAACCTGTAAGTAAATAAAATAATTACACAATTCAAACGCTTTTAAGTTTTAGAAAAATGATGTGGTTTCATTTTTGCTAAAATCACTGAAAAAATTAGGACTTTTTGACGTGTGCGCAATTTGAATACAGTCCTCAGCATTCCGACAATTTATATTTTTCGTCTTTATGTTTAATAAAAAGTCGAAAATCCTTGTTCAGAAAAGTATGTCGTTGCAAATAGCAGCAACTTTTTATGACTTCCTCATCTGCAAATTCAGAAGCCTTTGCTGCTTCTGATATTCAAAAGAACGACAGATCTCCTTTGTTCTCACATTGATTGCGAGTTTCATAATTACATCGATGTTCAAGAAGTGCTTCTACCAAGCCTTGAGGCTAGATGTTTTGCAGCGAAAGTTGACAGCTTTTCTCTGACTGAAATAACATTTACATTTTCCCCTTTCAATTCTGTGTTCAACACATCTATGCTCAAAAATTTCTCATAAATATGCAAGATATCCAAATTATCCAAATTTTTTCTTAATTGACATTTTTTGAAGGATTCACTAGTCAACACTTTTAAACATACAACACATTGTGGTTTCATTACGTCTTTATTTTCTATTTGTGTAAAACCATAATTGAGGAATTTTCTTTATATGTTCTTTTCCTATTTTCATATCGACTGCCATCTGAAAGAAAACTGATTAAAAATCTTAAATTAATTACGGTAATCATTATCGGGTAATGATTAAAATAAATGATTAAATTTTAATTATTAAAGTATATTATACTTAATATAATGATTATAGTAAAAATATTATAATTGTTTATAAAATGGAAAATTGGAAAATGTTAGTATTACCCCCGATAATTTATTATTTTATTATTATTATTATTATTATTATTCTTTATATTTCATTTCATTAAAATATAGATCAAAACATTAATATTTTGATATTAATAATAATAATTTGTAGACATTAGTAATTTCACATTTAAAGTAATTTATTGAATAAATTTTTATTCTAATCATTTTTGATGCCATAATATCGCTTTGTCATACATTTATTTGTTCTAAAATAGTTGCTATAGCATTTGCATTTACATTGCACACATCAATTTTATCATATGGAATTTATAGAAAGAATCAAATTCATAATGGACTTGAAATGAAATAGTAAATACCTCAAATTCTCATAGATCACCCGTGGGTTTCCTTAAGAGAATTGCGATATTTTTTAAAAATATTTTTATCGGAACCAGTGGTAGATCTTTCTATATTCTCTGTACGTTTTTTATCTGCAATAAAATTTGATAGCATGTCGAATGACAATAGAACTTTATCCATTCAACAAAATCTTTCAAATTAGCTTTCTTTTCTCTTGTGGCAATTTCAACTACACTGAAGTTATTGTTCCTACAGATAGATTTTGCCTTTTAATGAATCTACTACCAAATATGGACTTCCTTTGAAGCCTAATATATCCTTAACCAGCAATGTGTTTTACTTTCAATTGTATATCTATTGTTAATAATCTTCTACTTTGTTTTACTTGATCAAAAATCCGCATTTCCAATCTGATTCGAGTTCTAACGAAAACTCTTTTTGCGACCTCTTTACTCTTGCTGTTTTTCTCATGTCTTTCGAGACTGTTTTCTTTTCCCTCCAAACTCTGATAATATTCTGATGCTATTCTATTTCCACGAATTTCTGCATATTCAATGATCTAACACTTTTCTGTGTTTATGATTTTCTTGACTTCACCATTTTTAATTGTTTATCATAAATTTTAAAAATTTATAATTTTCTACATCTCACTTAAATATTGACCTAATTATTATTTTAATTAATAAAATGCCAGGAATTCAAAACAGAATATATTAAATCTTTTAAAATTATATGAACAGCTAAATACAATAAGTTGTCAATAAATTTAATGCTTTAAAGCAGGGATGGTCAACCTAAATAATTTTGTGGGCCACTTTGGAAATGCATCATAGAAAATATAATAATAATGATACTAGCGTTTGTATTTTTGTAAAAGTGTGATGAATCTCATGGGCTGGAAAAATGGTCAAGGTGGGCCGCGGGTTGGCCACCCTGATTTAACGATATCGATTGAAAAAAAGAATTCTTTAAATGTACACAAAGCATATGTGAATATAAAACAGAAGCTAATTTGAGTCCGATTTAACGTTACTGAGTATTGACATCAGATAATTACTGCAATCCAGTATGTTTTACATAACACTTTTGTGATGACATGTGCATTTTAAAAGCATTAATTACGAGTCTACCTAAGTAAAACTTATGTTAAAAATGTGAGCTATGCAAAAGGTGCCAACTAGCTATTGAAAAAAGGCAATTTTACTAAAAATATCGGATGTGGGTTATTTATGAGTGTAAGTTGATAATAACGCATAATGATTAGCAGTTAAGCATTTTTGGTATTTTATCGCTTTATTAGAGGACGTTCACTTTTGCCCTAGGTGTTTTAAATTTATTTGAATGCTACAATATAGAATTGGTTAAATTATCAATAATAATATTTATTGTTATCTGCAGTGCTCACTTATTTACTTATATTTATGTTAATGTGACCAGATTTTAACATTCGTAAAGGACCGGGGGGGGGGCGTTCTTGAATTAAATTTGGTCTATATTGAGCAAGAAAAATTTAGAACACAAAAATAGTATTTTAATATTTCAATACAAATACAATTTACAAGTATAATACATTAAAAAATTGTGTTAAGTATTATTTTATAGTATAAAACAGTGATTCCTTGGTAGCAGCATAAATTAAAATAATTGAATAATAAAATAAGTCCTTGCTGCAAAAAAATAATTATATTGATAAAAGTTTCGATTATAATTATTACTTAGCAGCAAAGGCTTATTTTATTATTCACTTATCTGATATATTATTTCATACTTTGGCATGTATTATTTGAGGAAATTTTTTTAGAAGATTTTTATTATTAAAGGTTAACTTAATAAAATTTACAAAAAAAACTATATGAAAGCCGAAAACCGTATATTCTCTTCCCGTTCTCCCACCGTTACTTAGCTCGTTGTGCATTCTTTCTAAAAATCTTGACTTTCTTAAAACCTCGAGGGACGCGGGATAAATTGTTAAAGCAGAGTAAATGATAAATGAAAATGGAGTAAATGATTCTAGAGAAAATATTATCGAAACCCAAGAATTTTTTTTAATGTTTTCCGAAGATTTCAAATAACCGGTATTATATTAATTTTTCGTAAAATTGAATTAAAATTAGATTATTAAAATTTATTAATTTTGACTGTAAAACTAATAAGAAAAAGACATACATTCAGCCGTTCCGAAGTATACTTTTATAGATGACTCAGTTGTGCTCTACAATTACTTCTTTCGTACAAATTATTAATTTATTAATCAATAATTATTTTAAAAAGAAAAAGGACAAAATCAACATAACATTAACCAATAAATTCACAATTATTTCAATTTTGTTTCACATCATATATAGGTTATGTTTCTTCAGTGATTCTATTTGGCATTCTTAATGAAGCGGGTTTGAGATATGAAAATGTTCTCGAAATGCATTATTAATTTTAGATTTAAATATTATTATTATTATTATTATTATTATTATTATTATTATTATTATTATTATTATTATTATTATTATTATTATTATTGGAATGACTGCCCCGCCAGATCCGCTCTCAAGTTTTTGATATTAGAAAACGTAATTTTGTGCTGCAAGATGAAAATAAATGTAAAATGTTTTTGTTTAAAAGTTGGAAAATATTTTATTAAAATTTGTTAAATTACATTTTTAAAATAATTGGAATGTTTACAAGAGTTTTTTTAATATTTTTAATTGTAGTAATTTTTAAAAATTTAAATGAATAAATTTTTTTGAATAAAGCATTTTGAAATCAATATAGTTTCAAGTTCAAATCTACCTTACGAAGACAGTGAGTCTGTCGAAATATATTGTAGTATAATATATATTTGTGGATTGGTGTTTTTCTTCTTATTATTATTATTATCATTATTATTATTAACAGAAAATTCAAAAAAAAACTTCGCACGATATATTTTGACAGCATAACTGTCATCTTCAGGCACAAAACACAACTAAAAATATTATGAATTAACTTATATTTTAAACAAATTACTTTTTTATATTATATTAATTTAATATTTTAATAAATAAACACTTAAAATTTTTTAAAATACTTTAAACTAATTTTAAAAATATTTTAAAATAAATATTATAAATATTTATCTATATTATAATTTTAAAATAAAATTGAAATGATATCCAGTACATTTCGCAATAGTATACGAGTTTCTAGCTAATGCTTCTCATCTGTATTATGCGAGAAGCGCTCAGATTTCTCTGAGCGCCAGGTAAGTGTAAAAACAGTGTCAAATTAACACTGTTATAACCTTATCCTGATGCACTGGGCATCAAATAAGTTTGCAAAGTTTGGTTTTAAGGTAAGACAGTAAGACGAATCTTTATCTTGAACCTCCTTTCACTTGAAAACATGGTAGATACCTCTGTGGAATACAAGTTCAACACAGAAACTGGTAACAAGCTATCAGACTACCAAAACTACTTGAAAAACTTAGTTTCATTGATCACTGTCTGATTATATTCAAAGAATATACGATACATTAAATGATATCCAGTACATTTGCCAATAGTATACTAATACTATGTCACTTATAAAGATATCAGAGGGGAAACACCAAAAAGGCCTTAGAATATTATTATTATTATTATTATTATTATTATTATTATTATTATTATTATTAGTAATTATTATCATCATTATTTAAAGATTAATATTATTGCACATAATAAATTTAGAATCAGAATGACCAATAATACAAATTCTGCAGGCTGAAATGTAAATAAATCAAGATAATAATATTTATTCACTAAATGGTTTAAATGCTGTTTAAGCGGACAAAATATGTTTTTGATAACTTGTGTTACTTTGATCTTTACTACTTTGCCTTTAATGATTTTATTATAATAATTTATCTGTGGTGGACTTATTTGTAATCATTCAAAAATAAATTATCAAAAGTCTTTCAAAACTTTATTTGATTTTAATTAATGAATATTTTTTGAATAACAATAATAATAATAATGAAACAATTACCTCGAAATAATGACTAATAATAAAAGGATTAAAATAATTGAAAGGTTTTGAGAAAAATTGAGTAACCCTATAATTGGAATAAAGTGAGCTAATAAATTCTTCTACAATTTGGGAAAGCCTGGTTAAAACTTTTTGAAGAAAATTTCCTCAAAAATAAGGAAAAACTATTGATAAACATCAGTTTTTTTGAATTTTTTATGAAATAAAGTCAATTCTTTTTTATGAGATAGATACGTTGTATAGATAGGGATACGTTCCATAGTTTTCGAAAAGTACATAAAACCAAAAAATATAAAATTATGTACTCATGAATATAAAGTTTAATAACTTTATTTGCTTTTAATATTTTTAAATATTTGAAACGGAACCTAGTGATTTGAATGGTTCTTTATTCAGAAATATCTGGTTAGTTTAGGTTTGACAAAGATTAGTCCTATTCTGGACCAAAGGGTGAAACTGCATAACTTTACAAACGCATAAAAAAGAATTAACTGTAAATTATTTTCGCAGTGTTATTAATTGATGTTATAAATACAAAAGCTGCAGTAGCTAATACTCAATAAACAGATTAACGAAATATTTTCAAAGTTATGTTACCTTAAAATTTAATTCAGTATTGGTATTGATGTTGGGCAGAACACGAACGACCTTGGAAATGTTTAAATGAATCAGTAATACACAAGCAAATACTACCTGTAGATATTTTTAACTCATCAGAAATACTAAACTAATGATAAATTGATTGTATAACAACCAGAGAAATCTATTACTGAACTATTTTTATTGTAGAAATGAATTCTGATGAAATACTAAATACGGCTTTCAAAAGTGCCCAAGGGAGAATACAGATCTCCACAGACAGATGTTGGAATTAACTCGAGAAATCCATCGTATATAATCAACGTGGATAGAACCATCCAAGGCGAAAGTGCTATATCCACGAATAACCGCCGCCCAACGTGGATGGGCTGAAGAGAAGCGATTGACGTTGGCCATGAAGACGCAGATTCGCGGGCTAGAAGTGGCGCTAGCGGCCTGCCAAGAAGGCCAAGCCGTCACGTATCCCCTAGTTTTCGCACCGACCCAGCTGGCATATCGCGACGCCAAACCAAACCAGGGATAAAACCACCCCAACGTCGTCCAGGAAAAATCGAACGGGCGAGACGACGAGCGATGAGATCGACGGAGCAACAAAAATGAAAAATGTTATATCAAATAAATATTTTGTTAAAATTTCTACACGTTTATTAACTTTATTAATTATGGTTACGAATGATCTACGCAAGATAATAAAGCTTAACTCAGAGAGAGAGAGACGACAGATCGCACTTGCAAGTGAAAGGGACCGGAAATAGAAATCGCACACATACCTTCTATCGGTAGTGCGTTGAACCCGCTATGGGATCGGGCCTTAGTAGTTCCTATATGGCGCTCACCTTTGGCGATTCCATAACCAGTGGTTGCATTACCAACGTTGCTTGGCAACGGGTAACCATTGGGGGAGAGACAATTTTTCATATGGGGTCAAGATCAATAGTATCTTCATCCACTACAAAAACCCCACATTGAATTGGAAAGAGATGGGGAAATCAATATCTCTAAGCAGCGCAAATCCTTATCGAGTAATTTTTAGATAAAGTGATGAAAAGATTGAATGAAAGAATAGAATCAATAACTAAGCTAGGAAGTAGTTGGGTTATTAAAAGATTAACTGAAATTAGTTTTACGATAACGAAAATTATTATTATAAGCTGATTAGCAAAAACCCAACCACCGAAATCATTCTTAAATAAGAAATGTCTAGTTTATGACAAAAATATGGCCAACTTATTCTTTATATATAGTGGTTTTGGCAATTTTAAAAAAAATGTCATTGTAGAATATCCGAACATAAATTTAATAAACTACACCAAGTTTTTTTATAATTGGTGGGTTGGTGCTCTTTGACGTTGACAACCCAGGCATACAAAATTTGCGTCCTGCCCGCTCGTTGGTAATGTAGCGAGGGGTTGTGAGTCCTCCAAAGGTGAGCCTCTCTACAGATGTTGCTAAGGTCCGAACTCACCTCGGGCCCAGTGAGCTGTCGATAGAAGGCCTCTGCTCGTCTTTCACAGTCCCTGTCATACTCGTCATTCCCATCTGGTTCATCTGGTTTCTCTTATTTTCTGTTACTTAATATACGTTATTATCCGAAGAAGAAAGAATAAATTTAATTATAAAATAATATTTAATATTGTAGGGTTTAGGGTTTCGTCGTGATCTTGGCCCCAGATGTAAATATTTTCTGCCCCAATGGCTACCCGTTGCTAAACAACGTTGGTAATATAACCATCGGAGTCGAGATCGGCAAAGGTGAGCGCCACATTGGAACTGCTCTGGCTCGACCTCGACTGGGTTCAACGCACTGACGTTAGAAGGCCTATGTGCAATTTTCTTCCTTTGGTCCCTTCCTAAAATATGTCCACCTTTTGTAGTTGCTTCTCATTATTACGGTGAAAAATCTTATACACGGTTTATACATAGCATCACATTAAAAAAAAATTTTATTGTGTTGGGCTCAGAGCCACAATTTAAACAAAATAAAAGTAAAAATTAAAGTCAAAGAGTGGAAGTAATGGAACGAATCACTGTACATAAACATGCACCGCACAAAGATACTAAAAATCAATAAACAACATAGTAATTAAAACAAAATAAAATATAACAAAAATTAAATAAAACAAATAATTAATTAAAAAAATTCGGAAAATGCCTACAGATGCAAAAAGAAACATACAAAGAAATAAAATAAACTGCCAAAACCTTGCAAAATAAGGTCTAGAAAAAACACAGGCAGAAGTGGCGACCACAAAACAAATAAAAAGGGCTAAAAATAATATTACAAGAAAATAGTGATAAAAGTAAAATTCGAATATAATATAAAATATATATCAAAAAATAAAGAAAAATATACAAAAAATAATAAAAATAATTTTAAAGTAATAAAATAATTAAAAAGCCCTAAAAATGGCGAAAATCGCCTATTGGTCGCACACACACATGAAATCAGTATATATACAGTGATGAATTTCATTATTTTTAATCTTATGCTCTTACTGAAAAACCAAATTTTTTTAACTTCATACCAAATCATCAATTCTACGGAGAGTAAGGAATTTTTATTGTTATGTGTAGTTTTTCTTTCATATAGTTTGATGATAAATAATATGTTTAAAGCCTTTTGATGCATAATGTTTTATTACTTAATATTAATATTTATAGTTCGACCATTAAAATCTTATATAATATCGTATTGTAATAGATGGTTCATGGGATGGACCTTGTGCCGGCTAGTGGATGAAAACCCTTAGTTGAGCTCGTGGGTCATGCCTCGTGAACCCCTCGGCAGTCCGCAGTCGGGTCTGGCTTTGTGCATAGGACCGCTACGCAGGGCGCCGTTGTATACTCGAGGCGGCTGCTGAAAAGTGCCCGGAGCGAGTAGTTTAAAATCTCGGGAAGTGCGAATAATTCCAGTTAGGGGGAAATTAGGCAAGATCAAGGGTTGATCAGAGAATTTTTTTTCATCTTTCGAACGAAACTCATAAACGGATAATGGGTAGCAGGTATAAGATCTAGGTTAGTATTAGCCGAAAATTTACATAAAAAAAATTTAGAAACGGTAGGAGAAAAATGATAACGACATAATTTATTTATTTTTACAATAAATCACTACCAATTTTCACCACACTTCGACGGATGTCCCGCAGTACATGAGTGTAGCACTGTTAATCCATTTCCGACCACTGAAGTAGGAATAGAGAGTCCCCAAATGAGTCGATGTCTCCAGAGGACCATTAACACAGAACGGGCGAAATACCTGCCACATACCTTGTAAGGATCATCTGACGTTCGAGCTAGAAGTCCGAGTAGTTAAGAGAGTGAGGCGAAAAGAAAAATTCCAAAGATCTGACTATAATAGAAATATCGATAAATTTGGCACTATGAAATCCATAATTGTCTCGGTTGACTGAATCTTGAAATAAGCTGCATGCATTGAACGATCACATAAACACGTACAAACAGGAAATTGCATAGGAGTTAGCATAAATCGATAAATTCTTCTAGTTGTTAACCTCAGCCATAATTTAGAAAATTGCCTGGAATTTTTCTCGTGTTCAATACTCAAAATCTGTAAGTACCCATAAATTTTTATTAAATCATTAAAAATTAAAATCCCTATCCAATAGTTCTTAAAAACATGTAAATAATTTGACTAACCAGTAATGACGAATTTAACGTATGGTTTTGCATAGAACTTCCAATAAAAGATTCACTCACTAAGTAGTTTTTCCTTTGATAAAGCAAACCTAAGTAAAATTTTCTTTAACCGTTGAATACCACGGAAATAAACGCATAAACTTTTGGTAACTTAAATCGCAGATAAATTTAACGAGGTTACGGATTAATTATTGCCAAAAGATTGGTTTAGATCAGCAAACTTGCAAAGTTATATTGGAGGGATTATAATCAAATCACAATCTAATTGTTATCGTCCGAGTTAATAATCTATTAAATTTAGTAAACTTAATATCAATTAATCACGGATAAAGCATAACTTAGCCGCTGTCCTCTAATAAATCGAGTTACAAAATTTTGTTTTTAAATTTAACTTTAAATAATTCTAATTAAAATTACGAAATATTTATTATAGAATAATTAATCGAACATAATCGCTTTGTAAGATTTTGATAAACTGGGTTAGATTACAATCTAGGTATGACCGAAATGATTAGTTAAATTGGACTCCGAATTAATTTTTAGACCAACGTATTGCAACTGTGGATTAAATACTGTCCGGACAAGGAATCGGGCCTATGAATCTTGATAGACTTATTTATTCCGTGAACCCGGTTCCTAAAATTTATGGAGCCAAAACCAGATGATAGGCGATTAATTGGACTTGCCGAAAAGAAAGTTAATTCCTGGTCACTGACATAGGGATTTTTCGCGGATATGCTCAGCGTCATGAACTCTGAATCCCGCACCCTCGAAAACATAAGAATCCAAATTACTTACCATAATATCAATAATTAAAGTTCATGCGGCGCGTGGTTTTTGAATAGTTCTAACGAATTTTACCCCATGCGAGATTAATTTAAGTATACGCCCTGTAGAAATCTAATCAGTCCCCCTATGAGATGCCAAAACTACTAAAGCTCCACCTTGAATCTTCCCGTTTGCATACTCCACCTCTCGATAATCACCAATTTTTAATTCGTTTTCTTTTCTCTTCTTTATAGCATGGAAAATCAGAGCGAATCGACCCATCCGTCAAGAATCCCCCGACTGCCTCCATCAATCGTGGCGGTCCGGCACCAATACGAAGATTTGAAAATCCAGAATAACGACCTCAAGGCCAAATACGAAAGAATGAAAGGTACCTGGGCTCCACCAGCAACCGTCCGGGAGCTCAGACAGAAAATCTTCCGGCTCACCCAGGCGCGTGACGAGTTAATCGTCGAGTCACGCAGCCAACACCTGATCCGTGAACAGTCGGTGGCACTTCGACAGGCTTTTACGGACGTAGAGTTACGAACTCACGTCCCAAGGAGTGTCCGGGCTGGCCAACTCGGTATCATCCCGGCCCACCATCTCCCCAACATCAAAGATCACTCAGCTTCAACAGCCCCCACCTCCTCCTCAGTCGTCAGCCCTCCGTCCTCTCTAAACCCTCTGCCAGTCGAAACCACGACGAACTCGACTATCTCTACGGCTCGCCATAGACCCAACCGGAATAAGCGACGTCGGGATCGACGTCGTCAAGAAGAAGAACGCCTCCGGAAAGCGAGGGCCGCAGAGGACACCTACCGAATCGATGACTTGCCGCCCTCATATCGGGAATTCGAGATTCCTGGGCTCGATCCAGATATCCTTTACGCCCCACAAGTCATGTTCTCATCTCCTCCGGAGTCTATCCACATCAATCTAGTGGATGAGGACATTGAACCACCTCGAGTGACACGGGTCCTCAATTGATTGGGGTTGGGTACTGACGAAATCGCCATTCTCACGGGCGAGGTACCCAATGTCGGTCCCCAAGGCGAAATCGCGGGACCATCTACTCAGATAAACGACGACTTCCGAATAAATCCCCCGCCGTATCGTCAGGCAAAAAGGAAGCGTTTCCCAACAGATATGGATGCCGAGGAAGATTAGGTTGACAGTTCGGACTCGTCGGTGGTCGGTGGCATTTGTGATTTAAACGTTTTGTTATTTAGTGTCCCGTGTAGTAACTTAATGATATTTTTTTTTGTTGTTTGGTCAATATAGTTTATTTACAGTGTTTTCTGAAATTTGTTTTCTTTCTTCTATTTGTTAGACATTATTCCGCTTAATTTATATTACGAGAGATGAGGTATCGACGGCAATGGAGGTTGAAAAGGGTTTACAAACGTAGGTTGGGTACCACCATTCTCCATGATTTTCTCAACGTGATCAGGGTAAAAGTGGGAATTAGATAGGGGTAGATAGGCATAGGCGTAAGTCCTTCCAGCGGCAGCTAATAATCCTGGAAAGACGAAGGTCCTTCGAGGAGTAGTGTTGGTAGCAACGCTCACCTGCTCGAATGGCATTCGGCTATTGTGCACAGTTCCAACATGATTTCGGTCATGGGTGCGCAATGGTTATTAAAATCGTGCGACGTATCAGGTAAATAATCCCTATAACCTGCAAGTGAAGGTCAGACCAACGAGATGAATAATACCTTAATTTAAAACTCCTGTATGTCCAACAATTGGAAAAATATTTATTAGACATTTCCAGGAGATTGTTTACACTTGAGTTTGCCCACCTCGCACTTGAGCCGCTCGTCGTTTTGCGCGCTCGGCTCTTCCTGGCCTGTGTTTATTGGGTTTAGCTTCTAGGGTGGATGGAGATGTCGATAGAGATATCGTGTCCTGATAAGCCAGCTGTGCCGGAGCGAAAACACGCCAACAATGTTGTTTCCAGGCCCCTTGATTTGCGTTTTCAGATTTTGCGTCAGTCGTCGTTCACCAGGCCATCCCCTTTGGGCCGCTTCTATCTTCTGATAAATCGTTTTCATCCTTTTCGGTTCGATCCAGGTTCCTTTGACCTGTTGGATCGCCCGAGAAATCTGCATAAGCTGCTCCTGTAGGCTCCGGTTGGCAGCCCAGGCCTTATCCAGTTCTTGTTGCAAGATGGGGAATTGACGCCCTTCCATTTCTGTAAATAAATAAAATTTATTCATGATGATTTCTACTGATGTTAGCGTCTATTATCATATCGTTTACTATTGGGTCGTCGTAGGGTAGTTAGGGTTTCTCGTATTGCAGAAATATATGGTCTATTTACATAAGTTAATCAACGAAAGCCCGAAACGCAAACTAACACCATTTATTTCACGAATAAATTTTATATAAGTCATGCGTTAAATAATTGTCCACTGAGTTCCTACTTCCTCTTCATGATAGGTCGCTCTCTGGCGTATGGATGGTATCGATGAATTCCGGTGAGCTCTCTTTCATCCCGCATCTCCCTCGGCAGGATTCGTTGTGGAATTATCACGTTCATGTCTGTCATTTGCTTCTGTAACTTGGGGTCATTCAGCTCATAGGGCACGTTATAACGTGTGGCGTACCCGTCAGTGCTGGGTATCTTGCCCGCCATGATGTCCTCATTGATCTTCCTCAGGTACCGCTTGGCCTGCTCCACTTGTCAGTTCGTTTCGGCTTGATGTCTCTCGAGGTGCGCCAGTAAGTACTCGGCCTGTCCTTGCATCTCCCTAGCCGAGTTTCTTCCTGGCTCTCTCTTAATAGCCACATATGGAAGGTCGACATCATCAGTGACTCGTTGCATGCCAGCTCGGGTTTCGCGGACTAGGAAGATATATAATCCCGCGTCCCACATCGCCTGCCTGCACCGGGCAGCCGAGTGAGCGGGGAACCGGGCTATTACTCGGGATGCGTTGATCCACGAGTCTTCTAGAAACAATAAAATTATCATTTACAAATTGATATCTGTCGGGTTATTTATTTTGATAGGGATTTGTGTGCAGAGTGCACATTCTTATCTAACTTCGTCTCATGACATTTTGAAGCAAGGTCGAGCTTATTTCCTCTTCTCGTGGATTTATTTATGGAATCGTATTTATTTAATTTCGACATTTGGCTCTGGTTAGATGGGATTTCATTGTTGACATTCTCAACGATCAAAATCTTTGGAAGGAACTATCGGTGAATTGGCCTGTTTTAGGGATTATCGTTGGGAATTGACGCGCAACGGTACGGTAAAATACATTCATTATGATTTATAATTGTGCACCAATTATTAGTCCTTAGATCAGATTCGTTTCTTTCTGGAATTTCATGTTGGCTACTTAAATATTGGAATTTTTCCTCAAGGTAATTCTGGACATGTCTAAGGATCAATATTATCGGGACAATCTCGGTTAGGTACGATTGAGGTTTTCCTGTCCTCGTCACAACTCTGTTATGATACAACTTTCAAGCGGGATTATCGTTACCGATGTTTTCAATGACGAAGAATATTGTGATTATTGGGTAGTCAGTATATATTTGAGTATATTTGTTTGTTCTCTTTTGAATTTTTCTATTGACGGTGTTAAATTATTCTGATGTGCATATGGAGTTTGGCGTGTAATATATCATTTCATTAATTTTCGCTATTATTTGGCTTGTGTAACCGACAATTGTGGTGCATTTTTATAGATAAGCGACCTTGATGACTTCCTGATAGATTTTTTCGTTGCATTGTGCTAGGCTCTGAGATGCTATTCACGTGTTTCTCTTGTTATTTATGGGTGGTAATTCGAGTTTTGTCTCAGGATTTATTAAACACGTTCTGGGGAAACTTGAACATGGATGCACATTTGGATTTTTTAGGTCTTTAGAACTTTTAAATTTTCCTTGGACAGTTATTAATTTGGGGTAAATTCCGCTTAGCAAACTTTTACTATTTGCTTTGGATTATAATTTCTTATTCATTTACTGTAATAATTGGATTAATTCGAGTGTCAGTTGTGATGCTTCGAGATTTTAGTTTTATTAAGGTTCTTTCAATGACTTTAGAAACTTTAGTAAAAATCTTTATATTTTAATCACAACGTTTGGTTTTATTAATAAATTCCTTAATAACTTTTAGTGAAATTCTTTATATTTTTAGCATAATATTTTAGTTTTATAACCTTTAGCCAAATTCTTTATAGCATTTTAGTTTTATTAACAAGTTCTTTAATGACTTTTAGCAAGATCCTTTATATTTTTAGCATAGCAACGATTTTACTATTGAAAATCCCGTCACCTTCCCTTAATTGATCCTAGGCGCGTTTGTGTTTATATTATAGTTAATGAGTGCCCACTGTACTACTCGGTGTTTGAATTTTAGCCGTATGTGAAAAATAATTTAGGTCGAGTTTATGGGACTATTTCCCCTTAGCCCTTTTCCCCTATACGGAATGATATTGACGTTTCAGCTCCTGCATTCTCACGCCGGAGCCTTCACGGGCACGAAATCATTGGCGATTATACACGCACTTACACAATTCGATTGTATGTCTGATTTTGATTACATGTAAGATGTTTCGGCAGTGGGCCGGAAAAATTTCGACGGAAAAATTCTATTTGATTGGATAAATATATATTTTGCCACATAATACATCGTAGTTCATTAATAATCTTCGTGCATAATACATCATCATTCTTTCTCCCCGCCGACATCCAAGCAGAGCTCATTCGAGGTTGCAAGGATGCGATATGGAGAGAGTTTTCGAACATCCTCGCACTCACATCAAAGTTTCTGGTTTCCACAATTAAAACTGAGTAAAACGATTCAAAACGACTTGTTCAGATTTAAGACTGATTTTGGTTAAAAAACGATTTTTTCAGATTAAAACTGATTATAATTATGTGAAAAGGAATCGGTAAATATACCTATTGTACGACCCTAACCTTGCGTGTAATTTTGATTTAGTAAAACAAAATTTGACCTTGTGATTTTCCAGAATATTCTATTCTTAAATTTATTATTTTGTAATTTAATTTGACAATTTTTCTTTTGAATTTTTTAATTGAATTGTTTCCAATTCAAATTATTTGATTTTTATTCCATTTTCATGAAATTTCGCATTTTTTGGTAAATTGTAAAATTTCGGTCAAATTGTTAGGTTTTCGTGTTATTTTTATGTTTATTTCGTGCGGATCTTGTTCTCATTTTAATTTATTTTTGTGTTTTTTAATTTTATATTTAATTGTTTTCTTTCTCGTATTTTAGCAGGGTTAGTTGATGTTTTAATAGGTTCGATTTTTAAATCTACATGTTGTATTTGCGTGTGTATTACCGATTCATTTAAACACTTTACAAGGCCGTTTGTGTTCTGGCCCAATAATATTATTACAAAATATTGACCGGTTAAATTTTCCACTTCTTTAACTTTGTCGGTACCACCTGAGTCGGATTCTTTCTGCTTTCCCGGGTTTGTCATTTTCTTTGAAATTTATTTTCCGCTACCACTTTTCCCACTCGTTGTATGGCAACTGGCTAGTGTAAACACCAGAGTGTAGGTTACCGCCAGTGGTGTAAGGAGGAGGTGGCAGAAGGGACAATTGTCTCCGGGTGCATGGGGGGCACAATATCAGTGAAAAAAATGTATTATTATTTTTTCAATAACAATTTTTTTCTATCTTCTAGAACAGTGCAGAGAGTTGGATGACGATGGATATGATCTACATTATTGTACATGGACATTGGACTCATTACTTCATAGTAGCACTATTTTGGTGTACGGAGAACATTTAAACAATTAATTAACAGTTCCTACCTAAATATCTCTCTCTTTATCTCCTCACTAGGAGATTTATTATCAAAAATTAGACTTAAATGATCTGCTGGAAATCATTCTTTTAGTTCCCTATGCTATATTGCTCTTCCCGTGATTTTATGTTTGCTCATTCAGACCGACTTTTCCATTAACCCCCATGAGTTTTTAAACAACGCTCTGCGGGTAAAGTCCTATGTCTTTCAACTAGAACTCGCCGCGGACAGCCGATTTATCAGGAATAGCATGACCAGTAGCCCCAACTAACGTAACCAAACTCGTTAGCTGGACCGCCAGCCTGCCTTCCTGAAAAGCTATTGCGATACGTAATTATATATGAAATTTAAAAGTGGGGACTCGTCAGTGGTATTAAAATACCTCGACCATCCAGAAAAACATAAAAAGGATTTTAAGGAAAACATAGTAAATTTATTAATATAACAATATTCAAGATTCTTACCGATATAAATTCAATAAACTGCTACAAAAGTTATCGTGAAAATGTTCAAGTTGTGATAAGGTTTTGTAAAAGTTAAGTTGTTAAAAACTATGAAATCAATAACTGTTTATATAGTTATTTTCTGCGTGTGTGGGACCAATAGGCGATTTTTCGCCATTTAAAGGGATTTTAAGGTTAGGGTCGCTAATACTATAATTGCTCGGACAACCCTCGGGTTCAACGAGCCGTCGTTAGAAGACATGTGCTCGATTTTTTGTAATTGGTCCCCTTTATGTCATGTATTCATTAGAGTCTAGTAATTTACAGAAATTCTATCATGGTTTCCTGGATCCTCTTACATGAGTTAATAAAATCAAACTACAAAATGTATTTCGTATAGGAGTTACAATTGTTTGTAAATTTTGACTTGGATTAGGTTAGTAATTTGGCGGCACGACGCCTAGCTCTCTCTTTACGTCCGGGACGGGAGTAGGTGTTTACGGTTGTTGCAGGATTCGGGACCGAAGTTGAAGCAGCTGCCGACTCCCGGTAGGCTAACTGAGCCGGTGCGAAAACGAGCGGGTAAGTAACAGCCGCTCCTTCCTGACTGGCTGATAGGGCGACTTCCAGTCCTCGTATTTGCGTACGTAAACTCTGATTGAGTTGTTTTTCTTCGGCCCATCCATTCTGAGCAGCGGTGAGCCTCTGGTATAAGGGTTTGATTTTTGCTGGATCTATCCAGGTGGCTCGAATTTGATGTATTTCTCGTGTTACTTGAACTATCTGATCGTATAGGTTCTTGTTATTTTGTCGGGCAATGGCTAGTTCTACTCTCAGGGTTTGTGGGGAATCCATGTCTGGAATTGATAATATCAAAACAATATTTATCACCACAGAAGTAACTAATTAAACAAAACTTTCTCAATGAATTGTTACAACATTAACAAAAATAACGAAATTAATGTTTACTCGAACAAAATTTTTATTTCAAACAAATTTCAAACTAAATGGGATTCACTATGTTACTATCATGTGTCCGTGAAGCCTCTCGCTACCCATTCCTCGGGGGAGCAATTTGGAGTGATCATTACCGGCCTTCTGGTATTTCGACTCCGGTGAGTTCCCGTCATCTGCGCATCCTTCCTGTGCTCGACCGTCTCTTTCCCGGTGTCTCCATACAAGGATCCGCGTGGCCGTGGGTGATAATAAGTAGCGGCAATCCGGCCGGCTTCGAGGTCCTCCTCAATGTTTGCCAAACATTGACGGGCCCGAGCTACTCGTAGGTCCACTTATTGCTGATGATCGAGAAGGTCATCGAGTAGACTCCGTGCATGTGCGTAGATCTCTGCCGTGGGGTGCCACTCTTCCCAGAACGGTTCTGGTACTTCGGGAGTTCGGTTGAGATACTCTGATCTGTTATTGATACGTCGGAATTCGAGTGGGGATTTAGAGTGCCAGTAGAGTTTCCAGGCTTCTCTCCATCGGTCGGCGAGTTGCATTGGGATGAGATCGGGGTCTGCATTTCCTGAATGAATCACAATTAATATACTTCCTTTAAGATACTGTATCGGTGATGTAAGTGTCTCGGTTATTTCGAACGGGAACTTAAATGACTTATCTGCACTATGCGTGAAGGGTTCCTTCCTTTTGGTGCTCTCTTATCCGTATGTGACGGGCTAACAGCTATTAATTATGTCATTTATTCGATTGTCATGGAGAAGAATTTTCAATAACTTAGACATAAAGTGTTATTTCTACCATAATGGTTTGACAGTAAGGTCGATGCTGAAGTATTCACAAAGATGGGGATATCATTATGCTGCGTGTGCACAATAAGCCTTTACGTTTAATCGTCATTATTTGTACAAAAATCACTACCTGGGTGTTCAGGATCAGCTGTCGATCTCTCGCCGGTTGGGCTGTTTGAAATGGTTCTCTTCCTATAATTCCGTTGTCGGTGCATTAGTAAGATTGATTTACTGACATTGGGCGAGAGTTTATATACTATTGATTGTTTACTCTGTATAATATTTTAATATAAGTACATTAATTGAATAATCGCGCATCATTCGCCATTCGGTGGAAACGTGAACGTTGTTTAATTTAATTTAGCATTTTTAATATAATTTAGTCGTGTTAACAGGTCGATCGTCGACCTTATAAACTGAACGGATGTATCAAGGTTCAGGTTCAACTTTGTATTTGCATAACTGTCGTAGATACTAGTCAATGTTTCGAGAAAATTCAACTTTGGATGCGTATCTCTGCGGTTGGTGAATTTGTTTATTCGTAAGTTTCCGGTCAGCGTAACCTTTCATTTTAATTTGTTTATTATTTCTAGGTTACATTTTTCGGAATTGATGTCGAATTTTTGGAGAAAATACTATGGTTCAAGATGATGATGTCGACCTTCCGTACGGTTTCCTATTAACCAGGGAGTTAGTTTTATTTGAGATTTACCTTATCGGTTACTGACATTTACTTTCAGGTAAAGTTAGATTTATTGTTCAGCACACACAAAAAATGGAACTCTTGATGTCGCTAAGTTGATTGCTTTCCGTCCTATCTCAGATGTATCGAAGAAAATAACTCACTCTCTTTGGATCGGACGAAGGCTCTCCCTCGTTGGAATCAGAACGTTCACCTATTGTGCATTTGCACGTTTTCGTGACGACTAGTTTCGAATTCGATGGATTTGCACGTTTGATTCTTATCCAATTTGATTTTTATGTACTTTCCGCTTTTGGAATTATTAATTCTACTATTATTCACTCGTTTTTCATGATTATTGATTTTCGTAAGTTTTGATTTTTATGGGTGATTTTATGAGTTGAATTTCTAAATTTTATTCATGTGAAAAATCCTAATTGATATTGAGAATTATAACTTATATTTTGCATGCTAATGCTATTGATTGGTAGTTGTTATTAACACTCAAATAGTGTTGAAACATCATTACTAACAATAGGGGTTCGTAATTAATTTATAAATCGCATAATGTGAATTTATTTTTAATAATTGAGCGTTAATAGTAACGTTAATACATGAATTGGAATTGGTGATAGTAACGTGTGATAGAGGTCTATAAGTGACAATGATGTTTTATAATTACTCACATAAATTTGAAGTTTACGATTTTTAAAGATAAGTTTGAATAGTGCAATTTCCATTTAGTATTATAAAGATTTACAATTAATTACCTAAAAGGGGTTTGTAGTTAACGATACGATTCGACAGATAATAATATCAATTTACTATTACAAAAATATATTTATGCTTAACAATACGAATTACTAATATAAAGTTATCGTTAATGAGAGACTTACAATTAATTATTAACAAAATTTTCCTACTAATACTATGAATTTATTATTACTAAAGGATTTACAATTATTAATATGAATGTATTATTAATGAAAGGGTTTACAAGGATATAAATCCACAGTTAACAATTTGAATTTATCTTTAATAAAAATTTACCATTTACGATTACTAAAAGGATTGGTAATGAATTATGTGAATCGAAAGTTCGTAACATGAGTTTATCATTAACAAAAGATGTACAGTTAACGGTATGAGTTATCAATATGAATTTAATAATAAAGATTTACTATAGAAAATCTGAAATCATGATTAATATCATGAATCTTTAATTTAACTTTGTGATAGATAGCATAGATTGATGTCATGAGTTTATAGCAAATAACAACGATTTCATTTTTATTTAGCTTCCCGTCACCTTCCTTTAATTGACCTTAGACGCATATTATGTTTATATTACAGTTAATGAGTGACCACTGGACTACTCGGTGTGAAGATTTTGAGCCGTGTGTAATATAAATTAAGTCGATTTTGCAGAAATGAGAAACGAGGAAGCAGCTCAAAGACTTCTTCCTTATTTCTCGTTTCATCTATACGGGTGATATTGAAGTTACGACCCCTGCGTTCCGCACGCTAGGTCTTCACGGGTACATATCATTGGCGATTTTCCACGCACTTACATGAATCTGCACTATGTAGATTTTACTATCTTGCAATATGTGTTGGCTGTGGGCCGGAAAAATTTCGACAGTTTAATTTAGTTTATGAAAATATATATAACACAATTTATGTATATCAATAATATTTATTAATTATGAACAAAATCAACATAATTACCCTTCATAACCATTCCATAAAATCGCATAAAATAGCATATCATAAAAGAAATAAAATATAAATGCCTCTCTCTCCACGTCGACGCCAAGCAGAGCTCTACCGAGATGCAATGGACGTGACGCGGAAAGAGGGTTCCAACATAAATATTTCTCACCTAAAAATCAGTTAATAGTTTTAAAGAACGAATAGTTTCAAAAACAGTTAAGGTTTTCAAAAATGGTTTCAAAATGGTTTTAAATGGTTAAGTTAAATGTGAAAATGGATCAGTATATATACCTATTTTTCTCGCATGTTAAATTTGATGTAGTAAAACAAAATTCGACCTTGTTATTTTCTAGTAAATTCTATTCTTTATTTTTATTATTTTTTGATTTATTTTTATAATTTTTCATTTAGGATTTTTATTGAATTATTACTAATTCAAATTTTCCAATTTAAATTTCACTTTAATGAACTTTTATTAATTTTTCAATTTTGTCGAATTTGTTGTGTTTTCTAGTTATGTTTGTGTAGGTATCGTGCGAATCTTGGTGCGTTTTGTTATTATTTTAATTTATTTTTATGTTTATTATTTTATATTTAATTCTCTTTTTTCATATTTTATATGGTTTAATTGGTGTTTAAAGGTTTATTTGAATTTGCATGTTGTATTTGCGTGTGTGTTTCTGATCCATTAAAACATTTCTCAAGGCCGTTTACGTTCTGGCCCAACACATGTTTGATTTGTTTAATTGGTGTTTTATTTTATTTTTAGTTTCTGCTTGCAGTGCATGTGTATGTCCAGTGGCCATTTTCATTATTTTTTGTTTTAATCATACCATTTTTTGTTTAAATTTTGGCTTTAATCAAAACACTATTATACTGAGTCTATGTATTACAATTATGAATATAAATTAGTAACATCTTTTTTGAGAAATATGTAGCATTTAGTGCACATCTCTCTGCATAGGGAATAACTTTTGTTATGAGCCTGCAGGAGCTGGAATGAAATTATACTGATAAAGACACTTTTATAAGAGTCACAAGAGTCATTATGAGAGTTATTGTTTTATGTTTGTAAACTGTAAATGATAATTTCAAAGACCAAACTTGATTGAAAAAACCCATTTAAATTTATTAAGGATATTTTCAAAGTTCGAAAAATCAAAATTTAATTTTCAAAAAAGATTTTCATTCTAACTATCGTGGTTAGCATAATGCTATACAACATAGGTTATTGAATTAGTATCCATTCATCAAGAGTATAAAGTTTGGAATTGGCATTTCTTTTTTGAAGGAAAACAAATAAGGTAAGTGAGTTACAATAATTATTATTTTCATCTTTGGACTGGTTTAGTTGTATAATATTCTACTAGGTTAAATAGCTTTAATCAATTTGAAAGTAATACTTTTCATTTTGACGAACAATATTAAAAAATTCATGTTAAAATTTATTAGAAAATTTTATTATTGTTAATTATATAAGTAACTATAAACTAACTGTATTTTTATCATTTATAAATTTGTGTCTCAATTTAATATGTTTAGAAAAAGGCTTATTGGAGCTCAGCGAAGAAAACGAAAGGCATATGAAAGAAGAGAAGTTAGAAAGTCCAGTAAACTACAGGTATGGTTTTAAAGAAGGCAAAGTCAACATCTGAATGAAGCCAACAGCCTGAGGATACTGATGCTGATGAATTCAATGATCAACCATGTGAACAGCACAATCAGCAATACAAAGAGAACAGTATTAGTTCATAAATTTCATATAACTTTTCATATGCATAATCCGATGGTCAAACAGATTCACGTGGCTCATTATTGATGGTTTATTATTGAATTTCAATTCTCTGTCATTGCTTGGGTGTCATAAATTCATTAGTAAGCCTTAAATAGATCGTTGCTATTTTATTGAGGTACTCATCCTAGCGGAATACCTTCCTGTTTTTCGCAGCATAGTCGTCAACGATAGTCGTCAATTTCCAAAGATTTATTGCACCGTCGGTGTCATGAAACGTGGAACTCCTTATTCTCCTGGCCGAACCTTAGACTCTTCCATGTAGCATTGTGATGACTCGTACTAACGATGTATCCCAGGGTCCTATGTAGAATTTTCACCTACAAAATTATTGGTCGTGGATTCAGTAGTCAAGTTGTCCAACAAGTCTAGGTGTTCTACTTTGTGCTGCCTAGGAAAATTTAAGTACAGAATTCTTAGTGTGTTGAGAGGGTTCTATCTCGAGATTTTAAGCTGTGTTCTCATATGTACTAAAGATTATTCGTCATTACACTAAGTGTTCAACTTATTTACTTTGTCTAAATATATTCGGAGTAATGTGTTTTGCAATGTTGAAATACGTTCTATTTATTATTAAAGGTATGATGATTTATATTACATGATATTAATTAATTGGTATTAATTAATTTAATCTGGATAATCGTCTAGAAATGCTTCTTAAGCTGCTTGTAGTCTGATTCCTCAAAATGTTACCCAATTTATTGGGTTAAAAATCTGTTATCATCGGTCGGCTTAATTAATGCCGGTTTAATATTTATATCATTATCAAGAGTTTGCATTATCTTCCATTTTGTATCGTGATTGTAGCAGTGGTCTTTACTTAAATTATTATGATCTTTAATATTGTTATAATACTATTTTAAATCGTCGTTGAACAAATCTACACTATTTTTATTGAGTCATTTGTTGAAAATATTATTTAATAACTCTTAGATACTGGGGCTGTTCTACTCATTTTTGAGGGGAATTATTGATTTTATTATTTTTGTATGTAATCATTAATCTAGTTTGTTGTCAATGGCTATGAGATTTTAGTAGTCGTTGCAACGAGTTTGCTTGGCCCAGTGGCCTTCCCTTTCAATTGACCTTAAGAACTATGTGTTGGATTTTATGGGTGTTCACTGAGGTACCCAGTGTGATTGAGTTTGAGCAGCATGTTAACATAATTTTTTTGTCGATTTTTCCAGTATCGAGACAGAGTGGAGAGCCAAAAGGCTTGCATCCTACTCTCCCTATACTGCTACATAAATATTAATTTTACGTCCAGGTTCACTGTTTAGCACCGGGGAACCCTCATGATCACGGATCGGTTGTCGATGAACGACGGTTATACGGCTCCGTTAGAATATGTAGAAATTTCTGACTTGTCATATCTGCCCGCTGTGGGCCGGAACATTTTCATCAAAACAAACTTATTATCAACATCTCATATTCATAATAAAAAATTGGCTTCACATTAACAAGATCATACACACAAAACAACTTTCAGAGGGCACTCCAAAGCAGGAACTTACCTTGTAAGTATACTTGAACCGGCATCTTGAAAATATTAATTAGTGACTACAAAAATTCAGTCCGTATTAACAGCGAAAAATGATTTTCTTTTAGATAAAAGTGATTCTAAGTGTAGTTATCACAGACAGAGTCATATTTTCACAAAGAAAAAAGTGATTGATAATTTGTAAAACGGATCGCTATATATACTTGTTCTAGCTAGTGTGCATAGGTGTGTGTAAATTACTGCGATTAATCAAACTTGTTTCCCACACAAAACTTTATCAAAACTTAAATTATTTGAAAGTATAAAATATAAGAAAATTTAATATGAATTTAATCAAATTGAAAACTGTAAAATTCATTTCATCTATTACTGAAAAAATTAGCAAAACTCTTTTAAAAATGCAACACTTAAATTAGCTTAAACTCCTTTCCTGCTTTTGATTTCAAGTTTTAACGCGTTGTTGAAAGACTCAACAGTCTGCGCATTGACATTTGTAGAATGATTTATGAACTCGTATTTATGGCAGAGAGAACTATGAGTAAAATATTAAATTTCTCAGACCATAGTAACTTCTGTATTCATCAGTCCAGATTGTTGAACTTTGTGCTACCTGTCTGCAAAATATTGGGACTAATACAGCTGCAGTCTTATTGTGAATTACTGTGGCGAAAGCTTTTGTAATGTTTTCTTTTACCTCCATGACGCAAAGAGCATCTGTTTTATTGCTTGGAGCTTTAGCATTTGTAATTAAGTATCGATTCATATATTTGAACGATGCTCCTTCTTTATTACGTTTATAACTCGTTGTTCAAAAATATAGGGTGTTTTCATGAATGGGTCGGTTTTTTTAAAATATATATATATATATATTATAAGAACTTTTTTTGTTTTCACCTCAGATTTCTTTATAAGTGACATAATATTTTCGACAAAAATTGACTATGAATCAGATTGTGTAAAAAATATGTCAAATATATATACATTTAAATTTTTAAATACTTTTTATTTTTATGTTTGTTGGGCCAGAACATAAACGGCCTTGAGAATTGTTTAAATGAGTCGGTAATACACACGCAAATACAACATGCAGATTTAAAATCGGGCCTATAAAACATCAACTAACCCTGCTAAAATATGAGAAAGAAAACAATGAAATATAAAATCAATATAATAAATATAAAATCAAATAATAACAAAGTGCAACAAGATCCGCACGAAATAAACATAAAAATAACATGAGAACATAAAATTTGACCGAAATTCGACAATTTATCAAAAAATGCGAAAATCCATGAAAATAGAACAAAAATTAAATAATTTGAATTGGAAACAATTCAATTAAAAAATTAAAAATAAAATTGTCGAATCAAATAATAAAAATAATGGTGGGTTTCTGGGTTTTGATATTTGAGACTATATGGTTGTCACCCAGACAACCCCATACAAATATTTCCTTTGCTTACCACTCGGCACCCGTTGCTAAGCAACGTTGGAACTGTGTTCGAGTGGGTGGATCGTCCGCAAAAAGTGAGCGCTATTGCTAATGCTATAATTGACCGAACGATCCATGGGTCTAACGAGCCGTCGTTAGACGACTTGTGCTCGCTTTAAGTTGTTTGGTCCCTTCATGTCTAAGTCCCTATCGTTTATTTAGCTATTTTGACAACTTTAGTTTGGAAACAAAATGGGTGGTACTTCTTATTTAAACCCTTTTACAATGTCGTTTCAAACCACTAGGTTGATATTAATATAACAAGGTATATATAGAAACTATAATCTCCATCCCGCTTTATTTGTCGATTAAATACATAGTCTATGATAATCCAGGCTTATTTGAAAATCGAGCGGCTCGGTGCTTAGCCCGCTCTTTACGTCCAGGTTGACGACTGTTTGTTGCTGTTGTGATTGAAGTAGTGGTCGTGGTAGGAGTTGACGTTAAGACTGTCGATGTGGCAGTACTCGACTCGCGGTAGGCCAATTGAGCAGGGGGCGAAGACTAGGGGGTAGGTCACCGCTGCCCCTTCTTGACAGGCGGACAACGCTACCTCCAGCCCCTTTATTTGAGTCTTCAGGCCCTGGGCTAATTGCTTCTCTTCCGCCCATCCCTTTTGCGCCGCGACAAGTTTTTGATATAGCGATTTGACCCTCTTCGGCTCTATCCACGTTGCCTTGGTTTGTTGAGTTTCCCGGACTAGTTGGACGAGCTGGTCATGGAGTTTTTTGTTGGCCTGTCTCGCATGAGTTAATTCGGTTTGTAGTAATTTTACGGAGTCCATTTCTAGAATAACAGGGGTTAAATTTCCATGATGATTTCTATAGTAACAAGTGTGATCAATACTAAACATAGTTTCAAACTTAATTTAAAGACAAAAAAAAATTTAAAACTGGATTTCTATTAGTTTATTAAAAGAGAAAAAAAAATTTCCGATAATTAGCGGTCACTGTTTAGAGGATTATGCGTCTTCGAAGAATCGCTTGATTCCGTCTTCCGGGGAGTAACCCTGAATCACAAATACTGGCCTCTTGGTGTTTCGGGTCGGCCTCGGGGGAAGGTGGATAAGTGCTCGCTAGACGCCCCGCTGCTAGGTCGTCTTCGACGTTGGCCAAGTATCTCGTGGCCCGCTCCACTGAGGCATCGACGTGGCACTGGTGGTTCAGAAGATTTTCCAGGAGTACTTGGGCCTGAGTTAAGATATCTTGGGACGGATTTGGTTCACTAGACGTCCTTTTGAATTGCCTCATAGTGATTTCTGCCATGGAGATATCTTCCCGACGGTTTTCTTCTGGCATATCAGGGCATCGCTCCCGATATACACGATTCCAGGCCTGTCGCCATTGCTCCACGATATAGGTAGGGGTTTCCACGAGAGTTCCAGATCGTCCTGAATAGAAAGTTTGATGAGTTTAGCACTATAACCCAATATTTCTCTCAGTAAATTAAGATTCGATCGGTTATCTTGGGGTTTTCTCAATTATCAAAATTTTCTCGTCGTTCGGCGGGCAAAAATAAAAGAGAGCTAAACTAACTATTTTTGGAGTGCGTTAAGTCACCACGAAAACTCGAAAATCAGACGTGGGCTACTAACACGGTTGGCAATATGTGCTCGACCCAATCACCCTCTCCCTCTTATTCATATGCGGAAAATTGTTGGTCACATGGCCGGAATTATCTTTTGAGGAAAAGTCGGCATATCACGACTACCCGGTGTACACATTTTTATGTCGTGAAGGGTATATTCGAAGAAAATTCTTGTTCAATTTATTGGATAATTAAAATACCTGGACCGAATGTGGTGACAATAACAAAAAGGATTCATTGATTCGACTGAAATAAACAAAAAAAATACCTGAAATGATCATAATGTCAATATATTTTGAGATTAAACTTTAACATGAATTAATGAAACAAAGTACCTAAGAAATCCTAATATTAATGAGTTACGTGGCTAAAACTTAGAATAATTACTAGCGAATAGCTTCCCCGAAAATGATTGTCGGGCTGTTTGTTTATGTGGTTAAAATCGGAATCTTCACTCAATAGATTAACAACTAGAATACCTATAACACCAAAAATCAGTGAGATTAACGATGGTGAATATATTTATTAACACAAAAAAAAATTGATTATTATACTCAACATTGGAGTGAAAAGGCTTCCTCATATTGGAATTTGTCTTGTGCGGGAGACCACGATTTACTACGGACTCTCTTGGGCTCTCATTTGGCGGGGGAAAGCTATACAGTTTTGATTCTGAATTTTATTCGTCGGAGGGGCTTCTGCGGCATCCAGAGAATCGGGATTTAGATTTTCTCCTGGGTCGTTTGGTGAATTCATAACTTTTTGCTAGGTTAGAATGATGTATTTCTTCTGACGTCGGTTAATATATTGGTGAGTGTGCGTGTTGTGTGCCGGATGATCGGGGTAGGTAGACATGAATGAAATGTCAATTACAGCGTGACTACAGCGAGGTGGATGTTTATATTGGTTGATCGGCGGAAATATCGGCGAGTTTTATTAAGGTAAAATTGTTTATTTCATGGATTGTAAATTTATGAAATTTAGTTTAGGCTAATTGTACTTTAGAGTTGCGAGTTTTGTGAGTTATTTGGTAAGTTTTATTAACTAGCCTCCACCATAACGAGTTTCTTATTTGAAGGAATTTAGCGTGCAATGCGTGTGAATTCGTGGAATCAGTTCACCCTGTCATTTCGCGGGAGTTCCATATTTCCTTAGCGTTGACTGTAACTGCGTTTTGGATTGTCCCTATCTCTTGCTGCTGATCGCCCAGTTGGTTTATCAGAAAAGTTTGTTGATTTCTGAACTCTCTCTGGTCGCCTGGTAATTTATAATATAAATTCAGTTAATTAATCTCGGTGTGAATTTCAGGGAATTCTCCTCGTTAAAAGTTTTCACAGCGGCAAATGCAGTTAGAAGTTGTTTGTCAGATCTATCTGTCTCCTTTTGGATATCAATGGCTGTTGTCGTGATTTACTCAGTGAAGTCTCTATTCAGACTTTTCTTTGCAATTTGGCGTTATTATTCGTTATCAATCACGACAAGGAAAAATTGGTTCTGTGTATGATGGAACTCTAATCTAACCGAACCTTCAACAAAATCGGATTGCTACGCTCGTCTTCTGGGCTTTGTCTTATAGTCCTAACTCTATCATTTCGGTGTGAATTTAATGGAATCTTGACGATATCTTATGCCTATTTGTGGTGAAGTTGATTTTGGTAAGTGGGTGTTTTTCATTTTTTTTTATTGACTCTTAAAAGTTTACGATGATTACATCAGGGATTTTTCTATATAAGACCAATTATTAGGGTGGTATGCTCGCGATGATCGCTTAATAGTTAGAATTATTCCTATAAACCGTATCTGGGGATTAGGGTAATAGTATGAGACTATCGTCGATTTAGTTTAAATGATTTCATTCGTTACACGGGCATTCGAAAAAGGCGCGTCTATGCTCTGACTTAGAACCTGATTAAATTCTCTGCTTTACTAGAAGTTTGAGGTGATTTGTTTAATAACAATTAAAAATCTTTAGATTAAAGTTAAGTTAATTCGTTAGTTATTTCATTTTCATAGCAGCGATTTCATATTGATTTATTCCCAGTAACCTTTCCCTCTAATAAGCCTTAAACGCATTTTATGTTCATATTATATTTAATGAGTGCCCACTGGACTACTCGGTGTGGTGATTTTGAGCCGTGTGTAGAATAATTTAGGTCGAATTTGCAGAAAACGATGAACGAGGAAGGAGCCAAAAGACCTCTTCCTTATTTCTCCTTTCTTCTATATGGAATAATATTGACGTTCCAATCCCTGCGTTCCGCACGCCGGGTCTTCACGGGCACAGATCATTGGCGATATTCCACGCACTTACACGAATCTGAATAGTATGTTGATTTTTCTGACTTGCGATGTGTCTTGGCTGTGGGCCGGAAAAATTTCGACAAATAAATTAGTTAATTTTATAAAAAACAAGTTAATTTTTGCATTATAAATATTTATTAATATATTAAAACAAAGTACAAAATTACTTGACCGAAATCATTCGACAAAATAACATAAAAATACATCTCTCCCCACGTCGACATCCAAGCAGAGCTCTACCGAGGTTGCGAGGACGGAACGTGGAGAGAGAGTTTCCAAATAAAACTTCTGCTCACCTAAAAATTAAACTTGAATAGATTTTCAAAAATAGATTCAAAATTTTCAAAATTGGTTTCAATATGGTTAAATTTTTATGTAAAAATGCATCGGTATTTATACCTATTTTCTGTCCCTAACCTCGCGTGTTATTTTTGATTTAGTAAAACAAAATTCGACCTTGTTATTTTCTAGTGTATTCTAATCTTTATTTTTATTATTTTTTCATTTATTTTGATAATTTTTTATTTGAAATTTTTATTGAATTATTTCTAATTCAAATTCTTTGATTTAAATTTCATTTTCATGAAATTTTATTGATTTATCAAATTTCGGTCGAATTTGTTGGGTTTTCATGTTATGTTTGTGTTTGTATCGTGTGGATCTTGTTGCATTTTGTTATTATTTTAATTTATTTTTATGTTTATTTATTTTATATGTAATTATCTTTTTTCTCGTATTTGATAGGGTTTAATTGATGTTTTAATAGGTTGAGTTTAAATTTGCATGTTATGTTTGCATGTGTGTTACTGATCCATTTAAACATTTTCCAAGGCCGTTTGTGTTCTGGCCCAACAATAATAAAATTAAGATTAGAATATACTAAAAAACCACAAGGTCAAATTTTGTTTTACTAAATCAAATTTAACACGCAAGGTTAGGGTCGTACAATAGGTATATATACCGATTCATTTTCACATAATTTTAATCAGTTTTTGAAAAAACTTGAATCAGTTTATTCTGAAAAAGGTCAGTCTTAAGAAACTCAGTATCAATATCTTCAATGTGAGTGAAGAAGTGTTTAGAAACCTCTTCCACGTGGCACCCGGACAACCTCATGAGAGCTCTGCTGGAAGTGTCGGCGTGGGGGAAGTTTCGAATGTTATGCCAATTATGATGTTATGCCGATTACGGTGTTTATGCCAATTATGACGTTTGTACCAAATACGATGTTATGCCAATTATATTTTAAAGAGATGTTAAACAAAATTTTACTCACGTCGAAATTTTTCCGGCCCACAGCCGACACATCATACAAGATATTAAATTTACAAAATCCAATCGAACTGTGTAAGTGCATGTAATGAACGTAAAATCATTATTCCGAATAGGGGAAATGGGTTGAAGATGAGATAGTCTTTTGGCTATTTCATCATCACTCATTTCCCATAAACTCGACCTAAAATTTCTAAAAAACAATCGGCTTAAAATCAAAACACCGAGTAGCCCAGTGGCCACTCTTAATTTGTAATATGAACACAACTACGCCTAGGATCAACTAAATGGGTAGGGTACGGGGAAATAAAAGAAATTAAAATCGTTGTTATGGGTTCTGAAGGTTTCAAGAATTCTTTAATCGTTATAATTGCTATTAAAAAATATAAAAGGTTTTGAATGTAGTTGACTAAAAGTTAAAATAATCTTATTAATTAAATAAAAATCCAGAGATCTTAGCCTTGATTAGACTCGTGAACCCGAATAATCATCTCAAATGTTTTAGCGAATTCAAGCCGTCAAATAAACAAGCTGCGTCATTACCGTGCAAATTATAGCGCTAATCCTTCTATAATCAAAAATATAAATCCTCCGCGTCCAAAACTTAGTTATGATCAACTCTAAAAGAATAAAACAAAATTAAATATTTTTTCCAAAAAATCAATGTAACAAATTAGAACCATCCAAGATTCTGGAGCGACCACTTAATCGACATAAGACATATAATCCTAGTGACTTCATAATAAAATTTTAAGTGAAATAAATCGCTTACCTTGATAAACTAGAGAACCATTAAATATCGATTAAGACAACGTATGACAAGGATCTATGATAGGAAAATTTCATTCGCAAACACCAGGAATAAAAGCAACTGCATATACATTTAAACTGATCCATGAGAATTCTGACTCAGATAATGATAAAAACTAAAAGTTTTATCCATAATGATAAGAGTAAGGCAAGAATGCTGCCAGTAATAAAAGTAGTCATATGCATCTAAAAATTTCTGATTCCAATAACAATTGATATGAGCCAAAGGTTTTATTCATAATAAGTAAGTCAAAATACTTTAATTATGATCAGCCAACACAAATCAAAAAATAAAAGATCCGTTGTCCGACATCCGCTCTAAAAGTTCCAAGCATTGATAATCATACGAAATATTAGCATGAAAGTAATATAACAAAATAGAAACTTAAATTACCTAACACGCACTTCAATGTATAATAAACGCCATAAAATTCGAATCCTCCACCGATATGAAATAAATATCCAGCGAGAATTTTGCGACATAATCTAAATAAAATGTAAATTAACACAAGCCGCAACATATAAAAAGTCGATCATAGACAAAACCAGACTGTTTTCGTTTCACCACAAGACGGGTGCACACTAACGTGCAGCACACCAGCAGAGACTCGACGAAGTAGATAGTAGTCACATGCACACCTACTTGAATATATATATATATATATATATATATATATAATACACCCGCTCTCAAGATCAATAGTTTAAAATCTTTGATGGCTAAATATTCGCAATCAGTTAATGCATCCCCAAAAGAGGCACAGAGCAAGAAAAGGAACCATCCAGGAGGTAAATATATTACATCAACTTATTTATTTTAATCCCTTAATTATGAGCCATAGTCGCACAACCCAACCAAATATTCATCGTTAACAGTTAACGCTACAGGCGAGGTCACCATAAGCCGAAAGAATTGCAAATTTGGATTGACTCAAGTCTCTACTTGCCACATTATCTAATTATAGTAGGCGAGCACCAGACCGAACGCCGGAGATAATTTGACTCTCGCATGTGTAAACAAGAGGCTTAAATTTAGTATATCGTCATTAGCCCAAATAGGTTGAGGTTTATGCATTCAGTTTTTCCAACCTTATAATCGATATAACCTATGATGACAAAAGTACAAAGGGTTGAAAAATATTATGAATTCCGTATGATTCGAGAATTAAAATTTGTGATCCGAAATCTTGGGAAGGGTATGATGTATATGTTATTAACCGAATAAAATTTATAATTAGTCTATTTTTACATTAATGATAATAATAAAGAAAAATTTTAGACATATTGTGCATGATACCTTACATGGCAACAACGACAATAGTACTCGTATCTGATAAATGATGGATCCTATATCAACCATAGCGAATGAAAATGCCGAATTTTGTAGGAAGTAAGGATCGAGTCCTGTAAGGAATTTTGACAATGAAATCTTACATGAAGATAATAAAGTTGGTTAGAAATCAGTACGCAGTTAGAAAACGATACTCAAATCCACCCAGAGGTCAAAAATAACTATATTCCGTTTAAAAACCCGTAATGTTACTAATGATACGTAGAGTTTTATAAAATAATTTCTTGTGTAACCACCATGATATCCCTATACTAGAGCATCAATCCATAATTTCGACCCTAGATTTTTTTCGTGCCATTAGAATAAGATTAGACCTAATTAGGATTGTATTTAGATTAATGATGATAATCATTAGAAATTTTTTATGTAAAATAATAATAACCTTTAGAATTTCATACGTGATAACGCTAATAACTTTCAAAAGCTAAACATTCACCTTTCAGGAAATAAAGACGGTAGTATCGGTAGGTTAAATTTCTTGTGATCATAGTGATGCTCGAGTCCATTGCGATGATAATAGATCTCAAGTGTGAAATTAATTTAAATAGAAATCAGAATTTTGATATTACTGACATTAAAACCCCATGAAATAATGATAATGGCATCGAAGTTCTTATACGTAAAGGTAAAACCAACAACAATTAGAACCGGATGAACTTCCCGAAGTAACTCTCATAATAACGCTGGTATATTGAACTAGGTTAATGGGAATCATAAATGATATGACGAAATCGAAGCGGGTGATAATGGAAGCGTTAATATTTTCGATACCGATGAATCCGAGATAGCCGTAACGAATTTATCGTAGACTAATAACTTTGTAAGAGAATGCCGAGATTCAAATTAAGGGTACTCCAAAGAATATCATTTTAAAGTCACTCTAATCAAAATAACTGAGGACGAGTACCTGATGGTGTATATGCATCGGAGTACGCTTAGAAATCATGCTGGCTTAATAAACCCGAGTAGTTACTTACTAACATTAGACAAATCGCCCCCGATAAGTGCCCCACCCGACCTATTAGCCTTCTCACGCGAAGCCGGATGTTACAAAATTCCCTAACCGACCTCTCGACAATAAGAACCAGAATGGATGGAAATGACAATTAATGTATTGTAATTTAGAGGACTCCTGGATAGATGCGTCCCGAGTCATCGCACGTTTCTTTGCGCACTCAGCAGCCAGGTGTAAATAAGCGATGTGGGACGCGGGATTTTCAATATCCCCCGTTCGAGAAACAAGATTCGGAAATCAAAGGAGTTCGGAAGACGTAGAACTCCCTTACATGGCCATAAAGCGCGAACCTGGCCAAAATCCGACAAGAGAGATCCGCGGTCAGGCAGAATTCATATTAGTTCGACTAGAGGAGCATCAGAAAGAAACAGAGCGCCAAATTTCCAAGGCCAGACGATACCTGGCCCAAGTGAACGCAGACATCGCAGAGGGCAAAAGACCCAGTACGGATGGGTATGCCCCCAATTACAACGTTTCTTTCGAGCTAGATGACCTGAGACTTCGTGGCCAGACGGAGGAAATGAATGTGGTGCTCCCACGGAGAGTCCTCCCTCGCAAGCTAAGGAACGTAGAGGAAGAGTTGGAGAGTCGTCACGACCATTCCTATGCTCGTAGCCGACAAAACCGAAGATACAACGATAGAGGTCCTCGGTTCAACCCACGCTAACTTGGATAACTTTTGTAGTATTATCAATAAATCTTAGAGTAATTTTAACATGGTTTCATCATTAATATCAATAAATCATTAAAAATATTCATAATGAGCGTTCCTAACATGATGACATCTATATTTCTTAGCAAAATTTAAAGCACTATTTAGTGGAACTGAACTGGTGATATGAATTCCCATTGCTGATAAACATTGTCACACGGGTGGGGGTGCGATGAATAAATACCAACTCTGGATATATAATGAGAATAAATAGTATAATTTCCATTTAGACATGAGTTCGGTTCAGAAGCTCTACCAAGTCCATGCGGCCAATAGAGGTCTACGACAACAAATAACCCAACTCAATCAGGAGATTCAACAGATCAAAGCCACCTGGATTGAACCAGGGAAGGCTAAGAAAGTTTACCAGAAAATGACAGCGGCACAACGAGGGTGGGCTGAGGAGAAGCAGCTCACCCAGGCGCAGAAGATCCAAATACGCGGCCTGGGGGGTAGCGTTATCGGCGTGCCAGGAGAGAAACGCGGTAACCTACTTACTCGTCTTCGCGCCAGCTCAATTGGCTTACCAAGAGTCGAAAGTCGGAACGGTAGCCGCATCTAAAGCTACTAAACGTAGACCAGGAAAGTCAGAACGCGCCAAACGTCGGGCCACAAAGATACAAGGACGCTAAATTGAAATTGTTATAGTAATTATCAATAAAGTTTTTTTTGTGTTTGGATTAACTCGCTGAAGTTTGACCCAAAAACCCTCCCGAAAAACAATTCGCTGACAAGTTTGGGCATCACTTATAGAAGAATGTTTCAAGGAATAAGCGATTGATCACACAGACGAGGGACCATGGAAAGTAAATCACACACACGCCTTCTAACGGCAGTGCGTTGAACCCAGTTTGAGGTCGGGCCAGAGTAGTTCCTATGTGGCGCTCACCTTTGGCGACCTCAAAAACCAATAGTTGCATCTCCAACGTTGCTTAGCAACGGGTAACTATTGGGGGTAAGAAAACATTTACATCTGGGGTCAAGGTTAACGAAATCATAAACCTCACATGTTTCTGATTTTTAAATTTCTTTGTTTCTTCTTCTCAAATTTTTAGATGCTTATTTAGAGTTTGATGGTTTATTTTTGAATCGTACTGCGGTATGTTTACGTGTGATGTATGTGGGGTTAGTGGTGTTTATAACTTTGCCCCCTTTCATACAATGCTATGCGTCGACCAGTTGCTAAGCAACGTTGGTAATGTAACCAATGGTTCTGAGACCGTCAAAGGTGAGCTTTGTTCCAAAAACTGCTAAGACCTGGTCTGCAGCTGGTTCAGCGAGCTACCGATAGAAGGTATGTGCTCGTCTTGCTTGTTTAGGTCCCTTACTTTCTTCATGTCTTACTGATACAATGCATAACCCACGTTTTACATAAAACTCCTTTCCTCGGTATAACGTTCGACTTATAAATTAACCAAATTAAAATACAAAACTTTTATTTCTAATACAGGACAATTACATTTATTAATCAAATATCCTAAAACTCGTTCATTGACTTTGATTCTGAAGCTTCCTGCGTCTACGCTCGGGTTTTCCCGGCCAAGTATGAAATTTTGGCTTTCCTGGCGGTTTCTTTGGGCCTGTCTGATCTTGATAGGCAACTTGTGCCGGGCCGAATACCAAAGGGTTAGTGCCCGCACTTCCCTCTTGGCTTGCCACTACAGCAACCTCAAGTCTTCGAATTTCAATCTTTTGTACCTGGTTTAAGGCCTTTTCCTCCTGCCATCATTTTTGAGCCGCATTTATCTTTTGATATAACCATTTTACTCGGGACGGCTCGATCCAAGTAGCTTTAATCCGCTGGAGCTCGCTGCTGAGTTGGATGCACTGCTGATGCAGGTTGCTATTCTCTCGACGAAGTTTTTTCAGTTTGGACCCAATTTCTCTGATCGCGTCCATGGCTAAAATTATCGACAACATTAATATATGGAATTACCTACAATATTACAAAAGAAATAGAATATTCTGGGGCAAAATAGGTTCAATTTCTATTGATTGTGTATAAAACTATTAGTTGTGAACTTGACCAAATGCTCTAGATTACTATACCATTACAATTTACAACTACAATAGAACGTTCTAATTAAACTAAATCACTTTTCAACTAAGCCAGGTTAACAATCAAGAAAACATTTATTTTATTTTAATCACAGTTTTAATCCATGTGCGGTCTTTTGCGCGATAGGTTCCTTCGAGAATATGCGTGCTCCTCCGTTCCTCTATCCTCCAGTATTTCTCGAATGTCCGGTTATAACAGATGTTTGGGAACAACCAGGTGCACTGGCGCATCGAGCTCTAGGAGTGCCGGATCTTTCGGTCATAGGCTACACAATAATCTGGTAGGTAGCCGTCCGCTGGAATGCGTCCACTGGAGATGTCCATATTAATCTTTGCCAATCGTCTGCGTTGCTGGTTGGCTAGGCATCGGTATCTACGCTCCAATTGTTCGAATTTGTGGAGCGCCTTCTCAGTTTCGTGGCTGATCTCCCGAGTTGGGTTTCTCCCTGTCTCTCTCTTGATCACCAGGCTGGGTAGTTCTATATCTTCGTCATGTCTGCCTGGGTTCCGATTTGGCCATTCGGGGGTACCATGTGTGGAGATGGAATATCCCAGATCCCACAGGGCCTGGCGATGTCGTCCCACGAATTTGCTTTGGACCGTCAATGTCTTCCATTCGGCATCCCTTTATTGGATGCTGGAACTTTCTATTATCATTAGTTATTAATTATTTGCACAACATCTCATCATTAGGGCTAGTAACCATCTTTCAACTTTCTCGGGTCATTCGACTCTAACGTATCTCGATTTAGTTAGGCAGCACGACTTGTTCTCTGTTCTATTTTAGCCAGATCAGTGAAGTAAAATTTTCCAACTTATTTCAGTCGTTACAAGGAAAGATCCTTTAGAATAATCCAAGTAAATACTATCCACATATGGCCGTCTCATCCATGACGGTGTAAGCCCATAATACTCATCAATCTATGAGTCAATACTTATTTTAAATTAATTCTCATGCACTATTATAAAGTATAGGTTCGTCTTCAACAATTTCTCTATCTTATTAACTTAACACAAGATTAATTTTAAACTAAAATCATTTAATGAATATAACACAGAATTTACAAAGGACAAATATTTGCACCTAAGATGGGTTATCTTTTATAAATATAAAATGATTTCTTTTATCTCTAAGATTCGCGAGTCTAAAACCAATCTACCTTATCTACCTACTATAATATTAGGCACGAACTGCATAAATAAAAATGATAACTCCTAAATTCTACATATACTAGTGATTACATCAATTATATTAAATGAAACGTTCATCTTAAACTATTAATGTTTTCATAAAATCCATAAAGCAAAACTCCAACGATTAGAAAATATATTAATTACGAGAAACTTAAAAAATGAAACCATAGTAATATAAAATTAGTAGGCCTTAGCTGACGTGTAATCTTCAGAACATAATCCGTCATTCGTGGTAGCTCGAGATGCATTAAATTCCTTAATATGGACTTCTGTCTGATCGTGGCTTAGCATACCGTTGTTAGAACCAGATCTGGTTTTTCTTCATCTTTCCGTTTCGTGGATGTTTACGTCATGCTTTTTCATAATATTTTGATTTGACATCTTCCTGGTGAAATAATGGCGTTCTTCACCTGACGCTGAGTATTTATATCACTGAATGACTCACGCCTCACGTGAGCGGGTGAGCACTTACAAATCGGTGGCATTCTCTTATTGGCTTAGTTTATAGATTTTCTTCTCACCAAACTCTTTCAGATATGATCCTCTCGTAGAAATTTTTTGTGATCCACAGCATTAGCATCGCATCAATAATAGAGTTTCCTTGCTCCTACTTGGTGACACACCGAACTTTCGAGAAATAGCTCGTGTGCGACTGCTCCAATCTTCTGCGCAATTACTCCATGATGACATCATTTTCAACATTTATTCTTCTGGAAAAATTCATTCGACCTCAATTACTTATTAGTTGTTTATTCATTTACGATTTTCATATCTTAACCTCGGATTTTGGATGTTTATTGGCACTTTCGTCATTCAGTGGAATTCAGATGGTTGGATAACGTTCTTTTCGAAGACTCGAGGCGGAATTACTCGCTGTTTTTTATCTCTATATGTGTTGTAATTATTTATATTAAAATAATTTATATGTTACTTACTTTATTTTTCTTATTTAGTGTTCCCTACATATTTATTCGCGATTTCTATAACATTTTGCTAGTGTAACTTTCCAGTTTACCTATATATTATGGTCGTCTCTATGTTGAATGATTCATTGCGATTTAATCGTGCAAGAAATTATTATGCCAATGATTCTATTTGGTTTTTGTGTGGACTCTATGGTAACTTGGGTGTATCATAATCGATGTTTACACGTGGTGAGTTTTATGAATACATTTATTTTCAAATTTATCTTTTGATTTTGGGAATGGTTGTTGTATGATGTCGGTATGATTCAATACGTTTATATTCCTTGTATGGGTGTACTTTCTGGTCAATTGTGGTAGGTCGATGATCATTTTGTGGGTTTTTACTTCCTATTGTTGTGAGTTAACAGATAATTTTTCTACTAAGACTGGTTCCCGATCTTCCCACTACCCCTATAGGCGCAAATGATTTGATGTTCAAGCCCGTCGTTACTCACGACGAGGTCTCTCACGAGCACGAGCTATTGGCGGATGAACCGCACTTACACCACTAGAAAGGGATGTATGATTTTAATTACTTGCAGGTGTGTGTCTCTGCTTATTCGTAAATTGTCAATTTTTAGGTCAAATTTTATGTTATTATTTTATTTTTATGTCATTTCGTGCGGATCTTGATGCATTTTGTTATTATTTTAATTTATTTTTATGTTTTTCGATTTTATATTTTTAATTATGTCTTTCTCGCATTTTAAGGTGTTTACTCGATGTTTTATGGGTCTGATTTTAAAATCTGAGTGTTATATTTGCGTGCTGTTTCCAATTCATTTAAACAAAATTTAGTGCTAGCCCAACATGTAGAAGAAATGAAAATGAGAAATATCATACATTTCAGAGTAAATAAGTAGGGTACTGAAATCTATGGGGTTCTAGAAATTATGAAATAATGGATGACAAAGAACTTGCAAATAGGGAAAATTTAATGCCGAAAGAATATGGCTGATGTTTTAGCAGAAAATTATAAAAGTATAAATTTAATTAATTTTAATTAATTTTTATTTAATTTTTATCAGATTAATAGAATTATTTTTCCTAATATATGCAAATGATGACACTAATTATAAAATGGATCCTGATAACGACAAAACAAATGTAAATAATGACAACTATGACGGTAATGATTGATGATTACAATGATGATTATATTATTTTACAACTTTTAAAAGTATATAATATAATGATTAATCAACCTTTTGAAATTAACTGTATATTTTATTAAAGTTCATTAGTTAAAGTGTAAATTAACTTTTTTGTTTAATAAATCTTTGATTACTAAAATTATGTTGCTCAACAGATACAAATTTTAGATCCTAATGACTGATGATGAAGATGACGACTATGACAAAGCAGGTGATGATTAAATTTATGGCAAGAAAAAAGGATAACTTGAAAACGATGACGATGAAGACAAAGCAGATGCAAATGATAGATTTGATGATGAGAAATATATTATGTTTATTATTACGGGGTTGGATGAGTTAATTTTATTCCTTTATTTAAATGTTTATTTAAAAGCTGATGGTTGTAACATGCGACTGTAATTTAACTAATAGGAGGATTCTGCAAATATTTAATTTTTTGTATGAAGAACGCTAATTAATTTGATCATAGTGTTGATAATCATTGTCATGATCGTGCATTCACAATGAAGGTTGTATAATGTGCAAGTAGTTGACTACCTATTGTTAAGCTAGGCTTAATTTGTTCTATGATGCATAGGTACTTTTTGACCCCACTTGTGGGAGACACAGACAAGCTTTGTGCACGGAATGAATACATAGTGTCTTTTAGGCATAAATGTTTGTTCACGCTTAATTGACCTAAACATATTCAAATCAACCAGTTTATCTTGTCCTGTGATTTAGTGTTTTTAAAGATTATTATTATACTACCCATTACCTTATTGCCTCTTAGTAGCTGGAACCTATCCCTTAGATATAGTTTAACTCCAGTCAGACACATTAAACTTTTAACGATCATTTATACCCTTTCCAACTCAATAAAACTTATTAGAAATATGTTTAACCCTTTTAATTAAACTGACACTAGTATTGACTAGAATAATAATCCAAATTGATGACCACTTCATTGTAACAAAAACTTTAAATGGTAATTACGTAAAAATAACCTTGACATATCACATCATATGACCTTGATCGATTAAATTTAACGTATTTAAATTTAACGTATTACACAATATGACCTTGACATGTAATATGACATTGACCTTGGGATGGAGGGGTATTTTACTAATTAGGGAAATAATATATTACACTATATCATTTTTTGAAAAATTAACAATATTTAATAAAAATTGAAAATTTAATGTTTTAATAATATTACTTTTAAATTGATATTCTTAACTATTTTTATCATAGCAGACTCATCCATGGGCGTTTACAAGATGGAGTAAGAGGCGACAGCTGTCCCCTTTGAACTTCCAAGTTTATCTAGTTTTCCTGTATGTCTTATAAAATATCCTGGATAACGCAACATGTACGCGCCATTTAAATTAGTGGAGGTAAAGAAGTATGTAAAATGGATCAAAAAAAGCAATTTGTATAGAATTAAAAAAAGTTAATTATATATTGTTTTATGTAATTTTGTACGCTTACTACAATATAATTCCAGTGATAAATAATTAGCATAAAATTTAATTATTTTGAAATTAATTAATTTTATTTCTCAAAATATTAATTTCATGGTTTGTAAAAATTTACAATTGTGAATCAGCCTAAATAAATTTAAAAACAATCAAAATTCCTCAATTTAGTAGTGATCTTTCAATATGGCTTTTGAAAATAGAATTTTAAAAAAGAAAATCTTTAAAATCACTATTTCAACAGATCATCGAAGCAAATCCTTCCACAATTGCTGGAAGATTCCAATATTTGTTAAAAACATCAAGAAGTCTTCCATACTCTGATCTCAATAACGCCAGTCTCTGTAAAATCTGATGTACAACAATTAAAGCCCTGAGCAATATACATTCAACAGCTTTCAAATAAAGATAAGAAAATAGTAAAGAAAAAAGGAAATAGTAAGAATCGCTGATTCTACAACCAAAAGAAGATTTACAGACAATTGCCAAAATAGCAAATAAATTAATCTTTTACTCCAAATAATGCTGAAATATATTTTCTATAATATAAGTTGATATGAAAATCAACTTAGTTAATAATGTTTTTAAACTATTTTAAAGATGGATGTTATGATATAAAAAGTGTATCGTAGTGCAGTTTAATGACCCTCTGTGGCACATGCTAAATTCTGGGTGACCACTTCTACTGCAGGAGACTACCATGGTTATGTAAATGGGAATTGCACACTATAGTGAGGAGGTTATTCAGGCTTTTTAGTGTGAGGTCAAAATGAACTGATGCAGTCACACTCTAGTGAAGGGTTATGTAAATGTAAGCAAGCAAAAAGAGGATTTTTAGTTTCAAGCTTTATTAGATCGATTTCAATAGAATTATTCAGTCTTTTTAAAAAAACAATTCTAATTTGCAATTTTGGTTAAAGTATTTTTTACAGAAAAATGTGGTCAAATTAGTCAAGAATGGTTTTAATTATTCAATATTAAAAAGGTAGAATGAAGTAAACGTAAGGTAAATATTTTTAAAGTAAATAAATTAATTATTTAAAAAATATTTGCAAAAATATAATAATATTAATAACACTCTTAGATAAAAAAAGAATCCAGAGGTCTAAATGAAAACTATCACTAAAAGCATATGACACTGTCAGCCCGATTAATTTAATCAATACTATTTCTGGAATATCGAGTTTTCTTCCTTTCATTGGTCTAACTCACGGGTCTCAAACACGCAGCCCCCGAGAGCATTTTTGTGCATCCCGCGAAACAATTTTGGATTTTCTAAAAAATTACTATTCCTTTTTTAATCTTTTATCTCATAACCGTTTGAACATTAATGCTAGCGTCATTTAACCAAATAAATGTCTTTAACTATTCAGGTATGTCTTTTACATAATAAATTGTTATTTATTTGTGTTTTTAGTTCTTGTTGATACGAAACGGTGCCAGCTAAGTAGCCATAACAAAAACTGATTGCAACGTTGTGGTGAACTAATCAACAACTTCATCTAAGTCTACATAAATATGCATTCAATGCGATCATCCAGCGCCAAATCAACAACTGAAATTTCATCCGCTGTTTCGCGTACTAAAACTCATTCGATTTAAAATCCGAAAACAACAAGTGACGTTATGTTGAAGCAGGAAAGTCTCAAAAAAAATCAACTCCTAAAGTATCAAGGTCTTATGCAATTTATTCGCACGATAGCAATGAATCAATTCCTCGACAGGACGTTAATAATAATGGTCAATTGATAGGTTGCATCTCAAACAGAATATCATCAAATATCGTGATTTTTTAAAAAAGACTTATGTTAAAAAAATAAATGTTATTAAATTTATGTTTAAAAAAATAGTTCGTTATGTAAATAGTTTTAGTTTAAAAAGGTACTTTAAAAAAGAATAAAACTTAATCAAGAACTTTAATTTTTGAATATCATGAAAGTTGAAAATAGAAATATAATAAAAAAGATGGAAGTTTGTGGCTTAATTGATACGTTACCGAAATGTTTTCTAGCGTCTTCACCAAAAAATGATTATTATTGGAGGTTTTGTGTCCCATTCAATCAATGTGTGTATTACCCAATCAAACTAATTTATTACTCAATAACAAAAATAGAATTCCCGTAACCAATAAAAACATAAACCTAATACGGTAATTCCATCCAGGCTGGAAATTATTTTAATAAATGGATTAAGTAAAATTTTTATAGCGTGTTCTTATTATGTAGTTTTTTAAAGACTTTCATAATTTTAGAAACATATTCGATGATGCGGTCCTCAGGGTAATTTAAATGTCGTTTTCTGACCCTCAGAGCAATTTGAGTTTGAGACCCCTGGTCTAAACTGGGCTTGAATTTTAGAAAAGTGTCTGATAAATTGAATTTCCTTGTAAAGAAAAAAATCTAATATTAAGTTTTATTTTAAATGAAGAATATTTCAATAAATTACATCAAAGTTATTTCAGTAAAATTGACTGGACCCAAATATGGTCGACGGTTTACTATACGCATCCCAAAAAAACAATTAAATAATAAATAAATCAATTAAATAATAATTTTATTTTAAACCTTAAAAATGCTATATTACTATCGAATATATTATTATTTAATTCTTTATTTTTGGGATGCGTATAGTAAACCGTCGCTCAAATAGGTGACACTGAAAAAGTAAATATTTTGAAAAATTATTTATGTATTGAGCTATAAAAGTAATTAGCAAATTAAAAACTTATTAACTAAATTTGAAATATCTGAAATTATAAAATTCCAAATATTTGAATATTTATATTATCTTTTCCACAACATTATGGATATTAGATTAGTTGTAACTCTTTCATATTTTTTGGTTAATTTTGATTTTTTATTAACTTACTTTGTTTTCGTGACGTATTTCTGATCCGTTTAAACAAACTTAACAAAAATATTGTAAGACTTTCTATTTACAATAAAAGAATTTACCAGTCAAATGTTTCTCGTCAAAACATTACGTTAAAAAAATTTTTCGAATAAAAACATTTTCTTAATGAATGCATCAACATTTGTTTTTGTACCAATCCACGTCAAAAATATAATATTTGATAAAAAAACATCCAAGTCATAAGATAAAAGCTTGTAAATATTTCATCCGTAATTATGTTAACTTTTAGTTTATTTATTAAAAATTAATTTCTGTGTTTTAAAGCCTTCAAATTGTCTACTTCACTATTTCGGATTAATTTTAATTATATTGTCTTTTTACAACTCCAACATTATCAACATTTCGTGTTTAGTCCAAATATCATAAAAAAATAATATTAACTCGGACACGAGAGTATTAAAAATGATAATCATTCAATATGTTTCTGTTGAATTTAATTTTATTTAAAGGGTTAAAATATATTTTTCACAAATAATGCATATATAGGCTGACTATAGTCATTAGAAGATTCTACTACTGCAATATAAAAACCGTTGATTTATTTTTGACCAATGAGATTGCAGCTACTAATAGATAATAATGATAAATAAAAATTATAAAAAAAATTTTTAAAAAACGTTGATAGATTCTAATAGAAATCCGATTAATAATTGACGTATTAAAGTCATTCCTGTCTATCATTTTAATTAAAATTATGTCAATTTGAATTTTTAGACAAATTAAATAATTTCCGTTTGTGTAAAATACTAGTTTTGAAAAAAAAAATGTAAAAATTTTAAAATATTTTGCTTGAAGTCAATAAATATGAAATTGGAATTATTTTCAGGAATTTATAGTTTATAGTTTATATAAAAACTTTATGAAACTGAAACACATAAAAAAGATAAAAGGAAATCTTTGTTTAAAAAAATTTTTTGAAAAATAAATTAGTTGCTGTTAATAAAATTTGATTAATTTTGAAAACATTCAAAAATCACAATTTTAGAAACTGAAATATAGAATAACAGAAGAAAAGTAAAACAAAGGTTAATGGTTAACAGGTGGATATGATCTCTTCTGACTCCTCAAACAATAAACATAATGCATAAAACTCAATGGGTTATTGAGCATTTTATCCTATGAAATGTTTTAATAAACTTGGTTCCAGTAAAACGAGTGAGTTTTATGACCCAAACATTTTCTTGATTCGGTGGGTGGTGATACATGGCAGTTCTTAGTTTGAGGAGTGATTTGTCAGGTTAATTCCGATATCAAACAACACTATCTTACTAAATAGTGAATGTATAATAAATTATCACTTCTTGGAAGAATAAATATCGTTTAGAGATGTGAAATAGATCAATAAAATGTATATGATGTCATTAGATGGTCATAGCCGTTATCAGTACTTAAAAGGGTTGAGTTTCTCAAAATCTCAATTTGGTATCTTATAAAAATAAATAAGACGACATTGGTTAATAAATTTAATTTAATATAATAATTACAAAGAAGATTATCTTATAAAAAAATATTAGTTTCACAATATATTATGTGTGTATCTTTAAATGTATCAACTATGAAATTCTTTTGGAGGTAAGAAATTTTAGAGGTGATTTGACTGAGAATTCTCTTAGTTTATATACTAGATATTTATGTTTTTGTTTATATTTAAAGAGTTTCTAACGCACTTATTGACACCTCGCGTCAACTATTATTATTGTTGTTACTTTATTATTATTATTGATTGCTATTTTAGTTTTTGTTCTTGTGGTGCTTGATATTTTCTGTTATTGCTAGGCACTTGAGTGCCATTTAAATACTCACAAAACTAAACTTTGACGCTTTGTGCCAATAAGCAAAATAATCAGTTAGCCCCAAATGATTTTTAATTAATTAATTTTTTTGAATGAATAACTTTAAATAATAAATTTAAAATCTTTTAGGGGGAAATTTTGTGAAGTAGCCCATCCTTAAATCATAACTATTACATCAAAATAAAACTTAAAATAAAGTAACTCAATCAACTCAATAAAAATAAATTTATAATCAACTAATAAACGTCATATTATTGTCCAAAAATAAAATTAATATAATACAATCAACTTATTATTATTATATAATAAGTAATCAAATATCATCAAATTTATATATTATAAAGATAAAATCATATTGTTATTATAATCAAGTTGTTCGTAATACAATATCCAGTAGAATCTAATTTATTATTTGTTGATATCGTTTTCCACACACACACACACATACATATATATATATATATATATATATATATATACGGGATAAACCAATAAGTTTTGTCCGATGAAACATGTGTAAATTTAAAAACTGCAAAAATGTCAATCATTTGTGTCAGAGACATATTCAAAATATGCACCATTATGAATTATCCTTTTGTGTGTATTATAGATATAAATCTATTTGAATTTTCTGATTTTGATTTTCATAAATAACTATTAAAATAAAATGGTGTCTTCTAACAATACTAAAAATTGTATGAGAAGAATCAATACTTTTTTTACAATAAAATATTAAAAAATATAAAATTCAATTTTTGAAAATTAATTACTTTAATCAAAAAAATTTTCTTTCCCGTACTTTAATGACCCAAACTTATCCCGCTCGCTCTTTTCCTTGAGATTTGTTCGGGAGAGAATATCATTCATGAATTGAATTTGGTAAAAATGCAATTAAAAATGCATTATTATCGAAAACAAATAATTACATTTAAAGTCCTAAATTTTGATTTCTTGTTTATCACGCAATGACAATATCAGTTTTAATTATTTATTTTTGTTTTGATTGACGATTGGTGTTTGGAGTTTTTAAATTAGTTGAATAAAACTTAATGAGTACGAAAATATATTTTAGTCATTTTTAAATTTTTTGTTTAAATTCAATAAATTGATATCCGTGTTTAAATCTTTGAATTTCAACAATAATAATAACAAAATATTTATAAAAAATTTTAAAAATAAATAAAAACAAATATTATAATAAGTTTTAATCAAACAATGTGAGGCCTATTTTCAGGAAATCAAATGTGTTTTCTATGCATTAAAAACACTTTAATTTTTAAGAAATTATATTAAGAAATTATTTAAATTTAATCATTGAAAATTTCAACCATTTCTACTGATTTTGCACGTGTGAATACAATTTTAGACCAATTTTTGTTTTTTTTATTGTTTATTTTATTATCCAACCCGCCTCTGTTTATCCGGTGTTTTTGAGCTGTTTGAATGAAAAGATTATCGGGATATTTTTTTGTTGAAGTTAATCGGTAGAGTAAATATTATGTTCAACAAAAGTTAAAAAATATTTAACTATAAAATATTTTCAAAGTTCTTTGTTAATCTTACAAATTGAATCTGCTCAAAAATTTCAATAATATTATTAGGAACCTGAAAAGAAACAAATGCAAATAGTAAATTAATTAATTCTTATTTAAATTGCTGACAATATGAAAATGAGTGGAAATAAAAAATGGCTGCAAGCCAATTAAATTCTTGCAAAATTATAATATCGTTCAAAGAGTAAAATTTGGTTGCAAAAATTAATTAAAATTTTCGGATAAAAACGGTTATTAAAACAAAATTTTAAAGGATTATTAAAGAATAGTACTATTTATAAAATTACAAAATTAAAATATTAAAATATTGTTGATGGTATCGTTTCAGTATGAAAAGGAAATATTTAGAATTTGTTGCGCTTATTCGAATGGAATTTCAGGAAAAATAGTCCAGCAAAGTAGATGGATATAATTAATGTTGAACTAGACCTATATACACGAAGCAAATTTGACTAAATCTCCTCAAATGAGTAGAAAAATGAATCCATAAAATGCCATTTTGAAAGAATGTCTAGTGATTCAACTCAATGTTGTTTATGAACTCGGGTGACACCGGTAGAGGTTTAAAAATAAACTAAAGATTTACAGCCAAGTTCTATTTTATAGCAACAAAAATTTATTCATCTTCAAAATTTAAAAACACACTTTCAATTCCACTCTCAAAACCTTCCAATCATTCAATCTTTCTGTCCCATCATTATTTAAAGCTCAATTATATTTTTTAAAAGCCTATCTACCATGCCATCACAAAGGTTTCCACTTAACTGTTAATTTATTCTTTCTTGCATATTACAGCCGTTCTTGACTGAAACTTCATTTATAGTACTTCCTGCATCACCGAAGACTTTTCAAATTCTGGCAGTCCTCATAATTGTATTTCCTTTGCTAAAACCAGGTGCAGACTTACAACGGGATTTAATAAATGATCTTCACTAACTTCAAGAAAAAATAGATAATGAATCCCTTACAATCTTATGGATTTTGAAAAGTGTTCTGATAAATGCATTATAAAAATTCACCATAAATCGCTATTCTACAGTTTTCTGCAAATAGCTCCAGATTTTCATTATGTATTTTTATCAGGTTTTCTCAAATTTATTTCTGATTTCTTCGTTTGTGTCTCTGACTTTTATAGGGTGTTATTTTGAGTCTTGAGTCTTGAATTCTGAATTTTTTGTATAGTTGAGTTATCAGAAATCAAACCAATTGTAATTATGGTAGACACTAAATATTGGTAATAACGAGAATTTGTCATTGTTATTAATATTCCAAACACGTTTAATTGTTAATTTCACATTTCGCCCGCCACCCCAACAAATGCTTTTTACAATTTTTTTTATATTATACTTTATGGATGAGTTTTAAGAACCTTTATTATTTTTATTATTATTATTATTATTATTATTATTATTATTATTATCAGTGGCGCAATCAGGGTGTACGCTGGTACGTTACCGCTCACCCCTTCGACCAGCAAAAAAACAAAATAAAAAATCCGAAAAAGCTCGATCATAATATCTGTTAGAAACTGAAGAAGTGAGAAGTGGTATGATGCAAACCGGCAATCTAAGCGTGTGCTTTGTGCTATGTGGCCTTGACTTTTGGCAGGCACAGACACCTCAGGCGCAGGTCTTAGCAGGCTCAGCAGATTGAGATTGAGAGACTGAGCACAGGGGCGACAAGCAACCCGCGATCAGCAACGGCACACTGCACCTAAGACTCTAGCAGTCGGCAGTTCGCCATGTGGATGCGCGTTGTTCGTCCGTTTGTATAATAACACATAAGACGCATTAAGGTATAAGGTACATCTACAATCCACATCTACATACACAAACAGCTAATCTAAATACAGAGTAAGACTGCTACTACTACTAATACTACTACACTACTGCATATATAACAATCAACAATTCATTTTCATTCATTACGATAAGGATAACATCTTTACACAAATTGCAAAATAAATTATGAATTAAAAAGTAAGTTATTATCAATTTTCTAGTAAATTCATAATTTATTATATTCTCATTCTTTATTAGTTAATTCATTCAACATTCATGCATATAAAGCATTAAGATGAGTAAAAGAAAGCAAACAACTTTATTAAATTTTTTTGCAAAGAAACAATCAAGATCAAAAAGATTGCAGAATTAGAACCAGAAAAGGCAAATAATGAATTTATTGCCGTTGCTGATGATCAGATTATGCATTTTGACCACCAGGCTCTACCTTCTAATAGTCAAAATTTGGAAAATAGAAATGATAATGATGTGCACAACGTTCTGTCCAGATATTAGAATTTGAATATTCTCAAGGACGAGGAGAAAATTTACTATCTAAATAATTTTTGGAAACAGCCACCATATTTTTGTTTCCGTGGCACCAAAATACAGAACGAAAATTTTAAAAGGAAATTCAATTACTCTTGCTTTTAAATTATCCAAGGCTAGTTTATTCCAAATCAATTGACGCGGTCTATTGCAAGTATTGCTGCTTGTTTGCTACAAACAACTCTGCAGATCGTGCAACTCAAGCTCTTGGTCAGTTGGTGAAAGACCCTTTCAAGACTTGGCGTAGGGCAACAAGAACATTTAATAAACACCAAATTACCAATTATCATAAATATTCAGTTTTGCGTGCAGACGATTTGCAAACAGTTGTTGACGGAAAGCGGCAATTGGTTATTAACCTCATTGATACTTGCATGGTCAAACAGGCTAAAGAAAATCGTTTAAAATAATAAAAACCCTTTTGTTTTGTGGTAGAAATGGTTTTCCACTGCGGGGACATCGAGATACGGACACTTTTAATATGAATATTGATGAAATTGACAAAAGTACAATACACCAAGAAGGAAACTTTCTTCAATTAATAAGATTTCGTCTTGAATCAGGCGATCAGGCTCTTAAAGAACATTTAGAAACCTCTTCAAAAAATGCCTGCAATCAAATAATACTAAAACGTATTGTCGAAAGAGCAAATCAAAGTGAATGTTTTTTGTGCTTGCCGATGAAACCACAGATATGTCGACGCAAGAGCAATTTTTTATTTGCATACGGTTCATCGACAAAGACAAAAAAATGAACAAGTCCTTTTTGCAGTTTGTGCCTGTAGTAAGCACACCAAGTAAAAGCCTGGCAAATACATTGGTGCAGTTTTTGAGTAGCATTGAGTTAAATCTATCTTATTTAAAAGGACAAGGCTACGATGGCGCATCACCAATGTCTGGCAGATTTAACAGAATTCAAGCTAAAATAATGGATCTATACCCTTCTGCATTATACTTTCATTGTGCTGCACACTCGTTAAATTTAGCTTTGTCTGATGTATGTCAAATACAGGACATCAGAGATTGTATGGGTGTTGTGCAAAAATGTTACAGTTTTATGAATACACCGAAAAGAGATGCAGTTCTTCAAAAGAAAATTTCTGATATATGCCCAGATGCAAAACGAACTAAACTGAAAAAATTATGTCCAACACGTTGGGTTGAAAGACATGATTCAATCATGATAATGGTTGAATTACTTAATCCACTTATTCTCGTCCTAGAAGAAATTGAAACTTGGAAAGACAAAGAATCGTCTTCGGGTACACATATTTTACTCTGTGCTATCAAAAGTACCAATTTTTTCTTATCAATTTTGACTGTGGAAAAAATATTTTCTTACACTCTACCGATAAGCAAAATATTGCAAACTGAGTCACTTGACCTTGCGAAGATGTAGTTGGACAGTTTGAGAAATTTCGTAAATCAGCAGTTACTGTTTTCAATGAAATATACAAAAGAGCTGAAGTATTATTGAGAGAAATGGTAGATACCAACTATGCTATTTCAATTCCGCGCATAAATAAACGACAAATCCACAGATGCAATATTAGTTCTCAATCCCCGGAAGAATATTATCGCATTTCATTATTTATCCCATTTTTGGACGCAACAGTAACCAATTAAAGGAGAAGTTTCTGAAGCACAAGGCAATATTGAAAGCATTTAATATTTTAATTCCATCAAATACAAATACTAGTCAACATGAGTATACCAGAAATTTAGAGATATTATTGCAAAAATATAACACCGATTTAAATTGCACAATAAATATGTTAATAGCCGAATACGAACTGTGGCAAACAAAGTTCAGTTTAAATCCAATACAAAAAAATGCAAGTGTTTTGCAATACCTCTGCGAATGCAGTGAAGAAATATTTCCCAACATTTTCAAATTGCTTAAAATCTTGGCCACACTTCCCGTGACAACAAGTACGGTTGAAAGGTCATTTTCAACTTTAAAATATTTAAAGAACTATTTGAGAAGCACCACGGCAGAAGACCGGCTAAAGGGTTTGGCTTTGCTCTATATATATCGAGATATGCCTATAACGGAAGAAGAAATATTTAATATATTGCAAGAAAAAAAGAGGAAATTAGATATTGTTCTGTAAGGGTCGATTTATAAGTAATATTACTCTTTTGTTGTTTTTGCATTTTGCACAAATTTATAGATTTGTTTTGTAAGTTTTTATGCTCTGGTTGCGCCACTGTAAGATTTTATAATTTTAATGAAGTCAGTGCCAGCTTATGCATGTGTTTAATAAAATATTATTAAAATAAAGATGAAAAGATAAATAATTTTGATAACTTTGTATTGAAAACTAAAACATTTATTTTGATAGATTAATATAGTTATTCTGTATATTTATAGTTTTATCTCGTTCTCTGTAACTCTAGTCTGTGACTGATCCTTGGAGATCTTTATGGATTTTATTCCTAACGATTGCAGAGCGTAAAACCGGAAGTTGTGCATCCGGAACACATAAATAATCCAATTAATAGATTCCTGAGATAAGAATAGCAGCCAGGATATGTCATTGATATTATAAACCAATCTCATAACATCAGAATTCGCCGTGGACGGTAAAAAGAATGCAATTTGCAATGATATTACCTGCGGCAAGGTAGAGATGGCAAAAATAAAACTCAAAACTAAAAGTAGGGTGCAAGCTGAAATTTCTCTCGAAGAGTGATTGTCGACGCTTCTTATTTCTTTTCGCAACTTGTCAGTTTGTAAGATTTTAAATAGAAGAAGCAAGTTAATGACGCAGATCATAAATACTTGAAGAAATCCGCAATTACAAAACAGCTGTCTATAAATCTGAATTATCAAGCTGACTACTGGATTAATAGAAGACATGGAACAATGAATTTGGCCCAAATTATTCAGCCGATGGCCACGCATGGTTGCTGCAATCGGTAGCACTTCAACGACTGTAATAAAAACTGTGACACCTATTAATATCCATGCTTTCTTCAGGCTCATTCTTAGAAATCGGAAAGGAAAATAAATAGAAATACATCGGTCGACAGACGTGAGAATGAGAAGATTTATTGCCAAAGTGGCAGTAAAAGTGCTCACTAATCTATATCCAACACAGGCCGAATGACCATAAGATAAAATAAAAAAATAAACGTCACCATTTGTTGCATATGGTAGACCTTTTGATGGAAACATAAAAATTAAAGCAGAGAGAATGATATTTAAGCAATCAGCCATAGCGAGTGATGAAAGGTAGATGACCTGGCGAGTTTTGTTACGAAAGCTATATAAAAAGATGTAGACGATATGAATATTAGATATAATACCAAAAATTGATAAAATAGGCAAGAAATATGCTGAAAGTATTCCCATAGCATGATTAAATGTCATGAATAAATTTTCGTTGAGTGTTGAATAGCAGATAACCAATAAATCCCATGGACTGTCTATAAATGGCCAGGAGTTCTTTTTGGCACAAATTATCGATATATCTGGAAATAATAAATAAGTAATTTCTCGATAAGTGTCAAAAGGGGTGAATCAATTTTTTTTTTGAAACCCATAAAAATACGAGTGAGATTTATCAAATTTTAGGAAGTTGATTTTTAATTCCTTTTTTGAGGGCTTTGTTTATCTAGCAAAAAAGACATTGTGATACTTATCGAATGATACATTTATCGAGAAATTAATGTAATAATAATAATAATAATAATAATAATAATAATAATAATAATAATAATAATAATAATAATAATAATAATAATAATAATAATAATAATAATAATAATAATAATAATAATAATAATAATAATAATAATAATAATAATAATAATATAATAATAATAATAATAATAATAATAATAATAATAATAATAATAATAATAATAATAATAATAATAATAATAATAATAATAATAATAATAATAATAATAATAATAATAATAATAATAATAATAATAAAAATAATAATAATAATAATAATAACAATAATAATAATAACAAAAGACTTTTTGTAACCGAACACTGGTTTTGAAAAGTATCTGTTTCTTGAATTACCCCAGTTCAAAATTGACTCTTTACATTTTTGTCATCTTTTTATAGATAATCTATTGGCTGTTTGTCAAATATTTTTTTATTATTAATATATTTTAGGTGTAATACACAATTCTGTTTTGCGTTCTTCGTAATCAGGGCAGTCTAGAAATTATTTTCTAAATATTGTGAATAAAAGTTAATTTGTTGGATCTTATTTGATTCAAACAAGGTTTGGATTATAGAGATTGATTTAAACAAAACATAACTCTAGAAACTTCGAAAAAAAATCATTTATAATTAGAAATCGGGAAAATCAAAATTTTTCGGAGGCCAAGTAGTAGCGGGTCTCAGACAATAATTTGAAGATGAATATGTTAATTTTAATTAAATGGGAGGTCCCCAGGCAAGCTATTTAATTAAATAAATTTTTTTCACAATAGTCCAGTAACTACCTGTCAGACTGTGGTGAAATAAGGAAATATAAATTATTAATTAAAGAAAACCACTTCGATGTCTAACAGAAAGATTGGTAACTAAACAGATTAGAATTTCATGAACTTTCTAGCGTAGTCGAAGATAAAATTTACCAAACCGAATTTCTAAAGTGTTGAAATTTTATTCAGATATCGTATATTAAGATTTACAAGTTTTGGGTATAATAATATAGCTTGAGGTGGACCTCTTTTGAATTTCCTAACCAAAATATCAAACTATGCTATTTATTATGAATTAAACTAACAACTGTTTTAAATAAACTTTGTTACTTACCTGACACCTACTGTATTTTTATTTTATCTCATCGTGCTTATTAGAATATGGTAACATGTTTCTATTCTATTTCTTCTTATTTATTTATTTATTTATTTATTATTATTATTATTATTATTATTATTATTATTATTATTATTATTATTATTATTATTATTATTATTATTATTATTATTATTATTATTATTATTATTATTATTATTATTATTATTATTATTATCAAAATAATTATAATAATTATAATTAATCTACTTACTCATGTTGTTGTCATAATAAAATAAATAATAAAATAATTAATTCAAAAATTATGTTTAATATATATTTTAATTAACTGATGAGATTGGTCAAAAAACAGATTGGTTGATAATTATATTTTTCCCGTTTGCTGAATAAGAGACATAAATTTAATGTTAATATATTTATATATTAATGTTTTGTAACAGAAATATTTATAAAAATCTGTTAATTGTTATTTATATAAATATTATAATTTTTTACCTATATTACAATTTTAAGAAATTTAATATTTTATTAATTAAATTATTTTAATAATATTAAAATTTTAAAAAAAAATTTATTTTTTAAAAAACAATACACAAACACGATTTAATATACTTAGACTTGTTTAAAACATTCAAAACATTCGTAGTCATAGCACTTTGCACATTAGAGTTTAAACTAATGCTCATTTACCAATAAAGGCTAATTGTTTTTTGTTAAATATTTATTATTTCAATGAATGAAAGTTTTTCATTTATTTAAATATTAATTTTGTTATTTTTATTTCAATTTTAAAAAATAAAACTTTTTAAATTGATAATTTGAATCAAATAATCTGATAATAAATATTGATTGTGATATGAATTTCATCCATCAACATGATAAAATGATGTATATTAAAAAAATAATTTGTTTAAATTAAAGTTAATTCATAATATTTGTAGTTGGTTTTTTGTATCTGAAGATGACAGTTATGGTGTCGAAATATATCGTACGAAGATTTTTTTATCGGTGTTATCTTTCAAGTAAATCGTTGCCAAATTTATTTAATTATTTATTTAATTAAAATTGGATTCCAGCTTGTTATGTTGGAATTTGTTATTAGTCTCGAAAATCAACGAGATATAAAAACCCACGAAAACAAAAATTAAGCGAAAAAGATTGTTTAAAAAATCTTAATTTAATGAAAATAAATATATTAAAAATGAAGTTTATTGTATTAAAGAAAATTATTGATAACGTGAGGTATATTGATCAGAAGAATACCCCCACAAAAGGTAAAACTAATTAAATTATGTTGCAGTTTTGCCTGTAATTATTCAGATGATAAACACATTGGGTTTTCGGTGAAAATAATAATTATTGATATGATTACCAAGTGTTTCAGTTGACAACAATAGCGAATTTGAAAAAATTTTACCAGCACAATTGAATCAGCATCAATTTGCAACATAGAATGAATTTATATTACAACGACTTTGAGTGCTTAGCATGTCTTCAATAAACTTGGATTATATGACCACCTGCTTACTAGTTATGGTTTGGACAGTCGATTTAATTGCTTTATTTTTTCAATTTGAAAATCCCTCAAACTCAACACAAATAACTTTAACAACGGATTTAGATTGCTTTGCAATATAATGCTGTTGTCTTCGATAATTTTGTGCTTAAATTTATGCGCCTCCTTTTCTCTTTAAAATCTATCTGTAACTATTGTCGCTAATCCAAATTGTATTTCACTTTTAAAGTCTGCCATTTTATAGCATTTCGAGTTAATTGCATCATTTTAAATTTCTTACCCCGTAAATAAATTTCAGTAATCTGCAGTTCTTTTATTATCTCTGACAACTTTCGAGATATATTTTTTTAAATTACGCCATTTCTTGACTTCAGCGGTGATACCTTTTCTTTATCTCGAACAGAATATCGACATATGAAAATTTAATTTCAATTTTGTTTTTGTTTTCCCTTCTTCACACGAGGAGTAAAAGAATTAAAACAGACTTTTTATAAATAAACCACACATTACTGAACACGTTCACTGGCATTCACAACATTTTTCATTGAGTTCATTTAAGCAATTAAATATTACAACGCATTAATAAAATATTTTTATTTGAACTAAATTATTAAATATTGCAGCCAATTTCATCACAATGATAAATCATTTCATCACTTCATAAAATACATATGTATTGCAGTAAATAACATCAAAGTTAAAAATATTGAAAAAAGTGTGCGATAAAGAAAATTGCTTTGTTTGTATCGATAGAATTCAAAGGGTAAGCATAATTTGAAATTAATCAGAAGACATCTTCTTCTACAAAATTATTAATTCTTTCGGTTATTTTAACACTAACTATCGTTGCAAATGGATTTTAAAAATTCATAAACTCTGATGGTGTAGATGAATAATCGTAAAGGATAAAAAACTTCAGGTTGGTTGCTATTTATCAAAAATTGAAATTTTATCTTACTATCATGGCCATTAGAGGGCCTTGCGCTTCTGGTGTACAACCACCTGACAGAAAAAATAAGAGATGGTGCTATTAAATTGAAAGGGCTCTGTTGGATACCTTTTCAATGAACGGTTTTCAGGCATATGATAAATGTGAAACTAAGTCATTGAACGAGGATCCGGTGGATGTCTTCATCACAGATCTAAATCTGTTGGCCACACTGGATGGCATAAAAGATATTTTGCTCAAGAGGACATTTTTTGCAGGTTTGTAATCGCCAGTATCCAAACATATGAGAGTCTCGGCAAACATTAATGGATTGAGTCTTGCAGAAATTGTTAGTCAAGCTTGACTTGGCCGGATTGGTTGCTTTGAAGATATCGTCTTGTAATAACAGAATAGAAGACAGACTCTGTTTCTCCCGGACACTGGTGAAAAAATTTCCTTGCACGAATGTTTACGAATTCTAGATTTCCGCATTAATAAAATCATTTTTTTCTATGTAAAATTTCAACACATTCCGCGTTTTTCCCAGAATAAAATTTGACTGTTTTCTCTTTGGAAACTGATATTCCAATGAAATATTTATATTCAAGTATGTCACAACACTAAACTTTATTAAATTTCAACTTCAAAAGGCCCATTACATTTTCCTCTTTGAGTCTTTGACATTGGTAACAGAATAGTTGATTAAGCTGGCTGAATGTTCTTTCAACATCGGCGCTATTGACAGGAAGTGGGAGAAGCAGAGCTTTGTATGCAAAGTTTGATACAAGATTGGATACTGACTCACAGAATTCAACTAGATTACCATTATAGGTGACATTAAAGCTACTCGCGATACCAAGATAAATTGCCCATTCCGGATCAAACGCATCGTTAAATTGTAAGTTTAATTTTATACGACTGTATACTACATTCAAAGAAGGCAATTGAACAGGATCCAATGCTCGAATGTCCTGCAGAAGAATCACAGCGAGCTACTATTTTATTTTAGGCTAACCATCCAGTTTTGAAGCAGCAGAATGCGATCCCACTCGTCATAATTCATCAGTTGATTCAGCCAGAAGTTTTAAAGAGACTAACAAATCCTGCAGATCATTGAAAAAAGTGTACATTTGTCTAACAAAATCATGAGTCGATTGCAATTTTCAATCCCTCCCAGCGTTGTTGTAAAATATTTATAGTATCCTTCATGGATTTTCTAAATTATGATTATATGAATATAGCGGCGGACGATTTTTAGTGGCACAACGTATTTTAGATGCAAATAAATAATTTATTATAATACTCTTAGTAAATATTTGTCAAAGTTTGGAATGCAATATAATAGAACTCGGAAGAACCAATTACTACCATATTTAAGCTAGACTTCTCTTGGTTGACCTTATTATTTATATTTTGTTGTTGCTGTTCATGAATCGAAAACAAGAACGTTCACAAACTTTAGGGTCTCAAATAGTGATCTTGCAGAAAGAAAAATAGCATCGAGATTAAGAGTACATCCATCAACTGTTCATCGTACAGTTTCCACATTCATATATCTGGGGAGCTATTCATCCTGCTACTACCAAACGTAATTATGCTATTATTCACAGGTGTGTCATCAAGAATCCATTGATATCAGCTCGTCATATTACTCAATTTTCAACTAAATTCAACATTTTTAATATATTTAAATTAAACTGACTACTTAACTACTAGGAGGCCTGTTTTATATATTTATAAATTGCTGAGTGTAATTAGCTAACTTATTTACTTACTTACCCGCACCCTTACTTACTTACCAGATATTGTCAAACCTGAAGTGCATGTGTAGAATTAATAATTTTATTATTTTTTAGGTATCCTAAAAATCAATATTACGGTACAGCAAAAGAAACGACACAAACCATAGTGTGTAATCAAATATGAGCAGCAGAATACAAAATGTTACGGAAGGAAATCGTTTGTTCAATTTATCTTGGGATTTGGAATTTTGTTACATAGACTGGTGAAAAGCCGGTTTGTTTGTTGTTTCAAAATTCCATCTCAACTTTGAAAAAGGTCAATCTACAGAGACACTACACGACGTGTAGTACACGTATACGAAAAGAATTATTCGCTTGGTACAAAAGTGAGAGAAGAAAAAATTTCTTTAAAAAAGAATTTACTTGGCCAGTAGCATGTTTTCAAACGACTTCTGACCTCAAGTGACTGTGTAACGGAGGCATCCTTAAAGGTCAGCTGGATTTTGGCTAAAAAGCAAAAACCATATTCAGGGGGTGACAGAGTTAACCAACGATTTCAAGAATGTGCCGATTCTTTGTTTGCTGAGTTTAAAAACAAAAATGCGATAAAGAAACAGATTTCCTATCTTCAGTTATCTCATCAGACTGTTGCCAGGTGAATTGAGATGTTATCTAAAGACATATGAACAGCTACTTAGCAATTTGAAGGAAGCATCTGGATTCAGTTTAATGTTGAATGAATCTTGCTATACAACTGACATGAAACAGCTCATAATTTGGATTCGATTTGATGTGAAAGATTACTTTGAAGAAGAACTGTTGGTAATGTTGCCACTGAAAAATACAACCAGAGGTGAAGATATCTACAAAGCATTGAAGGAATGTTTATATCAGTTACCACTGATGGTGTCTCATCAATGGTAGGAAGGAAAATTGGCTTGATTAGTTTGTTGGTGGCAGACAAGGATTTTCCAAAAATTCATGCTTATCACTGCATCATCCATCAGCAAGCACTTTGTTCGAAATTAAAAGATGATGAACTAAAAAAAGTGATGGATGTTGTTAAGATTGAAAATTTTTTTCGGACCAATCCTTTGAATCACAGGCAGTTCAAGATAATGTTAGAAGAGTATCACAGTAATTTAATTTTTTTACTTATATACTGATGTGCGTTGGCTGAGCAGAGGGAAAGTCCTGTCAATATTTTGGTACTTATTGCAAGATGTCAAAATTTCCTTTCGTGGGAAACGCAAGGAAGAGTTATTAATGCATCTTTGGAATCTTTATTTCAAGACTATTATTCTTTATTGACATCACAGATCACCTTAACAGACTGAATTTAAAATTGCAACGGAGATATCAAATTTTGCCTTTTCTGATAAAGGAAATTAGTGTTTGAATTATAGCTTGACTTATTAATGAGTCAATTGCAGCTATCAAATTATACACATTTTCCAGCACTTTCTAATGTAGTACAAGAATACCAAGATAAAATTAAAAGTGAGCAGCTCGACCAATCACTGGAAATAGTGAAATTAGATTTTTCCACTCGTTTCAAGGACTTTCGAAATTTGACTCCTCTGTGTCGTTTTATTGACAAGCCATTCATGTGTAACGTATCAGTTGTATCAACAAAGATGCAGTTATTAGGAGGATATGGTGAAATTCAGCTGGAAATTAATGAATCGAAGCATAGTGTCGCTCTTCAGGATAAACACAAGGAAACGACCCACAACTGGGTTTTGGATTATGTATTTTACTTTTGACCAGCTTCCAAAAATGTATAACTGCAGTAGGAAAGTAATAACTATGTTTGAAAGCACCTATGTACGTGAAGCTGGATTTTCGGTAATGACCAACATCAAATCAAAAAAGAAAAGCTCTTTGACTGACAAACATTTAGAAAACCTAATGAGAGCAGCTGTTACTCAATATTAGCCACAAATTAAAAAAATTGCAAATTTAATTCAAATTTAATTCTCATTAAAAATAATAAATTTTTAAAATTTGTAAACACATTTTGGTTTTAATTTAAAACTAATTAAAGTTACATTTTATATTAAGTTTTTTACCATACTTTAACATCTTTAAAATGAATTGATCAATGATGATACTTCTCCGGATCTTTATTATAGCACAAAATAATTCTTTATATAAATAAAGTAATTCTTTATATTAATACAAGGAGAGAAAAGTGAACTTCCATTTGTTGCCGATTGATCCAAACTGCATTGGGAAAGTTAATGATTGCTAGCTGGTCTGTGCATCACATGGCCGGACGCTTGCAGTGACAATCCTCCACCCGTATGCGGCTCTTGGTATCTTGACAAATATTGGAGTGGCCTATTGTGTCAAAAAGGTTGGACAGCACTGACCAGACAATCAAGATAATCGACCAAACACGCAGGCAATAATAAACATTAATTATAAGTGTTTACATATAAGGGACATGGAAATCAATTATCCCAATACAATTAGTGTGTTTGAATCAAAGCTTTAATAATAAAAAATATTAAAACTAAATTCGACCCGGTATGTCATGAAATACATATGAAATTTTATTCGGGATCAGGATCGTTCTCAAGCTTAGGTATGTTCTATGAGCTGTGTTTAGTAGTAGAAAATATGTATAAAATTTCTAAATATTTACATTTTTAGCAATATCAAATACACATATGTAAGATTAGTAATAATATTTTTCATGTAGGTTTACAACAGATATAATCATAATATTTATTTAGAGACGAAAAAAGAATTAATAAATGGGAATGGGGATACCCACTGGGCATATCATTGTTTAAATTTATTCATAATTTTAAAAAATTAAATATCACCAAATATCAGTTTTAATCATGAAATAGTTACAGAAATCTAATTACCAGCTCTTTATCAATTAATATTTGATAAGATTTTGACTTTTCTGATTCTTCTTCTGCTTCTGCACGGACTATGTGGTGATTTATATATTTAAATAAAATTTAATTAATAATAAATTGTGAAATTATTTTAATTAATTTTATTTATTTTCATTTTCATTGATTGAAAAATTAAATAAAATAAATAATTTACAAATTGTCAAATTATTTTAATTAATTTTATTTATTTTAAATTTTATTGGTTAAAAAATTAGATAAAATAAATAATTTACAAATTGTAAAATTATATTAATTAAATTTATTTACTTTAAATTTTATTGGGTAAAAATTTAAATAAATTTAATTAATTACAAATTGTCAATTATTTTAATTAATTTTATTTATTTCTCATTTGATTGGGTAAAAATTTTATTAAATTTAATTAATTACAAATTGTCTATAATTTTAATTAATTTTATTTTTTTCAAATTTAATTGGTTAAAAAATTAAATAAAATAAATTATTTACAAATTGTGAAATTATTTATTTTGAATTTTATTGGGTAAAAAGTTAAATAAATTTAAACGTATTTCTCCTTTCAACATTTGTTAACATTTGTTAACAAACATAACGCTGCTGTTTCTGCTGATGCAGCAATATTATATATTGATATAAATAATCTGTATGGTTGGGCTCATAGCCAAAATTTTCGTATAGTCATTTTACTTGGGTTCATGATGTTCTGAATGATATATTTCATGAATGTAGGAATGAGGATATTAAAATCCTTCCTTAAAGGTTTACTATGGAAGTATATATCGATATTCCTGAAGGTTTTATTTCAACTTGTTTACTTCAACTCACGGAATATAAAATATTTGGCTTGAATTCGAGTTGTTTACGCAAGACATGGTATATTTTCACTCAAAAAGCCTAAAATAATATCAAAGCGCCGAATCCCTGATCCAATACTTTGATGATAAGAAAACCTGTATGAGTTCTTATATGTCTATAAAGTTCACTTAACCCATTAGCACCAAGGATTTGATAACTACAGAAAATCACATGCATGACATGATAGACTTGCTGTCCAGACTAAAACTAAAATAATCCCAAGGTTTTATTTTCGAATTCAGAGTGTAAGGGTCAGAATCAATGTGATCGATGAATAGATAGGCATATGACAGACAAAACTAAGGTAGTCTATTGAAAACAAGTTTTTTTCAAATTATATTCTTAAAATTATACCTCTTCTAAAAAGTGATAAAATTCTATTTGCATAGTTTTTAATAAAAATCTCATTTAAAAGTAATTAGAACTTACCTTAGCTTAACAAATTAATAAGCGACCACATTTAAACAAGTGATCTACAAATAGATCGCAGGCGCTAATGAGTTAACAAAACGAGCTTTTAAAGAGCTAGTTGATGAAAGAGTTTGAAAAATCTTGACTCCTGAAGAATTTAAACTGAACTAGAGTATTCAAGCTCGAATTCAGCTTGAATTGCAATTGAATTGAATTGAATTGCATATGGTATCTGTCGCTAGAGGGTATTTTGTTTCATATCTCTTAGTATTTTCTTGTACTACTAGTTGTGTCAGAAATTTTGAATTGTTCAATCCAAATATCAAACGATTAAATTCGTTTTTTTGTAATTTCTTGCCTTTCATCCATAGAAATTAGGGTGGCCCTTAAAACAAAAAGTTTGAAATCATTTTCTGGCACCCCACTAATATGTTCCACTTACAGAAATAAAATTATGTGCAAAAAATCATGCAGATTGGGCAATATTTAGAGGTGGTTCTCAAGCTTTGAAGTTTGACTAAATCCGTGAAATTTAAATAAATCGTTAAGTTTTAAACCTGTTTCGTGTTTTGTATAAATATGATGTATTGTAACTGTACAATATATTAACTTACATACTACATCATCATTGCATCATCCCAATGACAAAATAAATATTCTTTGGTACAGTAGACACTGTGTGAAAATTTGCAAAAAAGCTTACAACCCTTAAATAATAAATAATTTGACTACTATCATTGAATTGCTTAGTCAATACTTATCTGTGTCTGCCAAGTCTTTAATTGCAGCACTAGTGCGCTAGATTGGTCTCACTGGATTGTAGTGGATTCAAGTGGATTGCTTGCATTCAAGGTAAATGTAATTTTTTCTATTAATCCAATTTGTCTATTATTTGAATGGGTTTAATTACTTCTGTTAATTCATTATTCTATCATTCGTTACTCATTACTCTATACTCAATAGTCATTATTTGAAGTGATTAGTAAACGCCTAGTCCGTAATTATGTGTTGTCACTTGTCAGTTTTTGATATAATGTTTATTTTTATAGATTAAAAATGGAGACCAGAGGAAAATCAAATGTATACTTGCTCGGTTCAGCGGAGTCTGACATTCTGGGAGCAAAGTTGCCATCGCATCGCCAAACTTTTGGTTATTTCATGCATCTTCACAAAGTTGAGAATCTGACCGTTCGTGACTCTAGTCGACAAACCATCGAAAAGGTGTTTGGATTTTGGCATAAGGCTGGTATTCCAGTTCGAGCAGCCAAACATTGCATCGACAAGTTGGAAGCATTTTTTGCTGAATGGAAAGGTCTCCAAAAGCACAAGAATCGGATTACCGATGGACACAAGATGAAGGAGGATGAATTCGCTTCACGCCTAGACAATCGCTTTGACATCGCACATTCGGATGCACTGACTTTGATTACTATTCCTGAAGATAGAGCGTTCCTCCTCTCTCAAAGGCAGGAAGGCCAGCCAGGTTCAATTGGAGCTGTTGACAAGGTGGAAGAACTGAAGATACGCCGTCGTCAGGATCGGAAGGAGGCAGAACTGAAGCGCAAGAAGCGATCACAAGAGGAAATTGAAGCATATTCGAGCCAGGCTGCTCTTAAAACTGCTTTATCTTCAGATGATGATGAGTACTTCGATAAAATTAAAACTTGCAGTCGATCGGATGAAGTCTGTGTTGAACCCAAAAGAGCAAAAATCAATGTGTTGTCTCCTGGTTTAACTTCAGCTTTGGACAGAACTAAGATTTCATCACGGAATGCTACCTTCGTTCTCAGTGAAGTAGCTTCCAGTCTTGGCCATGATGTGAACACTTTAAACATCAATCGAAGCTCAATACATCGCGCTAGAGCAAGTCATCGGGCTGCCAGATCAAGCTGTCTGCGATCAGAGTTTTCAACAACTGTACCTTTAACGGTTCACTGGGACGGCAAGCTGATGGAAGACTTATCGACACATGAACATGTATACCGTCTTCCAGTCCTTATCTCAGGTGTTGGAGTCGAACAGTTACTTGGCGTCCCAAAGCTGTCAGCTGGGACAGGTGAAGCACAAGCATCTGCAGTCGTTCAATGTTTGGAAGAGTGGGGTGTTGCAGAGCAGGTCGCTGCAGTTTGTTTTGACACGACAGCATCTAATACTGGTCATCGTTCAGGAGCATGTTCTCTGATCGAGCACAAACTAAACAAAGATCTTCTATACCTGGCCTGTCGTCACCACATTATGGAGTTAATAGTTGGGGCTGCATTTGAGACAACATCAGTTGGCACTTCATCTGGGCCTGAAATTCAGATATTCAAGAGGTTCAGAGATTACTGGCAATTCATAGATCGTGACGGTTTTCAGGTTGCTTCTTCAGACCCGTCGGTTGAGTTGTTAGTTGCACCATATCGTTCTGACATCCTGAGTTTTGCCAGAACATATTTGCAAGCTGAACATCCAAGAGATGACTACAGAGAATTTCTGGAGCTTGCAGTCATATTTCTTGGAGATGTTCCTGATCGCGGAATTCGATTTCAGGTGCCTGGTGCAATACATCGGGCACAATGGATGGCGAAAGTTATCTACTCAATCAAAATGTTTCTCTTTCGCAGTCAGTTTAAGATGACTGCTTCAGAAGAGCGTGGTATTTGTGATGTCGCCACTTTTTCCGTTGTCATCCACCTAAAAGCCTGGATGACTGCACCACTGGCTGTTGAAGCACCTCTGAATGACTTCACGCTTATGGGACAACTTAGGAGCTATCCGCATGCGGCTATTTCTGCTGCTACCAGCAAGAAGCTCGGGCTACATATGTGGTACTTGTCCGAAGAGCTTATTGGTCTGGCTCTGTTTGACTCCAGGCTATCACATGACTCCAAGAGGCTAAATTTTTTTTTTTTTTTTTCTTTATTCATTTGCTGCCTTTCGGCCGACTGTGCGAGCGAGGCTCAGCACTTCACACTATTTAGTTTTTTATTCTATTTTCACAAAACTGCAACGCAGATGAGGTATCCGCAATGCCTCGTTAACATACTTTACACAAGACTAAAAGGTGGAGGAATAGCTTCCTTTATAAATGATACATGCTCCCGGTATATGTGATAGCATGCAATCACCGCATTTGGACATGTTATCTTGGCCAGAGATATGATCTCGGTCTTTGTCAGTCCGATTTTTGAGAGAGATGCATTATTCTTTTTATCCCATGTTCCCAGACATCCAATCACTATAGCAGATATGGTGGCCGTTTGATTAAAGGCTTTTCCGATCTGTAAAGATAGATCCTTGTACTTCACATAGTTGTTCTCTCTTGCTTTTTCAAAGCCTTCAACCGAGTCATAGGGTACTTTTAGGTCCAGAATATGTATATCTTTATTCTGTTTGGACCTAATTACCATGTCAGGTTTAAGCTTTGTTGGAATTGAGACATATTTGGGAGATTTTTCCACATCTATCTCAAAGCCAATTTTTTCAAGGAAGGCAACTATGCTAACTAGTACATTTTCATGCTTAACCCTTCGAGCGTTTGGTTTTGCACGACAGTGATTGAAAACATGTGTCTGGGTCTCCTCATCAAGATGACAAAGCCTACATTTTGTGTTAAGATTATATTTTAGACGGTATGCACTGTAATTAAGATTTAAGATGTTATTTCTTGCACGTATCAAGAAGCAGTACTGTGCATCATTAAGGGTATCACTGGCTATTAGGTATTTAGCAGTGATACTATCTCCAATAGAGGCCGCAATGCGTCCTTGTACTTTCATCTTGTACCATTGCTCGGCATAATGGAGACCTACAAAGTCATGGAGCTGTTTAGAAAGAGTGTTAAGGTTACGATGATCTATATAAGAGGTACGCTTTTTGTAGACCATTTCAAGAGAGAATTTATCTTCAACGAATTTTAAGGAGATGCATATACTGAACTTTCTCTTGAGAGCCAGTGCTGATTTTTGGAATTTCACAAAGAAAGAGGTGTTGTGAAATTCCTTGCTGATCTCACAATTCATCCATTTCAGACCAGCTTCAAAGCTTTTACTTCCTCTAGAATGGGCAAGTTCAGCTATCAACATATCTCTAAAACCGAGATTGGAGGAGTGGAACAGTCTTGTTATTCCTGTAATGCTCTGAATAAGATATTCATCGATAGTAGCGGTAATACCAAGACCTCCCATTTTGCAGTGAGTATATAGGAAATAGTTATTAAGGGCCTGAAATTTATCTCCAATCATAGTCTTCAGCAATCCCTTAACTTTTTGATCGAAACCCAGCTGCTTTTCGCGTCCTTGTGTAATTCGATTCCTATCACAGTCAAGGATTCTATGACCAATGATGCAGTTGCGTAAGGAGAATATAAGCTTGGAATGAATAAATGTTTTGTATGCATTCAGCTTTTGTGATGGATGCAGATATGACGTAAATAAGGATTTGGTTAGTGCCAGTGCAGAGTTAAGTCGACTATCAATATCTTGATTACGTTTGTAAGAGAAGTCAACTCCAAGATATTTGTACTTGTTGTTTTCAGATATAGTTGGTATTTCTTCATCATATAGGTGTAGTCTTTGGTTAACTGAGCTAGCACTATTAATTGATAAATATCCCGATTTTGACGGTTTGAACTTTAGGTTTGCAAAGCCCGCCAATTTCACAGTGTTTTCCAAGGTTTTCCTGATTCCTTGATAAGAGTCCGAGAGAAGAACCAAATCATCAGCATATGCCAAAATACTGATGTTTAAATTGTGTAAGAAAAAGGGGTGGTTATCCAAGATAGATTTTAGGATGTAATCAATTGACAGGCAGAAGAGTGTCATTGATAATGGACATCCCTGTTTGACTCCCTTAGTAATTGGGACAGGTTCAGACAAGGTTCCTTGGCAGTCAAACATAGTTCTCACATCCTTATATAGTTCTTTAATTAATGTAAGTGTCTCATTCCTCAGACCCATGCCAGCCAGTGTGTACCATATCAGGTCATGAGGCAGTGAACCAAAAGCATCGGTAATATCCAGCCAAACGATGTGTAGTTCATTTTTACATCGTTTAGCACGATCAATTGCTATGTGGAGAGTGGCATTATGCTCGGCACATCCGTCAGGGACACCGATCGCTTTTTGGTTTTGGCTGATAAGGGTGCCACTCCTTATCCAATGTAGTAGACGATTATTTATAAGGGTCGTAAATATTCTATAAGCTGTGTCCATGATTGCTAGAGGTCTCCAAGAGTTAGCTTTGAAGCTCTCGGGTAATTTTCCAGGTTTTAGGATCATGACAGTTCTGTATAGCTTCCATCTCTTTGGGCTTATCTTATTTCGAAGTACACAGTTACATATCGCAGTTATAAGCTCATGCTTTGGAGAGATCTTTTTCCAATCTCCACCTGTTATGAGATCCATTCCCGGGGCGGAGCTATCTAAGTTCTTCATGATGTGCGAGAGATTTTCACAATCAGTATATGTATCGGAGTCTACATCCCTATAGAACGGAAGTTTTATTGGTGATGTATTTGACATTGGTCAGTATCAGGATGATCAGTGAGTCGACCGCAGGTCGACGAGCTGTGTAAAGTAGTAACAGTTCTTTCATTGATGACATGATTTTTTGCGATTCGATGAGCTGCGTCCATTAGTTTCGCGCGCCTGCTGCGCGCGAAAAATTTTTTTGGCATTGTTATTTATAAGATTTGATTGGTTTAGATATTTAAACAAATTTAAAAACGTTTTGATTTTTAGATGAATTATATATAAAAAATCTTTTATAAAAGATTCATAATTCAAATTTTCAAAACGATTTTTAAAATTTAAAAATATTTCATTATTAAATAAGTTGAAATATTTATCAATCATTTCTTTAATATCATTTTCGGAAACTTCTTCCTTGATTTCAGTGATTGTTCTTGATGGAGTTAAGTTTTTGGTTTGCATGAGTTGAAATTTGATTAGTAGGTAATTGAAGAGATTGGTATTTGTTTCCATAGTTTCTGGTACATCAATATTTTTGTTAAATTTCCAGGTCAGGTTATTAAAGAAATCATTTGTCCATTTTCGGATTTTTTCGAGGTTAATTATTTTCGAGAGATTTTTATGTGTTAATTCGTTATTTTTAACTTTTTCATTATTTAAATCTTTTTTATTATTTTTCAGTTCTTTATTTTTCCCATTAATTAACATACTTTTAAAACTTTTTAAATTTTTAGTTTTATCTTTATTTAAAATTTCTGTATTTTGATTTTCTGGATTTAATTTCGTTTTATTCTCAACATCATCATTTTTTTTTAAATTTTTAAAATTAACATGATTATTAGATTTCGTTGTTTTATCTTCAATATTCTTCATCATCTTGTTTTCTTTTTTCTCGATTTTTAAATTTTTAAATTCTGAGATTTTAAATTCAAATTTATTAATTTTTACTTTTAGTAAAAATATTTTAAAGATGAGCTCATTTAAATCGCAGATTTCAAGATTTTTATAAAATTTCTCATGATTGTAAAAACATTCTTTTAAATCATTGAAATTCTTATCATTACGGAGGTGATTTTCGATTTTAAATCCTTTTTTATTATTTTTATTTTTTGGAATTATTTTTGATTTTTGATTATCTTTGGAGTTAGGTCTAGAAATTGATTTTGATCTGGATTTCCTGTTATTATTTTGAACAGTATTTTTTTCCGTAACTTGATTGATGAACGATTGAAATAGCCTATTCATTTCAGATATTAAGTTGGAATTGCAGTTCATTGGTTCCATGTCATCAGTTTCAGATTTCTGCCCGGTGCTATTTGAATGTTTTTTTGGCATTGTTATTGCTGCAATGGACGAAGAAGCTCCAGATCATCCATCGAAGCAACCCAGCATAAAGTCCGATGCATTCCTGGGAAAACGAGGTTTGGAACAGTTCTGCACAGTGAACTCCAAGAAACTGTTCCAGTTGCTTGATCTACCTGTAACATTGGTCAACAAGGATCCATCTGATTGGGAACAAGATGAGTCATACACGCGAGAGCTGGACATTGTCAAAAGCTTGGCAGTCGTCAATGACAGGGCTGAGCGTGGAGTTGCTCTCATTCAGGATTTTAATAAGAAATTGACCAAGAATGAAGATCAACTCCAGTTCCTTCTCCAAATTGTGAATGAACATGGGCGCCAGTTCCTGACTGTACCAAACGAAACCTGGCGACTTGTGCTAGTGGTCAACAATCTGACACTGTGAAATTGTGAATGTTGTGAAATAATAATACAGTGAAGAACAGTTGGCAGAGAGACATAATTCTTAACATTTTCATTTGGAGCTATTTCTGAATCAGTGACATTATTGTTTATTTGTTGTACAGTAAACTAACCTGTTCAGGCTCTTGTGTGTAGAATAAATGTGATTTAAAAATGTAAGAAACCTTTAACAATTTGCAATATCGACTATCGAGCTTGAAATTGTGGTACATACAAAACTTCAATGCCCGAGGGCCACCTCTAAATATTCTTCAATTGTAATGATGTTTTACACAATTCATTATTTCATTATTTGGCACAGATTGGATGGATGCCGGAATTCAAATTATGAATTTCATTTTTTTGCCCTATGCTAAGGGCCACCCTAATAGAAATCTATGATATTGACTATCTTTTTTCTTTAGTTTTATCTGTAAGTACATCTCAGAGATATCGCAAGTCAGAGTAATCCTAAACCTATATCAAAAACATCGTTCTGCAACTTAGGTCCAGTTTGTATTATAACGTTCAATCCGATTCCTTGACTTCTCTTAGCAGCATCAAACACAATTCTTACTTTTGTAGTTTCTATGTCTCTTTTTACTACTGGGAAATGTGGTGATATCTACTCATTTCCTTCTATATTGTTATCATTTATCTCGGAAATGTTTTTTTTCGTTTTGTAGTCTCTAATAATCTCATTATATTCTTCAAATAAATTTTCTTTATTGAACCTATATTACAAACTTTTCAATCTTTTTTCTTCCATCACTCTACTTTCTGGTAACATCATTGGTTCTTTTTCCATGGTATTGACACTTCATATCGTCCATTTACAATTTTCATCTCATTTCTTGCTTTTTCAAAAATTTCATGATTTTTATTACACCATATATTGTTATTCGAATCAACTTCCTCGATTTCCCAAAACTTCTGAACTTTTTTCGCTAAATTTTCAGAACTACTAAATATAATTCGTATGAAATTACTTTGATGTTTCTATGGTCGCCCTGTTGACGCTGATCCAACGCATGTCATCCCCAATCGTGTCAATCTAGCAATTGGCTCATCGATTCTTCCATCAATTTCTTTCAATGATCTCTGTAGGCCTAAATAGTCAGCTCCTATGAACACCCTCATGATCTGTCTTTTATATAGCATCGGAAAGTTGATTCCTTTTAAATGATTCCATCTATCTTTTTCCTTAAACCAATTGATTACTTGTATTTCGCTAGCAATACTAACTACTGCTAAAGCTTTAAAGTCTTTAATCCATTTTTCCATCATTACTGATTAAAGTCATCTGTACTGACTTTGCTTTTATCTTTTGAACATTTCACCCGATTACACCTACTTATTTTTTCCAAGATAAATCTAACTCATCAGCAACACGTTGGCTAATATAGCTTATTGAACTTGCATCATCTAGTATCGCAATCACTCTTCTAGTTTTACCATTCTTGGTTAGATAGATCGGGATCGTTCTCAAGCTCAGGTATGTTCTATGAGCTGTGTTTAGTAGTACAATTGAAAATCTTACAGAAAGAGTTCTTTCTGCAGTTTATAACCGCATGACCTACTTTTAGGCAGTTTCTGCACAATTTATTTGGGTGTAAAAATAGTTTACTTTCCCCAATCTTTAACTTTTTGAACTCTGCACTTGATCGAGAAACTTTTTTTCTCTACATTTTATACACTTTGTCTGGTTTGGTCTAGTTGCATCCTTTTTCTGTCTTCTTGATTTTTTGGTAGTTCAATTTCTGTAGTTCCAAAATGTGTCCTTTCTCTCTTCCATGCATTTTCCTTCTTACTTTGATCATTGTATTGAGTGATTCATACCTTGTGAATACTTCTGTCCCGATCAAAACCATAAATTATTTTACTGGTTGATTGTGTCAATTCCGATTAATCTTGTAACCAGTCTTTGAGCTATTGATATGACGCTTCTGTTTCATTTTTATGTTGTTTTCTTTTCCATCTTATCAGTAAAGAAGCTGGTAACTTTTTTAAACATTGTTGAAATAAACTTCCACTTTCCAGGTCTATTGTTCTATTAATATTTATAAGTTGAACTGTTATTGCATCTAACAATCTAATAAATGCTTCAAGATCTTTCGGTTCAATCTCCCGGATTGGTTTAAAATTATCCATTTCATCTAAAATATGAAGATAGCATCTGTCCTTACCACCATATCGTTTTGTAATTTTTCTTTTGCCGTCTGATGTGACATTGAAGAATATCCAAGATTTTCAATCATCTTTAATGGTTCGCCCTTCAAATAATTTCGGAGGATGTAACATCTTTTCATCATGTCTTCCGTCAGTATCATCGATAATTGTTTTGCAAGCTGCAAACCAATTTCTATAATCTTTACTTTTCCTTTAAATATTGGAATGGTGAGTTTTTGTAAATTTTATAAAAAGATTTCTTTGGAATTTTCTTTTCCTCTTCTCCACTAATTGACATATGCTCGGACCTCACGGAATTTTTAGCTTTTGTTTCTAACAACTTTTCGATTACTCTCGAGTTTAACTCTATTTCTTTAATGTCGTCTTTAATAACCATTGCAATATCCGTATGATTTAATTTCACACTGATTATCAGTAATCTTTCCAATTTCTAAATATCTACATCTTTTTCCTCTTCATATTCATCTACCCATTGAGGTACATACTCAGAATTTATTGTTGATAATATTTTGTTTCTTTTCCTTGTCAATGTTGACTTAAGGGTTCTCTTCTTCTTCATTCTTTATTCTAGTTCTTTTTCTTCATTTCCTCGGCATAATCTTAACACTAGGTGTAAGGTTTCACAATCCAATAATCTGAATTTGCTTTTCTATTTTCCAATTCTTTCCCAGTAAAGATCAATCTTTGGAAAACTATAGAAATTCCTTCTTTAGCTTCGATTTTAAATTTTAAATTTTTAATGGAATCATTAATTTTAATATCAAGACTTGTAGTTTTTACCTTTAAAACTTTTACAAAAACTTGAAAATCATACAATTCTTTTTTCACAAAGGACTGAATGGAGTATTGGGGCCAATAGAAATACTATTTATATTTTCCTAGTTCTTTTGATATTAAACCACCCTTGATTTTCGTATGGTTAATCACTTTTAAAACTCTTTCTTTATCAAATAAATACCGTTGTTGACGTTTATCTAATTAATTTTAAATTTATACATTTAAATAAAGAATAACATTTAAATTCAAAAACATTTAAAAGGATAAAAAAATATTTACACCATCTTCAGATGGAACCCAAGTTCTGCTACCATGTTGTATTTCATATTGAGGATCTTGAATAGTCATTAAATCTAATTTATATTCCATGTTTTCCGATCGATTGGTGGGTTCGGGTTTTCTTATAATAAGATATTTGAGATAATGCTTCATTTTTCGCTCATTTAAATTTATTTAATTTAATATAAATTCGATTTTTCTTCTTTCATAAAATCTTTAAATAATCTTTAAATTATAAAACCTCCGACAACAAAAAATCCTAATGCACGAAGACATAAATTTTTTTTAAATTTACAACCAATTCCGCTCAATTTATTTTTTGAGCATTTAAAACAACCAAATTAAAAAGTTTAAGTAGTTTGATATGTCACCGCTAGACCATGTCACCGCTGGACCAGATACCCCTCCCCCACCCCCCCGGGAAAAATTTTTTTCGCGATAAGTCCAAAATTACAAATTTTTTAAAAGTAAAAAAAATTTTTAAACAAAGACAATGACTCATTCAAGGTCATTGAAACAAAGACCATGACTCATCAAAAAAATTTAAAACAAAGCCCATGACTCATTCAAGGTCATAGGATGACTCATCATATATTTTCAAGGTCATTGGATGACTCATCAAAACTTTAAAACAAAGACCATGACTCATTCAAGGTCATAGGATGACTCATCATATATTTTCAAGGTCATTGGATGACTCATAAAAACTTTAAAACAAAGACCATGACTCATTCAAGGTCATTGGATGACTCAGCATATTTTTTCAAGGTCATTGAAACAAAGACCATGACTCATACAAATTTTTTTTTCAAAATTTTTTCTATGTTTCAAAGTACACGATTTCCTATGTCACCGCTAGACCAAAAAAGATAGAATATTTTTCGAAATTTTTTCAAAAATTTTTCTATGTTGAAAAGTACATATATTTTTTCAAGGTCACGGATTTTTTAATCATTTTTTTAAATTATAATATATCTACTTACTTTTATAAGTAGTATATATTTTGTAAATTTAATTTTATTATTATTTTATAAAATATTATTATTTTTATTATTATTTTATAAATATTATTATTATATATTGAAAACCGAGACATATACAACAAATTTATTATAAAGAGACAATTCTACTATAGTAGTATTGTCTAAGAGCTTTATTCAAAGCCCATTCCACATACTTCCGATATCGGGCGGCGCAGCAATGACATCCATCACCACAAGGGTATTCGGGTTCCATATCTTTTGACAAATTGTTTTGTTCGATATCCCATAGGAACTCATCGATTACAGTAAATATCCATATTGATGTATGATTGAATATCAAGTCTGGAATTATTGATGCCGGCTTATCCATGATTCCATGTGTTTCTGGATAATAGAATTGCAGACGTTCTTTAATAACTTTAAAATAATCATCTAAAAAGCAAGTAATAATAATAATAGTAATAATAAATTACCATAATGTTTAATTTCATTCATAGCTTGAACTGCGCTCGGTACAACCATTTTAATGATAAAAAATGAAATAACAATTACTTTTATACTAATTTAGAGACACACACGCACATCTTTAGCTATAAACAATAAATATTAATTTATAATGTTTTGAAAATGATTAAAGAAATTTTAATAATATTATTAGTTTTTAATATGGCCAACTCAATTGTTGTAACCGTTCAAGGTAAAAATTCAACAAGATGTGTATGTCCTGATACAGCAGTATTGATGGATATTTTGTATATGATAGATAGGCCTAGATATTTGAAAACTCCAGTCAAAAGATTATCTGAAAGAATGAGTAATTTAGAATTCCGATTTGAACATACATATGAGACTTTAAAAAGAGCTAAAAACGAATTATATGATGATATTATATATCTAAATAAGACCATTGGTACTATCAAAAATGAATTAAGAAAATCAGTATTAGAATTGAAAGAAAATCGTAAACTTAATGAAAAAATGATGAATCAAGTTCAATATAGTATAAAATTTTATTCTAATAAAACAACTGATCAGTTCAATCGTATAATGAAATTACAACAACAACCGGTTAACAGTGGTGGCAACAACTTGAAAGAAGTTAACAGTGCCAACAAATCATCATTGCCATTTCCATTATATATTTTTACATATTTTCTTAGTATTACATGATTCTGATTCGTCCAATATAATATAAATAAGCTTACACTTTCAAATATTTTTATAAAATGCCAGAAACTAAATTTTTTACAACTTTGTTGAATGAGCTGGTCTCTAATAATAGAGAAGAAGATGAAATCATTAAAAACATGAAATTTATGGTAAACCGTACCGAGAAAATCGTTGAAGACATCCCATTTGATTATGAAAAAATTCTCAATTCGCCACCATTGGAGAGAAAGAAGGCATTCCAATCAATATTTAGTTACATGTTTGATGAAAATAATAAATGGATGCGAATAATAGTAGGATTAATGTACATGAAACACATGATATTAAAATCTGGATCCGACTATGAAAATTATTTCCAATGGTCTATAGAGGTATATTACTTTATATTGTTATTAATTTATTATTATTATTTAGGTGATAGAAACAAAAATTGATCCGTGGGTAGAATCAAACGGTGGATGGACAGCTATTATTCAAGTTGCCGCAGAAGCCAAACGCTCTGATATTTATATCGAGAATTGCAAATTTCTATTAAAACTATTCACTGGAGTATCTGTTTTATATTTATGTAACAAGGTTTATCATAGATTTTAATAAATATTTCTTTGTTATTTTATTAATAAAAAACTACATTTTTAAAAATTTATTGATTATTACATGTACATGGTTCACCACAAGTTTCTATCATGATATTTTCTATAACATGATCAATACAATTCTTAAATTTGGTAGGCTCATCTTTAATAATTTCGGTAGCTTCTTCAACATCAATAATTTCTTCAGAATCATTAATAATTTCAGTATCTCCATCATTAACAATTTCATCACTCTGACATTCTGAACTCGAATCTTCTTTACTCAATGCTTCAACTAGAGTCAACATATCTCTAATTTTTACACCGGTTATTTCTTCGAGTTTATCAAACAAAAAGTTTATTAAATATTCTAAACGAAAATTAATTAATTATTTTATATTTTATATTTTACTTTTTTCAGACATCATTTTAAAACTATTTTAAAACTAATTATAATTTTGTTTATAGAATAACAAAGAAACATTAATACATTTATTAAACACTAAACACTAAAATAACTGTGAAAGTCTAGCAGTAACAATTTTCCAGATTGGAGAAAGCACATCATTTTGATCTGCTTTATATTCTTGGATTGTTATTGTTATATACCAGTTTTCCTGTTCTTTGAAACCTATTTCTGTAAATGCATCATAATATTTGGTATATTGACTCGTGAAGAAAGCATTTTAAATTGGAATTGATATTTTTGAACGTATTATCAATATCCTTGATATCTAACATTGATAGAGTGCCAGCGAGAGATTGAAATTGAGTCTTATTGAGTTTGACCGGATTTGCCAATTGCATATTAATAGGCTCCTTTAAAAAATACATTTTATAATTGTGGAACATCTGAACTGGTTGGACGCTTATTTTCTTGGTCATATTTGATTTATGATTTTTATAAGGTGGTGACGCACTTTTATACCCTTGACAGATACTGATTAACCAATTAGAATCATGCATGTTAAGTGCATGATAATTGCATGTTAAGTGCGTGACTGTATGTAAATTAACCCGTTGAGTTTTATTATTATACACATATCATCTATATAAAATGTATTATTATTATTATTATTATTATTATTACTATTATTATTACTATTATTATTACTATTATTATTACTATACTAATAAAATTACTATTATTACTATTATTACTATTATTACCAAAACTAAAAAAAATAAAACTATTACTATTATTAATATTATTACCAACACTAACAAAAATAAAACTATTATTATCAACACTAAAACAAAACAAAAAATAAAATTCAAAACATTTATTTTCGAAAAAGTTGGTATTTAGACGAATTTCGTATTGAATTTGTCAGATTCCATTCGACATAGCGCTGATATCGGAAATCACAGCAGCTACACCCCAGAATGCAGGGGTATTCAGTTTCCATCTCCTTGACCATTCGGTTTATTTCATTGTCCCAAAGGGCTTGTTTAATCAGATTTGAAATATCGATTCGTGTTTCATTATATATTAACTGTTGATGCATTGAAGGTTCTTGATTCTTCAAAATCTCCTTTATTTGAGGATAGTAATAAATAATACGCTTGATTATCATTGGAGCATATTTGTCTAAATAAAATATAAAAAATGAAATAAAAATGATAAATTTACCGTATTCAGCGATATTTTTCTTTGGCATAGCATACATAATATTTTCCATTTTAAAAATGAAATCAAATGAATAAGCAAGTTGTTTTAATCAATCATTAGCCAATCAGATATCGACCAATCCGGTGATTTCATTTTGTATGTCACAAACAATATTTTTGTACTCTAGATTTCGCACCCCTAATATGACTATTTTGCCGCTAGCAAACACGTTAACACACATTGGGTTGTATTTTAAAAGCCTCAATGCAGGAAATAATTCTGGCTCGAACATACAAAGACATTTTGTTGACATGCTGTATAGATTGATAGATTGTCCCATATCCATGGTAACTGTAATTGACTGTATTTTAAGATCCTTTATTCTGTATTGCAATTTATTGACATCTAAAGGTTTCTTGCATCCCATGATTCTGCATTTGCCGGATTTGAAAAATATTATAGGATATTTCCCACTCCTATCTACAATTTGCTGGGGTTTACCATTTGGAAACGTCATTTTTGATACATCGAAAGTTCCTTTATAATTTATATTTGATAACATAATTAAACAATAATGAAATATTAATCTATATATATGATTTTTAGAAAGAGTTCATTAAATCATATAATATAAACAAAAACCTATAATTATACAAATTAATAATGGACTTAAGAAATGATGCGGTATATCAAATCGTCGGCCCAAGTGGTAGTGGTAAAACTATGTTTGTGTGTAAATTACTGAAATCTAATTTATTTCAAACAAATTCAACAAGATTTATTGGCATAGGGGTGCAGATGAAGAACATGGATTAACTCAAGATAATTTCTGTAAATTGAAAAACATGAAAATAGTAAAGGGTTTCGATAAAAACTGGTCAAGTCGTTTAAGGAAAGGTGATGTCATCATTATTGATGATTTGTATCAGGAAGCTAATAAAGAAAAGGATTTTAATAATTTATTCACAAAAATCAGTAGACATGTTGGTGTTACTGTGATCTTTATTACTCAAAATCTATTTCACCAGGGTGGTGCACATCGAACAAGGAATTTAAATGTTCAATATTTAGTTATTTTCAAGAATCCTAGAGATGCAACAGTTATTGATTTTCTTGCTCGACAAGCATACCCTAATAATCGTAATTTTCTCATCAGTGCATTTCAAGATGCTACAAAATCACCACATGGATATATATTTCTTGATTTCACACAACAATGCAATGATGATTTACGGGTAAAAACCGATATTTTCAATAAAGAAGGTGCCATGGTATATAAACAAAGTTGAAAACTTTAACATGTAAAAATGTTTATGAAATCCAGGCTTAAAAATATCCGAAAACTTAGACAAAGTATTAAAAAGACTATAAAGAAGAGTGTTCCACCAAAAACTAGTTATACACCATCTAAAAAACTAATAACCGAGAATTACCCTGCAATGAATCTTATTTCGAAAAACATTATTAAAAAGAGTAAGAAAAAAGTTAAAATTGTGAAAAATCATAGGAGTTTCCCATATTTTAATGCATTGTTAAAGGCCTCGAGTATGAAAAGAATGTCTATTTTACAATCATTTCCAACTTTTGTTGTCGATGATTTACTCAAAATTCTATTAAAAGTAGTCAGAGGTAAAATTAAAATCAGTAATTCTAAAAAACTAGTATTGAATAAACATCGTAAGCCTTTGTTATCACTAGTAAATAATAAAAATCGTCAGCAAATGAGAAAAATCATATATAAACAACAAGGTGGTTTTATCGGAGCAATGTTACCATTAGCATTATCATTATTATCACAATAAACGATGGGGCAATCATTACCTAATATTAAATTTAAATTTAAATCATCTTGTTGTAATGGAGAAGATTTGGACGAACCCAGAAGACGAGGCAGGTTTCGGTGGAGTGGCAAAGTTAAACAAAAGAGTCCCAAATTCGAAAAAGGAAACGCAAAAGTGGTTGTCAGATCAGCTTGCGTACAGTTTAAACAAACCGATGCGAAAAAGATTCCCAACGAGAGCTTATAAGACATTCGGTATTAATGATTTATGGCAAATGGATTTGATGGAGATGATACCGTATTCGAAAATTAACAAGGGTTATAAATATATTTTAACGTGTATCGATGTTTTCAGTCGTTTTGCCCGCGGTCTACCAACAAAGACAAAATCTGCAGAGGAAATATCTAAAGCAATTAACTCTATGTTTAAAAATGGACATCCAGACAATTTGCAAACCGATTTAGGTATTATTATTAATATTATTATTATTATTATTATTATAGGCAAGGAATTTTACAATAGTAAAGTTAAGCAAATCCTGGATCGGCTCAAAATAAATCATTATTCTGTACATTCTCAATACAAAGCCGCACATGTTGAAAGATTTAACCGGACATTGAGGGATAGATTGAAGAAATATTTCGTGCATCAAGGTAATAAAATATGGATAAATGTATTACCGAAAATACTTGTTAGTTATAATAATTCATCACATCGAGGTCTGAATGGTTTGAGACCCGTTGATATCAGCTCAAAAACACGAGTGCAGTCTAAGAAAATTACTATTACAAAACCAAAATATAAAGTTGGTGATCACGTTAGAATTAGTAAAATATCTGCTTCACCTTTCATCAAAAGTTTCGATAGTAATTGGAGTGATGAGGTATTTCAAATTACTAAAATTAATACTAAACAGAGTCCTGTAATGTATGTTATTAAAGATAGTGATAACAATGTAATACAAGGGAAATTCTATGAACAGGAATTACAAGTTATTTCCAAACCTACAGTGTTCAGAATTCAGAAAATATTGAAAACTAAAATGGTGGGTAAGGATAAACAATACTATGTCAAATGGCATGGATATCAAAAACCCTCGTGGATATCATCAAAAGACCTAGTAAAATGAGTTTCTATACAATTTTACCGAGTAATAGTTGCCCACTAATCCATCCGGAAAATCAAGCGAGTAAATTTATGGTTAATCTTCAAAATCCTATGTATTTACATGGAAATTGGGAAGTTGCTTTGCAAGACTTTACACTTGTGTACAATACATTCCCATTTTATAGTCATTGTAAAATCGGTTACAAGAAACGTGTTCCCAAAACATGTAATGGTATTTTCACAATCAATAATATTGATCGATATTGTCATATTCCGAATCAGATTTTAGATGAAAATAGTGGCATGTTTTTTAAAGATGGATTGAATGTTAGTTGTGATTTTAGCCCATTTACAATAAAGTTTGAAAGTATTGAGGATGCCAAGCGAATGGGTAGTGATAAGCTTAACATCGTTGTTCCTGGTACTGAATACCAAATACGTTTTAAAACATTTATCGATGTCGGTCCTGTGAATGAAAACATCAAAATATCTGTATCATATATTAATGAGGTGGAAGATACATTTACATTTATTATAGAATTATATATTGAAACCCTTGAAGAATTACATAAATATATTTCATTCAATTGTTTACATATATTTAAAACTATTGAATTTCTTAAAGATGGAATATGTAAATTCAGTCTGAATAATAATATTTGTGAAGTTACATTTGATAAAAATTTGGCTAATACATTGGGATTAGATAAGCAAACATATCGGGAAACTGCTTTTGGTGTACGCAAACCAAAAATAATAAAACTTCATAGGCAAATGTTCATATATACTAACATCATCGATCCTATAATTGTTGGTGATTCTTTGGTTCCTCTATTGAAATCAGTTTGGGTTGATAAACATAATCAGGATGAAGTTTTCAATATAAATATCGATAATCCCATGTACTTACCGGTATCAACATCATGTATAAACAATATAGAAATAAATATTCGTGATGATGGCGGTAAATTTATTGAATTTAGTAAAGATACCAAAACTCATTTGACATTACATTTTCGTAAATTAGATGGCCAATAACGATATTATTAGTATGTATAGTGGTAGCCAAAGTGGTGGCGAATTACCATATTTTATTGGTAAACAGTATGGATCTGGATGGTTGAGAACAATTGGTAGATTTGCACTTCCTATTCTTAAACGCCTTGGTCGTTTTGGTATGAAAACTGCTAAAGATGTGATAATGAATGAGCAGAAAATATTACCATCTCTGAAATCAAATGCATTATCCGAGTTAGGGAAAGTTGCAGGTATGTTTGATAAACAGGAAGCACCGGCTCAAAAACGTAAAAGACATCATAAACATATAAACAAACGAATGAAAGGCCATGGAACTAAATATTTCAAAAATGATTTGTGGTAAATCTGAATTGTGCTTATTTGATAGACCATCTCCCCAGGCGGTAATTGAAATGGGGGCCTTTGAAGATGTATTCCCTATGAATTCTATTATGGATAGTAGAACTGATATTGAATTTTATATTAATGGTTCCCAAACTGAATATCTAGATTTGAACGATACATTGTTAACTGTTCAGGTCAAAGTTGTAGATAAAGATAGAAAACCGTTGGGTGAACCTAGTGATGTTATACCAAACAATTTCTTGTTTCATACGCTTTTTAAAGATGCAGTTCTCGGATTTAATAATATCAAGATTGAGGGTGGTAACAGTACATATATTCACAAAGTTCTAATAGAAACTATTATAAATTACAATAGCGATACTAAAAATACATGTTTAACTCCTATGGGTTATGGTAGTGATGACGATAGGAAAAAGTGGATTAAAGGCTCGAAATTATTTACCATGTGCTCATCATTACAACTCGATTTTATGGATCAACCAAAATATTTACTCCCAGGTGTTAATGTACACATTAGATTGAAAAGATCTGATTCGGCATTATCACTAACAAGTGCTACCACAGCACCAATTCTTCAATTAGTTGATGCTAAATTATTGGTAAGAAGAGTTCGTGTTGAGCCTTCTGTATTAGCCGGTCATCAATTGGGGCTTAATTCTAAGCATGCAATATATCCATTGAAAACAAAGGAAATTGTTCAATTTGCAATTGCTAAGGGTTCAGCTTCTTTCTATAAGGAACAAATATTTGGAGATAGAAGAATGCCCAACTTTATATTGGTAACATTTCAAAGTGAATCTCAATATAATAGATCATACTTAACATCGTGCTCAATTTTCAAAAACTTTGGTGTAACATCGCTAACTTTATCGAAAAATAGTGATTATAGAGAAACATATACTCAAGATTTCGAAAATGATAATTATTGTGCTACATATATGCAGAGTATAGTGAGAAATATGGGTTATTTGGATAAAAACCTTAATTGTGGTATAACTCTTGAAGATTTTAACAGCAAATATCCATTCTTTACATTTGTTTTGGCACCCGATTTTGATTTAAATCAGAGTCAATTACCTCAAAATGGAAATTTACGATTAGATATAAAGTTTTCTAAAGCTACAACTGAACCGGTACATGTTGTAATATATGGCGTATTTGAAAACGAGGTTCAAATAACTGCAAACAGAACTGTGTTGGTTTGAACGAACATTCTTGGTTTGAAAATGTTGGTATAAATGTATAGATAATATAGGATAATTTGTCATGGAGTAAGTTTTTCATGTATTATTAATATTATTGATGTAGTTCTGTTCAGGTCTATCGAATTGGAAAACAAATACTAGGACATGAATTTTTAAGGGTATTTCCTCTTGATAAAATTCCATATTTACTTAATAATCAAGCCATAATCGTCAATACTCAATCGTCTCATCTCGGTGGAGAACATTGGTTGGCAATATATATGAAACCTAGCAAGATATTAGTATTTGATCCTATGGGTTTCAATTATCCAGCTTTAATGGTTTCGAAACTTCAAACAATGGGTAAACCTATTGTCTATAATAAAACTATGTATCAAAAACCATGGACATTAACATGTGGTCAACATTGCTTAGCTTGGTTATTATCCAAGCGATTTGATGCATAATAAATGTATTAATGTTTATTGTTATGTTTTAACTATTAACATTGTTATTTATTATTATTTTTATTATTATTATTATTATTTTTATTATTATTATTATTATTTTTATTATTATTATTATTATAATTATTATTATTATTTTTTATTATTATTATTTATTATTATTATTATTATTATTATTATTATTATTTATATTATATTATATTATTTTTATTATTATTAATATTATTATTATGTGTTTAATTAAAGATAAGCTAATGCATCATCACAAAGACAGTGCATGATAAGTGCGTGATCACAAAGACATTGCATGATAAGTGCGTGATCACAAAGGCATTGCATGATCATCACATGATAATTGCATGCATACACACACAAAACTGTATGTGAATTACAAAGAAAACACATACAAACAAAAGTATGTATGTGAATTACAAAGAAAACACATACAAACAAAAGTATGTGTGTGATTTACAAAGAACGCATGCAGTCACAGTGTAGACTGCATGTGTTTTACAAAGAAAACATACCTACACACAAAACTGCATGCATAAAAATCTCTCACCTAAATGTGTGTATTGCTTAAATGTGATTGGTTAAATCCTGAAAATTTGATTCCCTTTATAAACATTGACAATATCCAAAGTTGTCACAATTAATTCAAAAATTTCAAATTTTTCAAATTAACAAAATATTCAAAATGGAGAAAACAAGTATTCTTAAACAATTATTAGCGGAGGGAAACGGTAAGTTTTTTATTTTATTATTTCTTTTATTTATTTATTATTAAGGTACATTTAATTGGTATGATGTCACCGAAAAAGATAACGAAGTTATTATAATCGAGGATAGTGGTAAATTTATTTATTAAATTATTAATTTATTATTATTATTGTTTTAGAAGTTATTGTAACACCGACGGAAATCATTGTTATCAGTGATAGCGAAGACGAAATCAATCATGGTAAATTTTTTATTTTATTTTATTATTTTTAAAACCATTTTAGTAGATTTGGATGGAGATGAAAATGCCCACAATTATGCCCCCGTTTCTGGGGAAGATATCGATGCATCCGTTTCTGGTGAAGATATGGATACCTACAATTATGCCCCGTTTCTGGGGAAGATATCGATGCATCCGTTTCTGGGGAAGATAGCTCTACAGATGATGATACTGTTAAATGTGAGTTTTTTATTTATTTTTATTTATTTTTAATATAATGTTATTATTATTAACATTTGTTTTTATTTAATCCATTTGGATTAAATAATAATAAATGATAATAATTGATTAAAACTTTTATTGTAAACTTTTATTGTAAACTTTTATTGAAAAATTATATTGAATACTTTATTGAAAACTTTTATTGAATACTTTTATTGAAAAATATATTGAATACTTTTATTGAAAAATATATTGAAAATTTTATTGAAAAATTATTGAATACTTTATTGAAAACTTTTATTGAATACTTTTATTGAAAAATTATTGAATACTTTATTGAAAACTTTTATTGAATACTTTTATTGAAAATTTTATTGAAAAATATATTGAATACTTTATTGAAAACTTTTATTGAATACTTTTATTGAATACTTTATTGAAAAATTATTGAATACTTTATTGAAAACTTTTATTGAATACTTTTATTGAAAATTTTATTGAAAAATTATATTGAATACTTTTATTGACGAATTTATTGAAAAATTATATTGAATACTTTATTGAATACTTTTATTGAAAATTTTATTGAAAAATTATATTGAATACTTTATTGAAAACATATATTTAAATTTATTATTTTTAACAGGCAAATTATATCCAAAGTACTGCATCTCTTCAGCGTGTCATTCTTTAGAATGCCATGCTGAAATGAAGCGATACTATGGACAAAAATTTTATGGCATCAAGTTTTTTATATGCCCTAAATGCGAGACTGCCCAGGATGTAAAATATTTAGTTTTTTATAAGGATCACTCTTCCCACTTAAATCAATTCACTTTAAATAAAAAGGCTCTTCTACGGAAAATAATGAAAAGAAAAAATAATAACAGAAAAAATAATAAAAATAGTAAAAATAATGACAATAATGACAATAATGACAATAATAGTAATAATAATAATAATAATAATATGTCGAGACGTAATAACAACAATAATACATCGAAACATAATAATAATAGTAATAATAATAATAATAGTAATAATAACAATAATAATACGTCGAAACATAATAAACGACCTGCTGCAAATACCCAGTGTGTTCCCTCTAAAATTAAAAGGGTTGAAATCATCATTAGCGATGATGAAGAAATTATCATTAGTGATGATGAAGAAATCATCATTAACGATAATCAAATAGGAGGTTCGATCAATATCGATAATGAACCCGAAATAAGGTCAGATTTAAATGAGACTCATAAAAGTATTAGATTTGATGTAGAACATGAGAATCTAATACAAATCTCATTAACAAATAAAATAGTTAATAGATTAAAATATGAAATTAACCAAATGGGGTCGGTTAAAATACAATTCACCATTCTTATACAATTCGAAAAAGATGGTGAAATAAAAGACAACTTCTTTAGTAATAAGGCAGGACTTTTCTCGGATAATTTTCTGCTTGATGGTATTACTAAATTAAATAATAAAATAGAAAGATTCACATATTTAGGGAGCGGATGGCGGGTTGTTAAAATCAAAGAAATTGATTTTATATTAACAAAGTATTTCCCTATAAATAGACTAGCTGGCCATAGTTATATCCCAACACCGAAATCTTTATCTGGCAAAAAAGCTATAGTTAACGTTCAAAACACTGACCATCACTGTTTTATATATAGTATATTAGCCCTTTTAAAACGAAGTGTAGTTCGCTCCCATAGAAACAGAGTTTCTTCTTATGCGAATTATTTGGACGAATTAAATTTTGACCCCATTGACGATTGTCCTATGAGACTCTGTAATATTCCCAAGTTCGAAAGAAAGAACAAGGACTTAAATCTGGCTATAAATGTTTTGACTTTTAACGAAAAACCGTCTAAAACTCTAGATGATATAAATTATATCCCCCATCATCCGCATTTAGATATAATTCACCGCTCCAAGGTTACTGACGGTACACCTATTTATTTACTTCTTTTGGAGGACGGTGATAATTATCACTATACAGCTGTTTTTGATTTAAATAAATTAATGAACTGCCATGCGACTACATCTTGCAATGTGCAAATCTCTGTTCATTGGTGTCCCCATTGTCTTAACGGCTTTAGATTAAAACCTGCATTTGACGCCCACGTTGCCTTGTGCAGTAAAAATCAAACAGGCACTACCCTTTATACTTTGCCTAAAATTTCGCAAAATCCATTACCCCGCCATTCGTAATTTATGCGGATTTTGAGTCAATTTTACCACTGGATATAAGGCATCATCAAATACATATGCCGATAGCAGCAGGTCTATTATCAATTAACAACTACACAAACACAAAACAATATTTTAATTTTATTGGCGATGATTGGGTTTTGGCGTTTTTAAAAAAGATTGATGAAATCGCTCTTTCGATTGTCTTGCCATATTATGAGGTTCATTGTCAAAAACCTATAGGACCACTATCTTTCAAGGAGGACCGAGAGTTCAAGGATTGTCGCACATGTTATCTGTGTAAAAAGTTTATTAGGGATAAAGTTAAGGATCATTGTCATTTCTCAGGTAAGTATTTAGGGGCTGCTTGTATGAAGTGTAATGTTTCTCGACGAATCCAGAAACAATTACCTGTGGTTTTCCATAATTTGAGGGGATATGATCTCCATCATATTTTAAAGTATGGTCTAAATAATTTTTCTTCTTGGGAATTAAATATTATTCCGACCACTACCGAAAAATTTATCTCCCTCATTGCATACATTAATAAATTACCTGTTCGTTTTATAGACAGCATGCAATTTATTAATTCATCTTTAGCAAAAGCGGTTAAGACACTTACTGATTTGCCTTTAACTGATTCTGTTTTTGATGGTGCAATTGTTAGAGCCAAGGCTATTTTCCCTTATGACTTTGCGAAATCTCTTGAGGTTCTTGAATCGACGACTGAATTGCCTCCTATTTGGGGTTCTGTATCTGTTGATGAATATGCTACAGCCCAACAAATTTGGATACAGCAAAATTGCGAGACAGTGCTAGATTACATGCTAACCTACTTAAAATTAGACGTATTCCTTCTTGCGGATTATTTTCAGCAATTTCGCGCAAAAGCAATTGCTTATAATACTCTAGAACCTCTTAATTTTTATGGAATTCCTGGTATGTCATGGGCGTCAGCTCTCATGACATTACAGGAACCCATAGAACTTTTGCAGGACATGGAAATGTTTAATTTCTATGAGGGAGGAATACGGGGTGGGTTAACATTTGTTAACAAACATTATGTCGCAAGTTCTGAGGATACAGAACTCTTGTATATAGATATAAATAATTTGTATGGTTGGGCACTTAGCCAATATCTTCCGTATGCTGATTTTGTTTGGGTGTATGATGGTTTGGATGATGTATTGAATGAGTGTATGAATGTTGTGGATATCGAAATCCTTCCATATGGATATACTATGGAAGTTGATATTGATATCCCTGATTATTTACATAATATTTTGAATGATTTTCCGATTGGGCCGGAAAAGATGTGTCCACCGAATTCTAAAGTTGAGAAGTTGATGCTCACGCATTGGCCAAAAAAGAACCATGTTCTTCATTGGCGACTTCTCAGGCTTTATCTTTCTCTCGGTGTGAAGGTTGTTAAAGTTCATCGCGCAATTAAATTCAAGCAAGCACCTATATTTCATGCATACATAGACAAAAACACAAAATTAAGAGCTCAAAGTACTAGCGAGCTATATAGGGACTTGTTTAAACTTTATAATAATAGTTTGTACGGAAAGTCAGTCGAAAACCTTAAAAAACGGATGAATTTGAGGCTATGCAATTCTGATGAAAAGATGATTGTATATGCCTCAAAACCGACTTTCAGAAAATCTATCATAATTGATGATAATCTGATTGCTACTCATCTGAATAAGGATTCGATATGTTTAGACAGGCCTAGTTATATCGGACAAACAGTTCTAGACCTGTCTAAACTTAGAATGTACGAACTACAATATAAAGAGCTAGCGAAATATCGCGATGAATTTAATTGTGAAATAAATATCGTTGCCGGTGACACTGATTCGTTTTTTCTTGAGGTTAAGCACTGTAGGCTAGACACTCTTTTACCGGCAATGATAAGAGACAGCCTTCTAGATACATCGAATTACGACCCAGCACATCCCTTATACTCGAGGAAATTAGATTCCGTTATCGGAAAATTTAAAGATGAAAGCAAAGATCTCGGGTATAAGGAGTGGGTTTTCTTAAGACCAAAGTGCTATAGTCTTTTAGGTACAAAAGATTCGATAAGAGCTAAAGGGGTGAAGTTGTTGGGGACAGAGATTGATTACCAGTCATATTTAGACTGTTTTGAAAATGACACTATATTTACGGTGCCTCAAACTAGGATAGGGACGCGGAACCACCAATTATTCACATTTAAAAATAATAAAATTGCGCTTACCAATAACGACGATAAGCGTAATTGGGTGGGGAAAAATACCAGTCTCGCATTTGGGCACTATTTAGGATTTGATGTCATTGATCAAGTATCTCCAAGCTATCAAGGAACTCACAGTCCAAGCTATGTCAGCTCCTGCTCATATTTCAGTCGAGATATTGACGATGTACTTTTATCTGATTAATTTTTCAAATAAAATGTTATTTACGATTTATTAGTTATTAATTTAACAATTTGTGTTGATAATAATTTATTTAGAGTTTTTATTTTAATAATTTTTATGAAAAATCGAGAGAGAAAAAGAATGGAGAAAACTTTGCAATAATAACAATTTGTGTTGATAATAATTTATTTAGAGTTTTTATTTTAATAATTTTTATGAAAAATCGAGAGAGAAAAAGAATGGAGAAAACTTTGCAATAATAACAATTTGTGTTGATAATAATATGTTTTATTTGTTTGTTTTTTATTGTTAATAATAATTTTATTTTTGTTGTTAGCTTTATTTTGCTAATAATGTGTTTTATTTGTTTTTTATTAATAAGAGTAATAATAATAATAATAATGTGTTTTATTTGTATATAGTTTTTATTAATTATAGTAATAATATTAATAATAATAATAATAATAATAGTAATAATAATAATAATAGTAATAATAATAGTAATAAAAATAGTAGTAGTAATAATAATAATAATAATAGTAATAATAATAATAATAAAAATAATAATTAAAATATATATATACTACTTATAAAAGAAAGTAGTAAAATAATAAAAATAATAATATTTTTAAAAATAATAATATTTTAAAAAATAATAATAAAATTAAATTTACAAAATATATACTACTTATAAAAGTAAGTAGATATATTATAATTAAAAAATGATTAAAAAATCCGTGACCTTGAAAAATATATGTACTTTCAACATAGAAAAAATTTTTGAAAAAATTTCGAAAAATATTCTATCTTTTTTGGTCCAGCGGTGACATAGGAAATCGTGTACTTTTAAACATAGAATATTTTCCGAAATTTTTTCTATCTTTTTTGGTCCAGCGGTGACATAGGAAATCGTGTACTTTTCAACATAGAAAAATTTTTGAAAAAATTTCGAAAAATATTCTATCTTTTTTGGTTTAGCGGTGACATAGGAAATCGTGTACTTTTAAACATAGAAAAAATTTTGAAAAAAAATTTGTATGAGTCATGGTCTTTATTTCAATGACCTTGAAAAAATATGATGAGTCATCCAATGACCTTGAAAATATGTGATGAGTCATCCTATGACCTTGAATGAGTCATGGTCTTTGTTTTAAATTTTTGATGAGTCATGGTCTTTGTTTCAATGACCTTGAATGAGTCATTGTCTTTGTTTAAAAATTTTTTGTACTTTTAAAAAATTTGTACTTTTGGACTTAGCGCGAAAAAAAATTTTCCCGGGGGGGGGTGGGGTTAGGGGGTATGTGGTCCAGCGGTGACATGGTCTAGCGGTGACATATCTATCTACTAGTTTAACTTTAACAACATATTTTTACAATATTTATTTTCTATTCAAAGTTAAGCACTGACATTCCATCGTCATGATCCACCGTTTAAAATACTCTCAGTAAAAGCTGAGCAGTCAAGGAAGCTAGTACTTTATGCTGAGATTGTGCAATTATAAATGAAAACTGTTTTCATCAATTATAAACAATTGACAATGGATTATTATTTCAATATATTATGTGGGAGTTTTCGGATTTTGCATGAAATGTTATTTGTATTAAATTTGAATTCTATTTTTATTCGATATTATTTTGAGTTTTTGCCATGGTAAATTGAGGTACTCAAATCATAAATGAAGACCAAACATGATATGATAGTTCTTGAAACCATAAGTGCGTCAAGGTATTGATAGTCAAAAGTGGCTCACCTTTCGTAACGGTTGTCCAATAGTAATCTTTCACTTAAGCGCATATTATGTGTGTTTCTGGAAATTTTATTCCCAATCAGGTACCCAAAATAATCAAGGTTGCTGGTTTTCAGCGAGGTTAATGATTCCTTTAAACAAATTTTCAAGAGCTGTGGTGGGTTACTGGGTATTGATGTTTGTTTTAATCTTACTGTGGTTACCCAGGTAACGCCATATAAATATTTCTTACTACCACTCGTCACCCGTTGCTAAGCAACGTTGGAACTGTGTTCGAGTTGGTAGATCGTCCGCAAAAAGTGAGCGTTATTACTAATGCTGTAATTGCTCGGACGACCTCTGGGTCCAACGAGCTGTCGTTAGAAGACTTATGCTCGCTTTAAATTATTGGGTCCCCTGTATGGCGTAGATTTTATTCGTTGGAGTTCATCGTAATCTAAGAGGGAATTTGACAGTGATGTTTGAAACCCTACACAGGTGGCTGCATGTCGAATGGTGCCTTCTAGTGCGTTGGTTGCAGATTTTAGATTCTCGTCAAATATGCGTAGACCTCATTTTAACTCACAAAGAAGATATAATTTGCAAAAATATACATATTTAATTTACACCATAAACATATTTTATAATTTCGTCAGGCTTTATTTAATAATCGAGCGGTTCGGCGTTTCGCCCGCTCCTTTCGTCCGGGACGATAACTGTTCGTTGTTGTTGTTGTTGTGATTGTTGGAGTTGCCGCCGATTCTCGATAGGACAGTTGAGCCGGGGCGAAGACGAAGGGGTAAGTTACGGCTGCCCTCTCCTGACAGGCAGATAGGGCAACCTCCAACCCCCGTATCTGTGTTTGGAGGCTTTGGTTCATCTGTTTTTCGTCTGCCCATCCCTTTTGGGCTGCGGTAAGCCTTTGATGCATTGATTTGATCTTCTTCGGATCCACCCATGTGGCTTTTGTTTGCTGGATCTCACGAGTCAACTGGATGATCTGGTCATAAAGGGTTTTATTGGTTTGTTGGGCACGGGCCAGTTCTGTCCGTAATATTTGTAGGGGTTCCATTTCTGTGAATAATGAACATTAAAACTTTTTATTGACAGATCTAAAAGTTCCAAGCGTACAGTTAATTTAAACATAAGTTATGAAATTATACTAGGAAACAAACAAGAAAAAATTAAACAAATCTCAAATAACAATTATCTATTATATAAAAATGTTTATAACAAAACTAGGAGGTCTGTAATCCATAGATCAGCGAGGTCAGGGCTCTTCGAAGAATTTTTCACCCCTTCCTCAGCTGAGTAGCCAGGGTATACGAAGACGGGCCGCCTCGTATTACGTACAGGTCTGGAGCTGGGCGGCGACACGTCGTTATAGGGATCCGCGATCCTTCCGGCCGCGATGTCGTCTTCTACATTGGCCAGGTATTGTCTGGCCCTGACCACCTATAAATCGGCCTGCCGTTGATGTTCCTCGAGGCGTGTGAGGAGGCAACGGGCATGATCCCGAATTTCCTGCGCCGGATTCTGACCGCTTATTTGTTCGTTCGGCATCGACGGTCTCTCGTTTATTCCCAGCAACTGCCAGATAGTCTGTCGGGGTCCTCTTGGTCGGAGCTCCTCGTCGCCTCTCGCTCGCCCGATTTGGCGCCAGGCTTGCCTCCACTGGTCGGCAATGTGCGGGGACACAAACACGAAAGGTTCTGATACATCTACAATTTGATCACATACATAAATTCGTCACATTTTTATCAAAGTAGTTCACATTTTATCAAGGTAATTAAGACGTTGTCCTAAGGTCGAGGTTGGTCACAGGGTATTCATACTTAAGGTTATCTTATAGCGCAGCTTGAAGCTACGGGTGGGTAGTTCATCCGACGGGCTTACCTACTTATAATCTAATTTTTTAAGGCATATCTAAATTAATACTGTGATTTGTAAATTTATCTGGTTTAAGCTATGATGAAATTGATTGAAACGTTAATCGCGTGCAGATGTCCGAAAAATACTTTCTTTCAAATTAATAAATGTAATGGATTATCTGTATAGAAGGATTATACGAATTTTTGTTTAAATCAGCTAACTCATTAGAATTTGTTGCCTCTGAGGTCGACGAAATTCGCCGTTACTCGCGGAAAATTCAAGCCCTTCCCTAACTTCTCGATAATTTGGTTTTTGTGAACTTTATTGGACTTTATTGAATCTTTATATAAATATCTTCATAGTTTGTGACTTTAATTATAGGGTCGACTTCCAAATATATTTCATATGAGATCTCTATTTTCAGCTATTCTTTAGTCAATTTGGATTTTTTAGATGACCGAAAATTTACATTTGAAACTATTTATTTAATCGAGATACATTTGGAATTCTACCCGCTAGTTTTTGTTAAATGAGAAAACATCATCCGACTTTCACAAATTATCAGCAATTTGCCCATCGATTAATGTCTAGTATACGAAATAATTCGTTTCTATATTAAAGGGTATATGCATCTATTTTAAATAACCACCAAGTTATGAATAACTACATAAGTTGAATAAATTTATTATTGAAGAGGGGAAAAAAATAAAGTGCGAATACACATTCGCTACACTCAACAACCCTATAATAAAATATACCCATAAAGAGACAAAAAAAAATAATAGACGGGAGTCATTTGTTACGGGAATTTTTAATAACGAAATTTGCAATTTAAGGATATTTTAAGGGCCTTGTCATTTTCAACTCTTCCATTGGTCCAAAAAGGTAAAGGGAGAAATGTATGTAGATTATAATTTATTTAATAAATTTTCCATTTTCTTTTTGCTTTTGACAATTGGAAAATAATGAAAGATTTCAGAAAATTATGGGTAACGTAGGACGGAAACGTCAAAAACGGAAAATAATAATTTTATAGTTAAATATATTTTAAATATTCAGAATTTGTACATAAAGATTTATTGAAATCACCGAATGGGTGGAAAGCTACTACAATCACATTGACGGATTCAGGGCAATTATTTGTAAATTAAGACATTTAGAGATTTTAATAAATACTATTTATATGAAACAAATTTTATACATCTTACCGATTTTTAACTGAAGCATGAAAGAACTGAAATTTTCATTTAAATAAGAAATCCCAATAACATTGTGAGGAGTTAAAATTAAAATACTAAATTAAATTAGTTCACGATTAAAATTTGTAAAGTTTTAATTGAAACTTAAATTATGTTAAGATATTAAAATTGAAATGATAATTGAAATTTTAAAATAAAATAATTTTTAATAAAATTGAAATTCAAGTATGAATGCAATGGTATGTTGATATTTGGTTGAAATTAAAATTTAGAAAATGTCCCAAGAATATTTGTTTATATAATCAGATTTTATGAAATATAATTTGGATTTAATAGTCTTAGTAATTTATTTTGATGACTGAAGAATTGAATGTTATAGCTTCTAACAAACATTAAAATACAAAAAAATTAAAATGCAAGTATGATTGTTAACTTAATTTGTTGCCCATAATGTTTGTCTCTGTTGCTGGTAATCTATTGAATAAAACGATTTGTAGTCATTCCTTATATAGGTGAACCCGTTTTCCGGCCAACCATTTTTATTGCTTGATTATTTACCTAAGTACTAAAATTGAATTGGAAAGAAAACTTTATCGATTTATTGTCAAAGATTGGCTAGTATTGCTATTCACTGGGATCATGACGGGGTCTGTGCTGCGGTACACTTAGTTATGGCTCGGAATCATTAATAATAAATTATGAGAAAAAAAGTTGTTACTTGTCGTGCGGGACCTTGGGTTCAGGACCACGTCAACGTCTGGGATTTGGTCTATCATATCCTCATTAAGTGGATTCTGGTGGCTATTCATTTTTAAGATTCTAAAATTTTCTATTAGTGTGGATCGATCGGCAATTCTTATACCGGTTTGTGTGCATAGGGCAGGGAAATTTCGTCTACCCCTATCTGTGTCGGATTTGTCGTCTGTGCATGCACACGAATAAACAACATTATCGATATATCTTAACCTGAATGTCAAACATGAGAGGTTATCGATCCATACCGAGATTACGTCATAGCAGATGTATTTAGTAAGTCTGTAATTTTTCTGATTCTACTTTCTTTAACCACTTCTATAGTTTCAGGCTCGCTGACGATTTGCTCTAATTAGACTTTAAGTATTATTTGCGGATTAAATTCTATAATTTTTCAATTGTTTATTCTTTCAGGGACTTAACTTGTTTAAGCATCGTTGGGAAAGAGAATTATTCTTTACTATCCGCAAACTTTGGTGGACTCATCGTATCAAGCGGTAGTTCTAGTTCGTCATTAATGATCGGCTTAATTGTTGGTATTTTAGGTGGTAGGTCAGATTCAAAGGTTACTGAAATCCACGTTTATTCTATATGGAAAACTATCGTTTGAAAATCTCTCGTACAGATTTTGGCATCCATGTCTTCCGGTTTAATTTATGTTTAGTATCCACATAATTATAACTTAGACGAGTCTTGAGTCGGGAAATATGGGGTTGGGTTTATTGTCGTGAGGTCTCATCGTCTTTTGGGCACGTGGGCCCCCAGTTATCTAATGGCATCGAGAAGATCTTTTTGGATTTAGAACACGAATGGGAGAGTGAAGACAAAACCGATTCGCCTTACTGTAATTTGGGGTTATTAATTTCATTATTTTTGGTAAAATATATTATAGATTTATCGCCTGGATCTGGGCATGGAATCCTCACGGGTGCGAATTCTCTACTTGTTTTGGTGTTAATAAAAATTTTGTGGAAGTATTATTAGTTGTTAAATCTTTAATGGATGAATTATGGTGAACGGTGAACTCCATACGGACCTATAGCTGTATTTGGACAACAAGTTTTATAATTTGGGAATTTTAACAAACATTGGGTTGGTGAAAATTTCAATATTCGTTTTGTTGTATCGTGCTCGGATTTCACTACTTCGTAATATAACGTTACGTCTGACTTTATTTATGACATTAGTGGGGTCTCGGTTGATTAACTTTCCTAATCCCGGTTAAAGTTGGCCGTTTTTTATCGACTTCTTTAGCTTAAATTTGGGTGGGTCTTATTACATTCCTAAACATGAGGTTGAGACCTTTGCAGTTTATTATAATTGAACTCTGGTTTGATTTAATATCCCCGCTTCGGTGGTTTTATAGTAATTACTATATCATACTAAATCTCGTGGTAGCCGTGACTATTTAGTTTAATCTACCTTTACTTGGGTAGTAATGTTGATTCTCATCGAGGGATTTGAAATATCTAACTACTCTTATTCTCTTATGTTTAAATGAGTTTTTTGACTATATAGGTTAACCATAGCAATGAGACTTTATAATGAATACTCTAACAATTTTCGTTCAGGATTAAGTTTATAACGACTATTTTGAATCTACGACTTTATTTAAATTTATAACCTTACTTGAAGTTATTATCTATATGCTCATGATAACCGCTTAATATTTAGGATCATTTTAAATTATTATCCATCGTTTAAAATTCGTGACTATGTTGAATTTATAGTAATAGTTGAATCTATAGTTGATTTTTTAAGAGTTATAACAACGATTTCATTTTATAGTTCCCCGTTACCTTCCATTAATTGACCTTAGGCGCACTATGTTCATTTTATAATTAATGAGTGCCCACTGGACTACTCGTGTGGTGATTTTGAGCCGTATGTAAAATAATTTAGGTCGAATTTAAAGAAACTGAGAGACGAGAAAGTAGCCAAAAGACCGCTTCCTTATCTCTCCTTTCTTCTATACAGGATAATATTGACGTTCCAGCTCCTGCGTTCCGCACGCCGGACCTTCACGGGCACGAATCATTGGCGATATTCCACGCACTTACACGAATTCGAATAATATGTTGATTTTACTAACTTGTAAGGTGTCTTTGGCTGTGGGCCGGAAAAATTTCGACAATTAAAAATAATTAAAAAAGATAATTTTATGTATTATGAATAATTTATTAATATTAAAAAATAACATAACAATTACTTGCTCCAAACATAACGAAAAATCATAAAACCATCACTCTCCCCACGTCGACACCCAAGCAGAGCTCTATCGAGGTTGCGAGGAAGCGTCGTGGAGAGAGCTTTCAAATAAAACTCTCACTTACATATATTCTCAAAAACTGATTTAACGATTTTTAAAAAACGATTAAAATTATGTGAAAATGAATCGGTATATATACCTATTTTTTGACCCTAACCTTGCGTGTTCTTTTTGATTTAGTAAAACAAAATTCGACCTTGGAATTTTCTAGTGTATTCTAATCTTAATTTTTATTATTTTGCAATTTTATTTGATAATTTTTCTTTTAAAATTTTTATTGAATTATTTCTAATTCCAATTCTTTGATTTTTATTTCATTTTCATGAAATTTCACATTTTGTTAAATTATCAAATTTCGGTCAAATTTGTTAGGTTTTCGTGTTATGTTTATATTTATATCGTGCGGATCTTGTTGCTTTTTTGTTATTATTTTAATTTATTTTTATGTTTATTATTTTATATGTAATTGTCTTCTTTCTCATATTTTGATAGGGTTAATTGGTGTTTTAATAGGTTTGAATTTAAATCTGCATGTTGTGTTTGCATGTGTGTTACCGATTCATTTAAACTTTTACAAGGCCGTTTGTGTCCTGGCCCAACACCTGCTATGTATTGTCTATTTACACGTAACGATTATTTTCTGACCTTATTGTTATTAAAACTAAAAAACGAACAATTTGAAAATCACAGCAGAATTAATATTTTTTGTATTTATTAAAACCTTAATACTAAAAACTTAATGGTGAAATGGACAACTATTGAATATATATGTAATCTACTAAACAGTATTTGGCTATTTGTGATGCATATAACTCAAATAAAAAGCTTGAAAGAAAATATAAAATTTGATTTAAATTCATCATTCTACAAAGTTTCGTTTGAATTTTCTAAATAATTAGGTAATATCGAAAATATATTTTAATATTTGATGACATTATTTCAAATTTTTATCATACAGCTTTTTTTATATCTTTGTTTTAAAGTATCATTTAGACAAAATGTTTATGAGAATAGTTAAAATTCTAATTTAAATTATTTGATTAATTAAATTATCATAATCTTGAAATCGATTTCGACAATTTTAATTTCTCCAAATATTATTCTTTTTGACAAGTTTCATAATTTATTGTAAGTTTTGTTATTAAAATATGTTTTTAAATTTAAATTTTAAGTATAATTTAAAAATATCCTTATAATATTAACTTAATTAACCCTACAATGACGTAAATGTAATAATTTTTAAATTTTTATTATGTATTTAATTTTAGATGATTGACTTATATCCTTTCTTCCATGGAGGCGCGGCTTCCATAATCGCAGAGATATGTAAGTCAATATAATTTATATTTGCTGATACTGTACTTATTATTCAGGCACATTCCCAATCGATACGACTAAAACTCGTCTTCAAATTCAAGGTGAGTTACTAAAAAATAACACAATGAAGCATTTTCAAGGAGGTCGATATAATGGAATGATTCATGCATTTTTTGTCATCATAAAACAGGAGGGAATTTCTGCTCTGTATAGAGGGTATATTTTCATTTTACAAACAAATAATAGAAATTTGCCGTTTTTTCAGATGACTTTCAATTTATTTATTCAATTTCATGTAATGACATGTGTTTAAAATTATTTATGATAATTGCTAATTATGTTTCATTCCTAGTTTGAGTGCTGCCGTGATTAGGCAGGCGTCGTACGGCACAATGAAAATGGGATTATATGACAAACTGAAACGGATTTCCAGTCAAAACATGCGAGGTAAGAATTTCAGTATTTTATAAATATTTTCAATAATTATTGCAATCTGGATAATATTATAGCAAATAAAATTCATTCATCTATTAATTTGCCATTTCTTTATCAGCAATTATATATTATTATTAAATCACAATTTATATTATTCTATATGATTGTCCTCCATTTTTTATTTTACTGACTTTTATTATTTCATCGATTTTATAAATTTAGTTAATATTAATCAGCAATATTATTTATTATTATTTATTTTCTTTAATATTAATTAAAAGTAATATTAATTAACATTTAATTTTTTATATTGTTAATAATTATAGTAAATATTAATTAATTAATGTTTCATTTTTATATTTTTTGTTAATTTATTTAATATTAATTATTAAAAGTTAATATAATAAATTATTAATTAATACAATTTATTATTATTATTAATTTTTTATTCATATTTAAATTTTTATTATTTTCATTTTATTAAAATATTTTAATTATTTAAAATTGAGTTCAATCAAAAAAAACAGTAATTATTTTTTTTATATGATTAAAATGCTTTGCAAAATCAGGCGGCTAATTAGCATCATATAAAATTTCTAATAATAGATTGGTCGGAAATAATTAGAAATCATACATAATAAACTGTGAAACACACATGTAAACAACTATCATAAATGAAGGCGATTGGATAATGAGAATGGAAATTGTTGCCAAATCCGGATAGTGCGTGACTCATTTCATCCACCAATTGTAATTCAGTAAATGTAGATTTGAGTACCTTGCAATAAGTAACATCAAAAAAGACTGCATCGAGTCATGAGATATTGAATTGGCATGCTGCGCTGTTCAGCGCATTACATGGAAATGCACCACAATAATTGCTTGGTTCACATCGCCTTTTATGATTGATGGCAACCAAATTTCATAATCGCAATGGAATTATTTGCCTGCAATTGATTTAGATTGCCGATTTCGGATTTGTGAGTGTGTTCTGGCAACTACGGTTTATTTCTCACTGATCAGAATTATCAACATTAGATTTTACATTAGATTTTACATTCTGATGTGTGTTTATAATGTCACTAGGGTTACACATCATTACTCAGATTCTGGCATTATTTACTCATCGGTCGATTCATATTATATATTATCATTTATTATTATTATTATTATTATTATTATTATTATTATTATTATTATTATTATTATTATTATTATTATTATTATATTATTATTATTATTATATATTAATTATTATTATTAATATTAATAACATTATTAATAATATTATTATTAATAATATTATTATTAACATTAATATTATTAATATTAATATAATTTATTGGTTTTTCTTTTTATAAATTTTTACTGCCTATTTTAAGATCGAAGAGCTATTTAAGCATATAGTTTACCATATTTGTGTAAGTAAAATATTATATCTTTAATTCTTTGTTGATTATTTGCCAACATTTTGGTTAACGGAGAGTTAAAAAACAAACGAAGATAAAAGATCTCCACAGTGATAAAATGTAACATATACTAAGTTAGTATCATCGCACGGTATTCTTTTGACTTTAGCATATTAACAATGTCGTCAGAATATTTTGGGTTTTCTATCATAACTTAACTTCAGTTAATTTTTCAACTACTTTTTTTAAGAATTCGAATTGATAACCATAAGTGGTCGTGGACCTTAATTATAGTTTCACCATTGAACAGATTTGGAAAGAGATGTGACTCAGACAAATGGAATCATGTATTAGCGAATTTCACTAATTAAGAAAAAAAGGTTTCTAAGTGGGAAATTTCTCTTTTGTCTTTAAATTTTGTGATACAACCTAATTTTCTCGAAAATTCTCCTCGTTGCAAATCATTTTTCTAGTATAATTCTTGACGCTAAAACTAAGAATTAAGGATCAAATTACTGCAAATGATATATTTACTTTGAAAGTTAGTTGATAGATTTGTCAAAACCTAGATTCTTCTGCATTCCTAATGAAATATTATAATCGGCATTTTTCAAAAAAAAAAATAAGCTTATTTTCATTAAAAAGAGCAAACAAGTTTTCATAAAATCACCAGAGAAATTTCTATTTTCTACTTTAATTTTCTTTGATATTAAAATAGTTTAAAATTATTGCTCATAACCAATTAACTTAGATAATTCTTTATTTTGATTCTAAATCTAAATGACCGTTTGATGATGTTTGTGAAAATTATGAAATAAATAATAAGTTCATTTCGAATCAACAAATTTCCTAGCTACTTATCTGTATTTGAATCGACAATTTTATCCGTCCAATTCTGACTGTCATTGAATAAGATTTCACTTGCGCTGGGATAGTAAATTACAAAAGGATTTATGAATGAAATTAAAATTAAATTATTCAGGCGAATCTATTTCTAACAATATTGCTTGCGCCGTCGTGGCTGGGGTGACATCAAGCACTATTGCAAATCCAACTGATGTCATCAAGGTAAACATTTATCGTTGCAATAATTTCTATGAATTTTTAATTTTCTACTTAACTCTTTAAAATTATTTTTTAATAATTACAAATATTTGTCTTCAGACGATTTACTAAGTTATTTCAACTTATCTTTAATATATCATCTGTATGAAGTCCAATTGATTAATAAAACTTGATTTACAATTAAATAAACATCTATTTAAAATTTCACGAATTCTAAAATTTAGTTTCTGTTATCGTGACTATTAAATAACAATTCAAAAGGCTACTTTAAATTTAATTAACCACTTGACATATAAAAACATCTAGGACTCGTCATATGTTTCTTTTACCATTGTAAACATTGACATCTTTAATAAGCAAACAAATAAAAAGCACTTAAAGAGAATTATTTCTGTGAAATTATAGTATGTGAAAATATTTACGTTAAATAATTATAAACTAGTTGCACCTTACAACCTGTGACATATCACGGAATATAAACAAATTTCATATTTTTGAAATACCATGAAATATATAAACTTAATAATACAAATAATAATAATAAATGTAAATTTATAAACTTATCTGATTTATTTAATTTTTGTATTGATTTAAAATATTTAAAGATTATTTGATGGCAAACATCCATTTTTTGCCTATTTTTATAATAATTCGACTGTATTTTAATTGCAAAGTTATTCACTTGTTTAATTTCATGAAGAAATCAACCACAAATGATTGGCTTTTAGTATTGCTATCAACTACAACTAGGTTACAAACTAAAAATTGGATAAATTTTCCTAAATTTTCTATACCTTACACTAGTCACATGTACTCAAAAAATAATATAAGAAGCGAAACAACTTGACTTTGGAAATGTTTATCAATTTATAATTAAGACTATGAAATTAATTTGATTTTAAGTTGTAAGAAACTGTTTTTACTTATTCTGTCTAGCATAAAGTTCAAATGCATTTTTGTCACTATTATATTAACTCAAAACAAGTGTTATTTATTGTTCAATTCTACAAGATGTGTTGTCAGTTTTGGCTCTATCCCATACCCTACATGAGCCTACAATTTTCTCAGTGTAATTGCAAAGGGCCTTCATGTTTACTTCTTGTTTTTGATCTGATATTTGAAGATTATACGCGAACATTCGATTTTTATAGCACGATGGTTCAATAAAAATGAAATTTGAAAACCGCTGCTCTACAGGACTTTTGAATTATTGTTTAAATTTGGATTGTTTGTTATTTAATCATTCTCTATTAATTTTGGTTCATAGTATCGTTATATATTATTATATGTTAATCTTACTCAAATGTTTATTTAAAAAATAGTCAGTTTTTTTAGTTGCATTGACTTTCGTTTAATTTTTTATGCCAAGAGGTTAAAACAATATATTTAATATATAACATAGCATAAAAGTTTTTTTAAAATGCATGATAAAATTTGATAAATTCTGCATTAGTTGATAAAGAATAATTGGTTTTTATAAAACATTGAAATAAAAGTGTCATTTTGCCGATTCAAATTTAAAATGATCGATATATATATATATATATATATATATATTAATCAATAGTTTTTTTAATTCAATACAGTTATAAATTAATAATCATTAGAAATTTGTTATTCAATATTGTCATTTTAATGATAATTAAAATATCAAATAGCAAGAAATATTATTTCGGATGAGAAGCGAGATATGTTGTTATGAAGATAGTATAGAGTTTTAAGAGATTCAAAGTTTTAATACAAATTATTCCTAGAACATATATTAATAACGTGATTTAAAAATACGAGTTTCCATGAATAATCAAATAATAGCGATAATTATATTTTTTTGAAGTTTCTCCGTTTATTTTAAATTAGTGCAATATTATTCTATCAAGGATAATTTTTTTAATATCGTTAAGATGAGCACAGAGTTCCATGAAACTATATTCTATTGGTCATATTCATTTCCCATAATTCCTATAAAATGAAAACTAGTGAAATATTAGAAAAACTCAAAACTAATAAATGTTAGAACATCAGTCATTTACTGTGGCGCTTTTACAGAAAACGAGGCTTTGGGTGCTAATATATTTTGGGTCGTTCAAAACTAATAGACTGACATTCTAAAACTGGTGGTTTATAGCCTATGCGTAAAAGATTTCCTAGAAATGCACTCAGTTAAACCCTTAACCGTTTATGTACGATTTATTGAGTGACAGAAAATAATCCAAATGAACGAAGACAATTTTATGTGAATGCTTAAGTGTAAAAATATAAATTATAATACATAGTTTATTTAAAGTAAGTCAAAATTCAAAATTCTTATTTGTTTAGAGGCTCTAGGCGCGCCTATGCATAAACACGCTACCGATCATATATAATGCTTAATAGGTGATTGCAGCTTAGACTTGACTGATAAATTTTTTTTATTATCTTCACCTATTTTCACTTTAAAATGGGAAAGTAGAATTTATAAAATCAGTAAAAATAGGAAATATCTTTATCAACGCGTTCTGTTGTCTAGTCGATGCTGATTATTAGTTATTAGTGTATGCATATCCAAATTGCGATCCTTTCCCATACAAAACTCACCATATTAACTTACTTTAACGTTTATCGAATTTTAAATAATAAAACTGTATCTCTAAGAAATATTATCATTATTCCTAATTTAACATGAATCTGTTTGTTTTTTTTTAAAACTTTTTCTCACGAAACTTTTACAACTGCAACCCATTTACTCCTATTTCATTTCCTCCTAGGATAAATAACTGAAATCTTAGATTTTCAATGATAATAAAATTGTCTTAATTTTTCGACATTTTGTTTTTGCTAAATTTTTGTTTCAATGTTTTATTTTTTGGACTTTAAATTGCCTAAATGCTACTCACTAAGTCAATTTTTGTTGATTTTGTTTATTCATATTAATTCTCGTTTGGTAAATGTGTATGAGTCAATCCAGCTGAATTGTCGTGTCAGCATTTTAAATGGTCTTTACGTTTTCAGATTCGTCTTCAATCAAAATCTAATTATACTCAAAATTCTAGCTTTTTAAAAGAATTTACTCAAACAATCTCCAAAGAAGGATTCAAAGGGTTATATAAGGTAAATTTAATTTGAATATTTTCAATTTTGCTTTTATTAAAATCTTTATTCGTATTTTATTGTTCAAAGCTGATAGAAAATATAAGACGGCACTTAATCAGAAATCATAGTAATGTCTTCTGGTTAATTTTTATGAACAATAATATAGAATCTACTCAAATCAGGATATATATATATATATTAAAAGATAACTCCAATAAAAAAAAACTATTCGTACGATATATGCCGACACCATAACTGTCACTTCAAAACACAAAACCAACTAAAAATATTATGAATTAACTTATAATTTAAACAAATTAAAATCGTTTCTTTAAATTGTTTAAAATCTAATTATCTAAGTATTATATAATTTTTCAACAAGGTGTTTAGTTTGAATAACATTTCATATTATACGGCTGTTTAATATTGCAAGGTAATATTTAAATTAGGACATATTGGAACAGATGCTACTAACAATATAAATTTGGTTTTTGGAGAAGTTAGCACAAATGTTTTGTTATGAATTGAGTATTTTGATTTCAAAATAAAATAAACGACATTTCATATGAAACAAACTAATATATATATATAAAATCTTAATGAAATATCAATGCAAATTTTTATTTAATTGCATTTTTTTCATTATATATTATAATATTTCAAATTAATTTTATTTTGAATAGAACCTATTTCATAACTATTTTAAATTGATATCTTAATTTCATGTATTTTATTATCGAATGTCATTCTATATTATCATTTTATTTAAAAATAAATAACAAACTTGAAACTTGTAGCAAAGGTTTATTATATCATTTATTAATTATTTTATGGATAATAAATGCTGCTTCCACGTTTGATGTAATCGTATTGGGATAATTGATTTCCATGTTCCATATATGTAAACCCTTATAATTAATGTTTATGATTGCATTCATGTTTGATTGATTATTTTGATTGCCTCGGTCCTCGGATTGCATCATTGTTTATTATTTATCCAAACGAGGTATGTGCTGTAGACTAGGGTAGAGCTTAAAAAATAAAAATGTGATTTTTGAAGTCTTACCCCTCTAATATGTTCCTTATAAAATATAAACCTGAATAAGATGTATGCGCAAAAAATTCTTATGTTTATGGGTAACTCAAGTGCCTCAAAGATTAAAAAAGTTACGAAAATTCAGCAAATTACGAATATTTATTTTAACGAGTAGTCAACACAATGTTTATTTCTCAAAAAACAGTATTAGTGATTGACAATATCCCGCTGTTCCCGCATGTTCTAAGTTCATTGATTGTATAGCTGAGACTGTTTTCTGCTATCAGGATACATTCTGCGATGGTCCTCGACAACTTGCGACAGGAACTGAAGCTGCGCTTCATCACGGGTTATTTGTTCACTGTACTCCTGAATGAGTGATACTCCACATTCAGCTTGGTCATTGACCACTTTTAGAAACTCAGTTGTCTCTGCAGCCTTGTAGTCATCTCTGTCCTCCCATAAATCCGGATCAACCATGAGAAATCCACCTGACAAGTCCATCATCTGGATCAGTGTCATTGACTTTGCTGTAACAAAATCGTCCAAGTTCTTGTCTCTGAATGAATCAAGAGCAAGACTTACTCGTTTGGATTGAATCTTATCTTCATTTTCATAATTCAGCATGACACTCACCATCAATCTCTTGGTTAGCGAACCGACTCGACGATCAAACAGAGCTAAGATAACTAGTTCCTGTGACAAGTACCACAAGTGATTGGAAAACTTGCGTGTCTTGAATTGATTGATGAGTATTGATGCAGTGACTTCAGCCGCAGCAGTTGTCTGGCAAGCATTTGCTTTTCTCTTTCAGGTGCTCTTTTTTCTTTAGCAGCAAGCTTTCATCTACTGCAGCCATCGACCCCCTTTCGTCCTTTTTCTCGCTGAGCTAACAAAAAATCCTTGTATTCTTCTCATACGAAAGACTTGGCCAGAGCATCTGCGTGAGCCATATCAAAAAGATCTTCGAGTCTCAAAACAAAAGCCGTCTCGCGAGTTGAGTTGATGACATTCTTGCTTTGTTTTTCTGAAAACGCCATTCTTCAAACACCTGCTCAAGCTTGGTCTGGCAGTTTTGATGATCTCTCATTTGGATTCTAGCTTTCTGTCAAAACTTGGAAATTTCTTTGATGGATACAGTCGACGACTGTCTTATGGTCTCCTTCAGTTCTAGATGGTGATGTAGGAAGAATCTGGGTGCCATACGCAATGACGGTAACTTGCTGCCTGTCAATTCCATTACACGCCGACAAGAAGATATAACTGGGTTTGAGATCTTGCTGCCTTTGCCATAGAAGACATTTTCAGTGATATGAACCTGAAAGATATTTTATAAAATTGCATTGGTTGAAATATTTGAAAACATGAATTATATAATAAGATATTATCAACATTTGCCTTACAAAATACATATTTGTTTGTCTACTTATACATATACAGATAGATAGATAGATAAATAAATTTAGTATTTTCACAAAATGACAACTTTTACCTCACAAGTAACACAATATACACAATTAACATTTAAAATACAATTTATAATATTATCAACAAATGCGCTCCAGTAGTATTAATATTTCTTTTTGTGTTTAAATTTATATAAAGGGTATTTCTCATTAATTTCAGTAAGTCAAATTTTTATGTAATAATAAAAAAATAATAAAATACTTACACAAATATATATATATATATATATATATATATATATATATATATTTCATTTTGCGTCGTTTTGAATTGCTTCGAGTTTCTCTGATCCCAACTAACGCCGCAAATCGGTGTATTGATGTATTTTATTTTGTGTTTGTTTAAATTATTGTATAAATTAATTAAAAAAATTTTAAATAAAATTACTAAATTCTATTCTATATATATTCTATTTGGTTCACTTAATTTTCTTATCTTTGACATTGCGGCTAAAATTAATTAATGATAAGTATACTAAAAAAAAATTTAATTAATTTAAATAACCTTTTTTTTCAAGTAACGCAGTGTAGATAATTAAAATACACGGAAATTTTTCAGTTTAAGTTAAATTTAAATCTTCTTTGATGCATTTATAAATTATAGAATAAATACATACATTTTTGTAAAACAAACAATAAAAAAACAAAAAATAACAACATATGTAATAATCATTTTTAAAGTCTACACTTACGCTGTTATTATAAAACAAATTACCAACTCGAATACAGACATATCGTCTTAATTTGTAATTTTTTATCACTTATCGTTATTGAAATTTTATTTTTTGAATACTGTATGGTAAAAAAATTATTTTTCTCATAAATTTATTTCTATAAAAACTTATTAGTAAAAGTTATATTTTCTTTAAATTAATCATTGAGGCCACACAAGAAATTCAAAAAGGCCACATGTGGCCTTAAGACCATGGATTCCCCACCTATGTTCTATAGTACACCAGTTTAATTGATGAAACTTTGTTTATGTTTACTATTTTACTTGAAATTTCAAAATAAATTTTGTTTACACTTGTAAATTTTTTGGTGCTTCTTAATTTCTGGGTTTTTGAATTGTAAAAATGAAATTCCTAATCAAGTAGTTAGTATTAATAATTAAATTTGATATTGTTAAATATAATAAAATTTTATTTTTAACTTAAAAACAATCACCAAAATATATTACACCTGCAGTCATTGATTAGAAAATATTGGCACAACCTTTTCACATGTTGTAAATATTTGAGGCAGCACAAAAAACGTTTTTGTTGTAGTTTATATAATCATATTTTGCCACGGTTTTAAATTGAGAATAAATGAATTATTGCAAAATCTATTCATTCTTATGTACAATTGGAAGCAAGGTTTCGTTATTTAGAATACAAAACTATATGGCATTGGTTTAAGATGTTTTCTGAGAGATATAAGTTTAGAATTAAAATAAGCTTGTATCAAGGCTTTATTCTTATTATAGAATCTCTGTAACCTGCTATTAAGAAAAAAATTATCAAAAGTGTTCTTCTGTTGAATTAAAGAATAATTACTTCGAATAAAATGCGAATTTATCACTACGCCACAGATCCAAATGCAAAGTTAAGTAAAGTGTTTTAAAATTATGATGAGATTTTGGCTGAATTACTATAGAATAATCAATTCTGAAGTTTATTTATTAATTACAAATCCATGGATTCCTAGATCTACAGTGAACGAACTTATTAAGTTTACAAAAATGGTTCAGCGTTATTCAGATATAGATAAAAGAAAGCGTTTAATTACGTTAAAAAGATAGCCTTGAACTAGATACTTAGAAAGCTCGATGTAGCAGATTAAATAGTTATATGTCGAAGTTATGCTTCGTCAGAATATATTCTGATTTTCATTTTGTTTCCAGATTTTGTTACATTTTAGAAGGGCTATTAATGTTTTCAATGATATCCTGACAATTATCAAAAAGTTTTCCAACTTGCAGCTAATAGTCCTAAAATTGTAATTAACATTGTAAATAGCAGTACCGCTTCAGTAACTTCTTTATTAGAAAAAATTATTGTTTAACTGCTGCTCAAATCATCGAATATCTAATGATTACACAAATTAATATCAGATGAATAAAAATGCTGTCTTAATAACTGTACTGTCCGTCGCTTAAGGAACTATTTGATGTGCATTACAAAAAATTGAAGCAAGGATATTATATCAGAAAATGTATTAGAACAATTTTAAAACCTTTCCGTATTTTACCTTATATAATAGCAAAATCAACATGAAGAGGATTTTAAGAGATTAGAATGAGATTAATATGAGCCAATTGCATTCATCTTTCAAGCATATATTGATAGAAATCCGATAAATCAACAAAAAAAGTTATCGTTTCTACTGTGGAGATTAGTTCACCCCCATTGGTGTGCTTGAAATCACTTGCACTTTACCACGTAAAAATGTGCTACTTCCTACGCATTTCCCAATTAGCACAGTTGAATATTGACTATTAATTTTGGATTTTCATTGATCCAAATTCTGCTGTACTAAATATGGGATTTGATTTTAGTTTAATAACCATGGATCATTAAGGAAATGTTTAATTATTTTTTCTCAAGTCAATAAATACTATTTTTACAAATTAGATATAATATTTCGGATGTGTGATGACTGTGTTAACTAATTACTTGTTCATTTCTCTTACAGTCAAAAGCGGTGAATTTTCATCAGGGATATCTTGAATATAAGCTTTCTCGTATCCTGTTAAATCGAAAGATACATTAGTTTTCAATTTTCATATTTGATTAATATAGTTGATATCACAAACATTCTTCCTTTTAAATCAAATATCCGCCAATTGCGAAATGTATTTTCTTCATTGCATCAACAGTTGGTTTATTAATAATCATCCACTATCTCCACACACAGATTTTTTGTTAATTACCCTTTTAGTTCCTATCTATGAATTTTTTTTGAATTTTGTTATATGATCGTCATGTATCAGGCATCAGTTACGTTTCGTAGACTTGCTGGTAAGTGCTGTAACAGTGGAATTAACTGCAATGGTAAACACAACAGTGTGAGGAACTTTTCGAGTTCGTTTTGTGGATCTGGTTGATGCTTTCTTACAATTTAACTCTCTCTCTCTATATATATATATATATATCAATTTACATGTAATGGGTGTAATGCCATATACATTGGAGAGACTTCCCGTTATCTCTGTACTCGAGTTCTAGAGCATTGTCGATTGAAGGGTTTGACCAATATTAGTGAGCACAATAGAAACTGTAAAAGTGAAATAGGAATGTCTGATTTTAGAATTTTGTTGAAAAGTTTTAATAATTATTGGGAACGCTTGATATGTGAAGCATTGGTGATAAGGTCATTGGATCCAAAGATTAATGTGCAAAGTGCTATGACGACGAATGTTTTGAATGTTTTTAAATAGTTTTAGTATGTTAAATCATGTTTATGTATTGTTTTTTAAAAAAATTTAATATTATTAAAATAATTTAATTTATAAATTACATTATTTTTAAATTATAATATAGATAATAAATTATAATATTTATATAAATAACATTTTAAAACTAGTTAAAAGTATTTGAATATTTTTAAGTGTTTATTTATTAGAAAATTAAATTAATATAAAAAAATAATTTGTTTAAATTATAAGCTAATTCATAATATTTTTAGTTGGTTTTGTGTACCTGAAGATGACAGTTATGGTGTCGAAATATATCGTGCGAAGAGTTTTTTTATTGGTGTTATCTTTTAATATATATATATTAATTGCTATAGGTTATTTATTAGTCTAGGCCTGGTAAAACTTCAACCAGTATATCGCATGCTGCTCGCCAAATATTTCTGGAAAAATTTAACCTTTTTTCTATATTTAGCGCCTTATTAAAAATAAAATTTGAATATACATATAAAGCATTGAATAAAATGATGTGTCATTGGGTACTGAAACTTTGAACTATATGTTGTTTACCCAGGTAACTCCATTTAAAGCCTGTGAACTCCACTCAGCACCATGTACCGGCTCATCTTTCAAACTGCTGGTTTTCGTACGCACTGGGGGTTCACGGCTACCGTTGGAAGATCTGCACCTTATTTTCACTGTCCATCATTTATTCTATACAAACGCTTAGGCAGGACTAATTTTATCACCAGTCGGAAAGTCGAAATGCTCATAGTGAGATAAAATATGAAAGATATTTAAGGTTTAATAGCTAAAAATCCATAGTATATACATGTCGTATGTTAATTCACATGAAATATCATATATAACTAGAAAAGGGAAATGAATCAGAGCACACAGATAATGTTGTTAATACAGGATGTTAGATCGTCATATCACTGGTTTCTCATTTACTTGGTCCATGTACTGGCCTTTTTTCGATGTATCTTCTCCAGTTGTATTCGATCTTGATCAGCTTGCATTTTTTGCGCATTCAGTATGATGGGTCAGGTGCAAGCTGGCCTGGGTTGGCGATAAGAATGCCGTATTTGTGTTGTACTAACGACAAAGTAACTTGTCATCGTATTTCTGTGTCAATGGCTCTTATCTGTAGTTTTGCACCAGAATCTCAGCACAGTCGTCGACCTTCAATTGTCTGGGTTTCGTGGCTTTTTTATGTTGAAATATTGTTGATTTATTTTTACAAAGTATTAACCCTAGAGAATTTTCTTCCCCAATTTGAAAGTATTCAGCATTCCGGTCTCTATAGTTAATCAGATCTAATTTTCGGTAATATCAAATTCTCAAAATCATACAAGGTAGTTGTCGACACACAAACTGAAACATCTAATGATAAAGTCATAACAGTGACTCTACATTACGGATGTTTTTGATCATAATAATAGTTCAGCTCAAATTTTTAATCCAAATTTCGGTTGTAACGGCAGCCGCCGATAAAAAAAGAAAAGCGAAAATTAAGATGACAGATTTTAAACCAAGTAAAGGTTAATCCAAGGTATGCTAAATTTTTCTAGTAATCTTATTTTATGGGGCAACTGTATTTGTTTCTGAAAAAAGAAAGATTTTTTACAATAATATAATTTTTGGCGATTTCTAGTATTGTTTTACTAATAATATAAATTGAATTGTGGAAATTCTACAGAAATTTGACACAAACGGTTCATAAACATTCAATTCCTACAAAATCATGTTTAAGGTTCAAAATAAAGTAAAATAAATAAATATTCATCCAATAAATCGCTTTAAAATATAAAATGGTATTTCCTATTTAATATTAAGTTTATATAAAAATTGAAATACGTATTTGAGAAAGGCTATGCCGAAATATTGCGTACACGATAATGAAATGTTTTGATATATAGTCCTACAAATATTAATATAAAATTGAATTAATTAAAAGATCAAAGGTGAAATAAAAAGTAATTGATGATAGTTTCAATAGTAGAGAATATAGTAATTTCTCCTGATAAAATTAAGAGGCAATTAGGTGAACTCAATAGTGTATCCAGAGGAATGAACCTTAATTTAATGGGAAGTACAGTATCATGTGCTATTCAAATTATATTCAGTTATTTTTGCAAGAAGATTAAATGTCGACATTCAATTTCCTAAAATTAGTACGCTGCCATTTAAACAAATTATGTCGATATTTACTGACTCCGTGGCTTTAATTTTCTCCATATTGGTTTCATGTCAACAACTTTTGTAAATCATTTTTCCAACCGTTCATTCAATAATGTCCAATAAAGTAAATAAATCTGTATCAATGGTTTTATTAGAACGCAAACTATTTGTCACAAGAAAATTACAATTGTACTGCTTAGAAATTTTTAATTCGAATTTTTTATTTTATCTCAGTAAATAACATTAGATAAAAATAATAGTTTATTTTTTCGAATCTTTTAGCATGGTGTGATTCAATTTTGTTTTTCCAATTTTTTGACTATTATTTGCACACTGAAATTTTTTTTCAATATTCTGTGTACTTTTGTATTATAATTGATCTCAGCTATAAACATTAGTATTCGAATTTAGGCGGTAATCCCCACAGCTGCTAGATCAGCTCTTCTTGTCGGAGTGCTGTTACCAACTTATGACTTCACCAAAGGCAAGTTGATAACTGAGCAGATATTATTGGACAATGTCTATTGCCATTTTGCGTAAGTTTTGTCGATTCGCTAGTTTTTATTGTTAATAATTTTTAATTACAAGTGAAAGCAATTCTAAATTGATTATAAATTCGTGGATTCTGTGGTTAAATAATTCAAAAATAGAAGGCCAAAACAATATTATAATCAATAATGAGAATAATTAATTTTCATTGGCTATTTATAATATAGAAATAAACCGAATAAATAAAATTCAGAAAATATATTATATAAATATATGATATTTAGGTTTAAAAGAAATTAACATTTTAATTCAAATATAGTATGATCAAATTAAATTTAAAACTAAGAAAACATTTTTTGGGTATACTATTAAATAGAATTAGGAGTTATCCGTAATTAAACTTTCAGTAATTTTTATTTATTTTTTCAGTATCTTTTATTTTGGTTCAGTAAATATAATAATTTTTTTTGTACAAAAATAAAAAATGTTTAGTAAAATAATACAAATGTTCAGTAAAAAAATAAATAAATATAAATTATTACGCATAAAAGGACACTTTAAATGAACTTTTAAAATTTTATTAAAATCTCGATTTTATAAAATTTTTAAAAATTGCGATTTATAAAACAGAATTTGTTATTTTTAGTATAATATGTTTTAAAAAATATAAAAGAAATTAGTTTGAAAAAAAGTAATTTATTCTATATAGTTTCAAGTTCGACCTGACGGTGACAGTGAGTCTGTCAAAATATATTGTAGTATAATATATATGTTGGATTGGTGTTTTATTTTATTCTACTATACAATAGTTTTTAATTACTTTTAAATTAATTAAATTACCGAACATTAAACTTTTTGAACTTTTATAATATTTACCTAAAATAATATTAATTTACTGGAATTTCAATTAAAATACTGAAATTTTAATGAATTTTCTGAAAAAAATACTGAACATAATTAAAAAAATACTGAAGAAAGAAATCATAGCCTATAAATATTATATAATATATTTTTCTTGTATTCTAAGGTATTTTACAGTCCTTTAAATCATATGAAAAGTTATTCGTACCCATTTTCCTTTGTATGTAAGCTGTATAGGAGTTGATATAGTTTCCATGAACAGTTGGTTTGAAAAGAACTTATTACACTTTGTCGACTTTTTAATAATAAATGTTGATTCTTCACCACCTTTTGTTGTAAATTTTTCATATATTTATTAAAATTATACAAATTTTACGAATTAAAATTGTATTACAAAAGAATATTAAAAAAGATTTTTTTATTATTATTTTAATTTTAATCACATTTTTTTGCACACCTAAGAATTTAATATTTCAAAACATATTTATATAGCTTTTTGAATTAAGGTATATCGGCCTACCTTATTGTCAGTTTTCTATGCCTTAATGGTTCTCGTTTGAGAGCGGAAATCTAAAATAATAATTAACCAGCTGTCAGTGGCTGGGTTTCAATTTGTACATTTCTTCGAGAAATATTTATCCGATTGAACTTTTTAATAAGAAAAAAAATTTTGTGAACAAATTCTGCATCGAATACAATAAAAGTCTTTGAAATTTAAAGAAATTGAGATTTTTGGATTTATTAGTGCATAAACATGTCTTTTTTTGATTTAATTTGGGCTCAACTGACGCATTTCAGGTTGTAAAACTATTTAAGCATATTTTTGATCAAAAGGTTATTTCTATTTCTTATCAGTTTTCTATATCTTTAAGGTTTCTAAATTTTTCCGTTAGATAAAATAAATAATAAATTGTAATCATTATATCTCAGTGAATTTTATATCTCATAGCCACATGCAAAATATCTTCATTGCCAATAATTTTTTTTGTATGGAACTTTATTATAGACATCCAACAATTGTTCACGTAAATTTGACCTTGTCTAAATCTTTACTCTTTCCATTATGCTAAATAAGCCTAAGCCGTTGTTATAAGAATCATAAAGCCAGTTTTAATTGCTTGAAAAACTGACATTTAAAAACTTATTAATATATTTAATTTGTGATATTTCTATATATTATGAACCTTATTTTACGAAATAAAAAATATTCCGAAAGAAATGTTATTTTTTAAACTCGTGCATAGAATATAAATACTAAACGCATTTTGATGTCCTGTAACATTCTTTCACAGAATATGCTGATTGATTTAATTCTATTCATTAAACGAAAGTGAATATTAAATTACAACCTTTCAAATGAATGATACGTGTGATTTCTTTTTCTAATTTTTCTCTACTATATTATCGATATTTTTATTGAGAATAAAAGTCAATCTTAATTCTTTGAAACTGATTAATGATAGGTCTTAGTATAGATGAATTTAAGACAATTATGCGCATCATTATGCTGCCTTTTCGAACATGAATAAGGTTGCTTGCCATTTAGAATTTTGTTTTGTTACAAGGTGGATATGTATATATCCACAAGAGTGATCACGAGATCATAAAATACGTACTGTTTCCAATGGATGTCAAGGAATCCGTAACTGGAATATGATGTACAAAATAGAATTGTAATCAAATTGGGTTTTATATAATAATAATTGTCTGTAAAAATTGGAAAATAAAATTTATTACCCTCTATTTGATAGGCCACAGCAATTGTTGTGCATGTGAATGAATAAATAAATAAACAAATGATGATTGTAATATTTATTAGCGACTGTTAGTCGATTTTTTGTACTATTTTCTCCAATTGAAATCATGGAAAATTCGGTTATTATTATTATTATTAGTATTTAACCATTTAGTTCCTATTGAATAATTGTATTTATTTGCATTTGGAATTTATTGCACGGATTTTTAGTGACTTCACTATTATTATTTACTATTATTGATTTATTATTTGTTATTGGACACAATTTCCATTTATAGATCCAGTTTAGTAGCAGCTACATTTGGAACATGTGTATCATGTCCAGTTGAAGTTATTCGAGTAATCTCCGATCATTTCCGTTATTTGTCTGACATATTTATAGACCCGATTAATGAACCAATCAAATATCGATTCTAATTCCGTCAATTATAAATATAAATCCGCACTGGACTGCTTGAAAAAGGTGAATTATTTGATATTTCATGTTTATTGCTAAAATCTTTTCATTTATTACTCTTTCTCCATTAATCTATTAATATCATTATCAATTTCCATTATCTTCATTTCAAACTATATATCAATATTTCTATTTAATTATTATTTATTATTACTATTAATTAATTATCTATGGTTAAAATACAAGAAATTCATGGAAAAAAAATGTTAATAAATTTTAACTCGCGTGCAAAACCTTTAAAATTTAGCTCATCCGTTAAATTAAGTTTATATGAATCTCATATTTTCCAAACATTATTGAGCAAATCAAGGGAATATTGCAGAATCAAACATTCTTTTTTTATTCACATTGAGTGTTTTCTGGGCACAATGTTTCTTGTAATTAAATCATCAATATTTATTCTTAATAAGATTAGGGCAGTTTTTTTCATAGTATTGTTCCCATTTTAATTATTCATATACAAAATGACATTTGATAAGCGTTTATGAAACATAAATTAAGAGCAAGTTAATTGAGCTAATGCAGAAGTAAGTTTTTTTATTTTATGGAATGTTTTATAAAAATTATGTTTATTATATACTTTCTTTTTATTCGTTACTCCATTAGGTTTTAGGTGTATATTTCTTAATATCATCTTGCAATTGCTTCAAGTAGTCAATTTCATTTGTTTCTATCACATTCAATTTTACTCTACATGTTTGGAACCGTGTTTCTGTGGTCATCATGTAATAGTTTTGTATATAAAAATGTGACAAGTATATTTTGAATTAATCTTTATTTAAAAATTCGAAACCCCCTTCCACTTCTATTAAGAAAACTCAGTTTGCGACTTTCTATAATAATTATTACTATTTTTGACAATAACATTTTCACGTTTATTTAAATATTGAATAAAATATAAATTGTTATAATAAAATCCCTACTGTATTTATTGGAATAACTAATTTCGCACAATTACAAAATAGAATTTGAGGGAAACGACTTTTATTTAAAAATTAAAAGGCCAGTGTGAGCAGATTTTGATACTTTTTGTGTAATATTGATAAATTATTATTTAGTTAATCGATAAATTACATTTATAATCCAATTTCTATCTGAAAATTGACTTTTCTATCGAATAATGTGTATTATATATCTTTGATATACGATTTTGTTATTTAATTTACCGACAAAAAGGGGCCAAGTACAGTGATACCCCGTACAACGCTCTAGGTGCTTTACTGAAAATTGAAAGTAGTAGGAATTTTACGAGTTAGGTTACTTTTGTCCTAAACAAATACTATTTTTAGTGATTAATTCATTTTTCAATAATAAATTGTACGTCAACTTTATTTAGCTCAATATTTATGTATAATAAATAGTTTTTTAGATTATTAAAATTTTAAAAAAATCCCAAAACTTAAATTCAAATTTCGTTTAATTTATTAAATTCTATTCCTTTCGAAAAAATCGCTTCAACGTAGACTGCTACCCATTCGATCGTTTCTAGTTTAATAGTTCAGTGCGCGGCGTCAGATTATTATTTGCAATAGCTTTCTTGATAAAATCAGTGCGATCCAAATCGCGGGTAAATTATGCTTGTAATATCCCTTCATTGCCAGAGAGTTTTCGAGTGATACACCAACAACGTTTACACCTTATAAAAGCGTAAGCCGATATATGGCCGTCTCAAATCCAGAAGATCGTTTATATTTAGAAATAAATTTCTTGGAAGACATTCTCTTACAAAATAACCCTGTCTCATTAACATTGAATATTGATTCTGGAGGATTATTTTCTGAACTATTTACGACTTTAAATTTTTTTTGCCGCATCTATACCGGTACTAGCAAATTCTATGTTGTGAATATTAGCACGAACCTTTAATGTTTCGAACCATAATTGACTTGCTGCTAAAGTTTCCACTGGTGATCTAGTAGAAAGTTCTTCAGAGGTTTGTTTGTCTAACTAACTTAATGACATCTCTATTATTTTGGTCTTCTATCCAGTAAATTAACAAATTTTCATTTTTTCAATAATTAGGTTTCAGTTCAGGTGGTGTTGGTGATTACACTAATTTTTTCAGCATTTTGCATTCTCGTTCTAGCAGTTGATCTGGGCAAATTCAATTCACGCCATACATCTCTTGACGTTCCCTACTTTTTATTTTTTGAATTACTTTCAATTTTATATCTATAAATTTTTTTCAGATATTTTACAGTTTTCGTTTCAACATTTTCTGTTACGAATTTAGTAATTATTACAAAAATATGTAGAAACTATTTTAACAAGGAACAATGATCAACTGTTTAAATCTTTGTTTGTACAAATCAATTCCAAAAATAAATTGATTTATGTAAATCCCCGAACTATTAACAAAAACGTACTAAAATAAAAAATCAACACAAAAATTTAATTCTATTGTTTTTATTTAAAATAATTTTTTTTTGGTTTATAACGAAACACCGTTATATGAGGTATTACTGTTTTTATAGATTATGCTCTAAAATTAGCGAGAATTGTCATTTGGATTTATCATTCTCATGAATTATTATTTTCATGTTTCTGATTTCTCGAGATTTTTTTAAAATTCACAAACAAAATTAGCTGTAATTATACACAACAAAAACATTTTAAAATGTAATAACCCCCTGAAAAATTCGAGTTTACAATTAGAAGAAACTATGAATTTTTTTATAACAGGTTCAAAAAATGATGTAGTGAATGAGCTAAAATCATAATTAAAAGACTTTAAAAATTAGAATGAAACTGAAAATGAAGAAACTAATAGTTTAGATCTGAAGATATATATGAAGCTACTGGAAACCTTACAAATAATTTACAGTAACTTAAAAATGCTTTATTCACGGTTAGGGCAACATCAATACAAAACGAAACTTTCGATATCCAGTAAATTCAAATCAAAAACAGAAGAAGATTATCTGACAAGTTTATTTTTTTTTTGAAGAATTATTCCTCTAAATATGATTAAATATTCAAAAAACATGAGTCATCAAAATTTTGTATAGTATAAAAATTTTCGAAAAAGTATGACTTATTCTATACCCTGAAATGACCTTTTTGAACCGCTCTAAAACAAAGACCATCAGTCGCACACGCGACACGACCCCTGACTCAACCTCTACACGATGCATCAGTGTTTCCCGTCAGCCAATCAAAACACTCTGACAGATGAGACACATCTACATACTATTGTAAAATTATTTTATATGTTAAATATTTTCAAGTTATACAATGATTTATTTTGGTTATAATAACAAAATTTCTAATTGAAAGTATTTTCTTGAAGATTTTCGAGAATTCTCGAGAATATGAAAAGTACGAGAAATCACAATCTTTAATTGTAATTAATAATCAACCAGTCGACCATTATTCATTATTACAATCCAAACATCCGGTTAATTAGTTTGCAGGCCCCTAAAATAATCTCATTTTCGACATCTCGATTAAACACAAATTTATACTATTTCAGAAAAGAAGCCAAAATTTACCTTTGTAAAGGTAATTTCACATTAACAGATTTGCCATTTGAATGCTAAGTTTAGGAACATGACAACTAAGGACGCGCTTTCTAAGGATTTATCATAAGCCACAATTTCATATTTTCTGTTTTCTAACCATTTGAAACTATTTAGTGCCCTTATATCTGTATCTAAGTTCCTTATCAATAATGTGCTGAGCATGAAGTGCCAATGGCTCCTAAATATGAGATTGAAGCATGTCCTGCAATACGATTCCGTAAGCGTTCATTGTATAGCCTGTTACGTGTCACCGTGTTCTTGCACTAGAATTTGTTGGTCTTTATTGATTGTATTATCTTAGGCAGTGTTTTGTTGTTGTTTTGCCATTGGATTTACAAAATTCATTTACTACCATTTATTTACTCTTGATTTATATTCAGACTATAAGAAACGAGCGGATTTTCGCTCTCTGGAAAGGATTTATTCCCACTTGGTATCGCATTGGTCCTTGGAATATTATATTTTTCCTAACTCATGAGAAAATCAAAAAAGTTAATCTCATTTGACAATGTTTGCACATCATCCCGGTTCATTGTATTTTTCTGAAATCTTTATGAGATACGCGAGTAACCTCCTTTTGAGATCGAGAGATGTTTATATTTTATTGGTTACGTACCGCAATACATTTATTTTGTTTAGATTCATTTTTATTTATATTCACAAATATTGTCAAATATCAGAAAATCAATTATTTAATCAATGCAAATTAATAAATTATAGATGATTTAGTTTAAATTTCCAATTTATAATTGTTATTGATTGATATGCTTTTTTAAAATACAATATTATCATAAAATCAATGAAATATAAATTAATATATTATCGATCTAGTTTTGAAATAGGAATAACCGATCGTGAAATATTATTGACTTATATATTTTTTACAGTTGGTAAAATGTAAATAATTTAATCAATGCAAATTAGTAAATTATCGATTTACTTTTGAACTTCTAATCAATCAGTATGGATAATATAGGAATATTTTTTAAATTTTGAAATTGAAAATTATTGTAAAATTTTTCTTTTAAAAAAATAATTTTACATTTCACACTTAAACCACAACAGCTCAGATTGACTATTGTTGTATGGTTATCTATGAAAGGAAATGCCTTTTGAAATCGGAGATTTGTTTCAGATGCTTGTTTCCCGAGGATATGCCAGATGTATCTAGATATTCTTTATATTCATGATTGTACTTTTCCTCAGGTCCGCAGTGAGCTTAAATAGGTCCCAAGCCAAAAATGTTTCTTGGTACCCACAAATAAATTTTTTTTAAAAATGTTTAATTTTCTGTAATTTAGTTTGATATTTGAAAAACATATTTTTATTTACTGATATACATTTTATTTAATAAATAATAATTTAATTATTTTAGAAATTTTTTTTCACGCTTTTGAATTAGCTAATTCTTTGATGATATTTGAAAAATCAAACTTCTCGCAGTCTGAATTTATATTCAGCATTGATAAAATTTTTATTCTGATTAATTTGAAATTGGGGCCCGTACCATAGAGACCCACCAGCTGCCTCTATATCCGAGCCTGCTTCTCGTGTATATTTTGTATACATTCCATGTGATGCAGTAGACAATTTTTCATTGGTGTCTATCAGTTCTTCATTTCGATTATTATACTGCGTTTTAGAGTTTATCTCAATTTCCAAGATTTGTGTGCTATACGATTTGGTAATCCAATGTGTTTAAGTGCTGTAAGGATCTTAAAGTCGCGATAAGTGGATTTTCACCAAAAAATATTTAGGTCTTATTAGAATTCATTATTTCAATGTTCTTATTGCGATACCGTTTTTGTGTAGGGCTTTACCGAAATTATTATTTAATTATGTGTGTTGGGCCAGAACACAAACGGCCTTGAGATTGTTTAAATGAATCAGTAATACACATGCAGATTTAAAATCAGACCTATAAAACACCAACTAACCATGCTAAAATATGAGAAAGAGAACAATTAAATATAAAATCAAGAAACATAAAAGTAAATTAAAATAATAACAAAGTGCAACAAGATCCGCACGAAATAAACATAACACGAGAACATTAAAATTTGACCAAAATTTGACAATTTATCAAAAAATGCCAAAATTCATAAAAATGGAACAAAAATCAAATAATTTGAGTTGGAAACAATTCAATTTAAAAGTTAAAAAGAAAATTGTCAAATTAAATTACAAAATAATAAAATAAAGAATAGAATATTCTGGGAAACCACAAGGTCAAATTTTGTTTTACTAAATCAAAATTAACACGCAAGGTTAGGGTCGTACAATAGGTATATATACTGATTCATTTTCACATAATTTGAATCATCGTAAAATCTCGGTTTTATAGCCAAAAATTAGTTTAAAGCAGTTTTTCGAAGTCTTGAATCAAAAGAATAATTTTGATGTGAGTGAAGAAATGTTCAATGACTTTCTCCACCTCGCACCCAGACAACCTCGTATGAGCTCTGTTTGAGGTGTCGGCGTGGGGAAAGGTTTTTATATGCGATGAATGCAGTTATGTATGCGAAAAATGAATATGTATTATGACAATTATATGACAATAAATGATTAATTCAGAAACTTTTTGTCGAAATTTTTCCGGCCCACAGCCGCTCACGCACCGCAAGTCAATAAAATCTACACACAATTGAGGCTGTGTAAGTGCAGTTTATCTGCCAATAGCCTGTGCCCGTGAAGGTTCCGGCGTGAATAATGCAGGGCCCAAACGTCAAATCACAACCGTCATAGGGGAAATTGGGAGGAGGAGAAGTAGTCTTTTGGCTGCTCCTCCACCGCCCATTTTCCTATAATTTCGACCAAAAATTTAACTCACATACCGGCTAAAAATCATAAACATTGAGTAGCTCGGTGAACACTCTTAAAGTTATAATATGAACACAATCATCCTAAGATCAAATTGAAAAGGAGGAAGTGGGGAAGTAAAATCGGAAGTCGTTATTATGTTTTAAATATTTTGAAATAAAATTATGATAATGTATAATTAGAACTAGCTACCCTAATATTTAACTGGCATATGCTTGAACCGCCGCTAAAGGAAATAATACAATTATAAACTATGAAAAAAATGATCAGGGCGTAATCGGTTTTTCAATTATTAAATTCACTACCAGTCAGTGTACCAAATAAAGGACGTAATGAATAGCATTAATATCAGCGACATTTTTATTATTAACAAATAACGAGTATACTTGTAAATTGAGACTTCGGCAAATTTCCCAAAATCTTCGCCACATAACAAATCCTCCCAACATTTTATAATCAACCCTAATCAAACAATAAAAGAATAATATAATGCTATCCAAAAACACAGACATATTATCATTCAAAATAATTCCCCAAGTATAATTAAATCACCTGACAGATTAATTAGGAAAAATGAAATAATATAATCCCAGAAAATTTGTGTCAAATTAAAATAAAAATCGTATTGAATAATCTCAAATGGTTACATCTAGGCGTACCACGAGACCGTGAAACTGCACATAAGTTTGCATAATTTTCATCCATCATAGAGGGTCAAGTTAACTCCGAAGTAAACAAACCAAGAAGCAAATGAAAGACATACACTTGAAATTTATACGCGATCAGTCGATTGAGAATCCCGTAAAACAATCCGAATAAAAACCGAAGAGAACAATAATATAGAGATATACACGCGTTCGAATCACAAGAGCAGCATCCGGCATTAATTACATTCAGTGAGGAATAGTAAATTGACATTGTTGTGAGGCGATGGGAGCTTGTGAACTCAGCGGGATTGTAAATTAAATCTCTAAGACAAATGAAGTTTTAATCTATTAAAATAGTACAAAAACTAACCAAAAATTTTAGTCGTAAAACACAGGTCTGAAAACCAACAGCTAATAAGTAATGAATCGTCCTATAAATTAAAACTGGAAAAATAAAATCCACATGATCCCGAACAAACAGTAAACGTGGCGAGACGTGCATAATCTCACAAAAATCAAATAAAGGGATAGGAAATGACCACGTGGAGAGAAGTCACCTGATATAGATCAATCACAGAGTAGAAATTGGGTAGAGAAAAATTATAACACACATGCTCCCAGGCTGAGATAGAACATAGACTATAAATTAGTCGACTGACGGCGATCTGTTAGAAATTTTACAATCATGCATTCAACAAATGACAAAAGAAAGTACGATCGACGAGGGAGAAATCGTTCCCCACGCCATCCAGATGAGATTACAATGGAACGAAGAACGGACGCACAAGCAATTAAGGATTACATTTAACGATATAAAATTTGTTTTGATTGAAAATATTTTATGTACTTTGATTGTCCTGCTCCACAAGGAGGAATACTAATCCAGTCGAACCGTAGCAAGAAGAAAAGTCCTTACTAGTAGAAAAGCCTCACAACAATCCACGAAAACCGAATCTCATGAATTGTTTTTGATTTGAAATAAATAATAGATATTCATTTGTAAAAACTCCTATTACGATAAACTCATACGAGCAACTAGAACAGAAGACCCACTAAATGAGCAAATCGCCAGTTCCAATACTATTCAGTGAACAACGCCAGCTAATTCTTTAATTAAGTCGTAATCGGCAATCACTCTTCACCGTACCAAAATGATGCCACTTTCGAGAAGATATTTACCCAGTTAAGGATCATTTATGTTTGACTGCCAAATGCACAAGCCGCCCGAGAGTCGCCGTAGATTACTGAAATTCTCCTAAGTGTCAGATAAAGTTTCACAGATTTCTACCCAAGTTAATTACACACTCTATCGGAAATACCGTTGAACATGTAAAACGTTCCTGATGAAATCATAAAATTCTAACCAACGACTTATGATACCCGTCGCCATGTTAAGCCATCGTGATAGAACAAACGAGTTATGGACCCAGACGACCTACAATTTGATAACAACGCAGGCTACTCTGACGTAACCTTCACCAGATTACTTACTCATTAGGCGTTTTAAACTCAACCCATATTATAACTATATCGATATACACATTTAATGCTCTTACTTGTTAGATTTTCATGAATTTAATTTTATTCGTTTTAACAGATTCATGGGTGGATGAATTCCGAATAACAATGAGATTCCCATCTCAAGCAGCCGCAAAATGCAGACAGGCGATGTGGGATGCGGGATACTCGATTTCCCCAGTAAGAGAATCGAGATTTGGAGTACAAAGTGGAACGGAGGACGTCGAACTGCCGTATGTGGCAATTAAACGAGAACCTGGACGAAATCCGGCTCGTGAGCTCCGGAGTCAGGCGGAAGAACTCTTGGCACGCCTGGAAGCCCATCAGAGGAGGACAAGTGGAGAGAGCTCGGCAGCAATTACAGCAAATCAACGAAGATATCGCGGCTGGCTTGATTCCGAGCACGGATGGTATGCCCCTTCGTACGGCATCTCATTCGAGCTCGACGATCCTAGAGTGAATCGACCAATTCCGCCAATGACTGTGTCCATACCGAAAAAGGTTCTCCCAAGGGAAATGAGGACAGAAGCGAGAGAACACGGGCCGGAATGGGAACATTCCTATGCACGAAGGACAGCAAGACAAAAATCGGAAAACTATCACTCGCGATCTCATTTTAACTGAATGTAGTAAAATAAATTATTCGGAATCTATTGTTTTACGTACTTATATTTAGTTTCTTTAAACTATTTTCATCTAGCTTACCCCCTGTAGATATATTTTTTCAGCGCATGGAAAATGCAAAATTAACAATAAAATAATTCTATATTAGCCAGAGTAATCTATTAATGGCTGTTTATCGTAGAGATGGATCCTAGTGTGATATTGGATGCGGCTCTAAGAAGTGCCCGGAAGGAGAATACAGATCTCCCCCGACAGTTTCTAGAATTAACTAGAGAAATTCATCGCGTAAAATCAACATGGGTGGAGCCATCTAAGGCGAAGGTCCTGTACCAACGATTAACCGCCGCCAAACGGGGATGGGCTGAATAGAAGCGGTTGACGCAGGCCATGAAGACGCAGATCCGCGGACTAGAGGTGGTGCTAGCGGCCTGCCAGGAAGGCCAAGCTGTCACGTATCCCCTAGTTTTCGCACCGGCTCAGCTGGCGTATCGCGACGCCACCAACGCAACCAAACCGGCGGTAAAACCACCTCAACGTCGTCCAAGGAAAATCGAACGAGCGATGAGATCGACGGAGCAACCAAAATGAAAATGTCATAACAAATAAATGTTTTAATTGAAAGGTCTACACGCTTATTAAATTTATTAATTATGGCTAAGAATAATTTACGCAAGATAATGAAGATTAGATCAGAGAGAGAGACGACGGATTGTACTTGCAAGTGAAAGGGACCTGAAATAGAAATCGCTCACATACCTTCTATCGGTGGTGCGTTGAACCCGCTATGGGATCGGGCCTTAGCAGTTCCTATATGGCGCTCACCTTTGGCGATTCCATAACCAGTGGTTGCATTACCAACGTTGCTCGGCAGCGGGTAACCATTGGGGGAGAGACAGCAATTTTCATATGGGGTCAAGGTCAATGACATCTTACTACAAAAACCCCACAGGTGTTATAATAAAAAACATTTGATTATACAAATTTAAAAAATTATTGTTTTACAAAAAGTAGTAAACTGATTCATATCATAGAATTTCATAAAATATCAATGCTCCGTGTTTTCTGTGGAGTGTCTTTTATTTGATTACGACAAATTTCAATTTCTTAAATTTATTTGATTTTCAGAATATAATTTATTTTTATTTTGATAATCAAATTCGAGCTTTTGCAGTTTTGATAAATTTTATTTTCCAATCCATTTTATTTTGTAGCTCTATTCCTCGGATTTTAGGCTTTGTAGAGTTCTTTTTGTTATACTAAACAATTTATCATTAAACTAGTCTTATGTTAAGTTAAAGCATAATTAACAGTAGTTATTTCTATTATTTGAACATTAGTTATCAAACATATCATCTGTAATTAATTTGTCAACCATTCAAACAATAACCACTAAAATCATTTAAACAAAATGCTATTGTCCTTAATTTCTTAATTTCCTTTTCAGAAAAGAATGAAAAATTCCGATTATTAAACACAGAAAAGGCAGAATACATGAGACATAAAAATTGTACATAAAGTTATGTAAATTGTTGGATGTTTTAAACATGTCGAATTCACGAAATAGTACAAAATGTTGTAAACAGTTAACACTAGAAGCCCTGAAAAGTCGATATACCTAAAACCTCCAAATGACATCAATTGATGCAATCATAAAGTCTACAGGGATTTATATACACACCCTTACACACACGGGAATTCCAACACTTTCCCCTCTCGCGAGAGCTTCAAAATGTATGATTTGTTGATTATAATTTAAATATTGAATTGTGAAAACTTTTATAACAGGTCAAGGGAGTGAAGATAGAAATCACTTGAAGCGGACAGCATAATCAAATAAAGAATTTAAGTGTCCGCTACCACTAAAAGATAGAATCACTGCTAATACCAAAATTTGTTTACATGCTAGGCCTCATCATCAAATGTGAAATCAAAAGGTCGTGGATTTCTGTCTTACAGCAATCTTCTCTCTTCCAAAGTGGCATTAGAAGATATTTTTACAGGTCATCTCTACATGCAGTTCAAATGTGGTATCAGTAAGAAAAGGAATATTATAAACAAGCAGACCGGATGGAGACCTGAAAAAACATGAAATGGATAATCTGAGTGTATTTACAGTAAAATCTGTCAGTGGAAGATTTGTGAAAATTATTTAGAATATGAAGACAGTGAAGAAAAAGGCCAAAGTGATGCTGAATATGAAAAGAGGAACTTCTAAATATTAACCGTGATGGAACTCAATGGGAGAAATCCGGAATGCACCTAGGAAAATCACTTCACAAAATTTATTTGGTGCACGATCTAGTACCCCAAGATATAATCGATGTATTCGAGTTCTTTGGATTCTTTCTGACTGTTACTAGATTATAGTCTTCTTCGATACATTCAAAAGTGCAGAATAAAATTTGAGATTTCTGTTGACGCTAACTTTTCCATTGAATTGAGTGAAATTGAAGCATTTATAGGCCTCCATCATCCTAGGAGTGATAAGTCAGTGGAACTTTCCGTGAAAATTAATGTGGTCAAAGCATTTTGGTTGCAAACGGTTATCTGAAACCATGTCACGACAGCGATTTGAAGAAATCAAAAAGTTTATTCGATTTGACCAAAAAATAAACTTCCTCATGATTGTCTTATCATTGATGAACAGCTTTTTTCAATGAAGGCACGCTCCAAATTCACACAATTCGTGGACAATAAGCCTGATAAGTTGTGCATTAAGTTCTTGGTGTTGCCAGAAGTTGATTTAAAATACTATCTTAAAATTATCCCCTATTGGATCTGACTGCCATAAACAGTTGGATAATTTAGAAGAAAGTATGTGATCAAAATATTTTCAAACGTCAATTTCTTCTCAACATCAGTGAACAACCGTGTAACACAAATAAGGCAATGACCAGCGTTACACAATATGAAAGGCTAGTAGAGGACTGCTTGGGGAAAAGAGTCAACTACCTAGTCAAAGTAGATTACAACAAAACTTGTACAACCACATAGTGCAGTGTATGTGCACCAAGTCACGATGAGACAAATCATCTATAATATTAAACAAAAATCAATACATTTATAACATATAAACACACTGACTCATTTTGAGGCTGTCTGTAAAATAGTCACTGAGATAAACCCTACATTATTGAAAACAAAAAGTGATAGAGAAATAAAATAATACACATTAACACAACCCATAATATAATAGTAGACCGACGTGTGAACAGCAATGAAAGAGGTATGTATGTTAAAAACATTAGGAATGCATGACCAGTGTGATATTATTACATGAAAGTGTTCATTGTTTATACAAATATTTTAGTCATTCTCTGACGACAATTAACGTCGTTGCGTAGTGTAGATAGAAATTTGATTTTGTAAGGAAACAAAATTTGGTAGGTAATGAGGTTTACAGATTAAAAGAGATATCCTATAAACATGCGAATTCCTTAAATATAAGCTAATTTACTTATTTGTTATAATTTATTAGGCTGAATCCACTCTGTATTTGAGGATAAATATTTTTTCCGATTACCTGATCATTCTTGGGTAGTGGCACACTGTACCAGTACCTCCTCCTTCGCCTGCTATATGCTCCAAATAGCCACAGGGATTTTTTGGTAACAATATAATCAGTGATATTTGTGGCTCTGATAAAAATGCACCAAATCGCCTACCATTAAAAAAGCCTAAAAATAAAGTTTCGTTGAAAACACCTAAATATCAACTGAGTTTAAAAAACCTAAAGATTTGACCCACAATAAAAAACAAATGTAATATTTGGTAACAGTATTTTCTTGGACAAATTTTAAGAAAAATTTAGAGCTAAATAAGTAAAAACAGGGTACCAAGAAAATTTTAAATTATATATAAACACTAAATATTACACCAAAAATCGTAAGGGAACACACAAAAATATAATGAGCTGCTGGTGTACTGGGTGTAATTAATTTGTTTTAATCTGTGCAAAGTTTATTCAAAACTATTTCCCTCTATCAAAATACCTTCTTTTCCTAGGGTCTATGCTGTCTCACCCAGACGCCCCACAATTTTAATTCTACCACTATATACCCATGAGCAAGCTCATGTTGGTACTGTATATAGCAGCTGAAAATTCATGAGCAGGTGAGCTCTATTTCTAGAACTACTCCTCATGATATTTTCACTTTCGGGTTCCTGACTGCCGATGGAAGGTCTTACGTCTCTTTCTATCTATACGCTTGTCCATACTCATCTATTTCTACAATTCCTATATCAATTTGTCATCATTACTGTTTATTTATTAAAATATTTTTTCAAATATTTGGGCAGCGTTCCGCCCTTATTTTATGGAAAATTCCTTGTTTCATACAAACGTTAACCAATGGTAAATTTAAATGAATGCATTATCATGAGATCATTATTTTAGTCCAACAACTCGTATTTGCTTTCCTATGGTCGCCACAGTTACCACCATTCTTAAATCTCTATATTATCTTCTCACAGATCTATGCCAAAATGTATCATTTTATTTTAATTTTCCACCACGATGATTATCAAACAATGTACGTGATTTAACCCTACTTTATACCTTCGTTGACTTAAATTTCTATCACTAGTCGTACCCTTGATAATATAATAATCGGCAGGAATTAAATTAAAAATTCAATTTTCCTACTTAAACATTTATATAAATGTTATCCCCTTAATTATGGCGATCTTCCCGAATATTAATTTTTACCGTTCCGACCAACATTGAAATGGCCGCCCCGGTGAAGTACGACGGCGTCCTACTCCGCGATCAGTGTGACAAGACCTGACCATGCCGGCAGACACCGAAGGGTGGTTAGCGACAAGGCAATACATCAACATTCCTCAAAATCAACTGAGGAAATTGAATATTGCCCTAACACTTTCCACAAACTAATATAAGTAAAATGAATATAAATAAGTTAAGGGGGACCTGCCGAGCGATGCCAAAAGACATTGCAGCCATCCAGAATAAGTTAAATTAAACAAAACATTAACTTAGAAAAATATATTTCTACAAAAAAGAACAATACTTACGATCGACAAGTTCGTCAGTCAAGCATCCAAATTTCAAAAATTTTCATACATTGGCATAAAAATTGACTAAACAATTGTCTAAAACAAATTGTCTCAACAACTGACTAAAAATTTTGTGTCTACAAAATTTTCTAAAAGTCTATCAACAAAAAATTGTCTAAAAATTATGAAAATGACTGCTGTATATATAGTCATTTCATGCCTAGGTGCGACCAATCAGAGTATTTTGAGCCTTTTTCGGCTATTTTTCGGGGGGTTTTATTGCTTTATTTTATTTTAAATATTTTATTTTTCTCCTTATTTTCTCTATTTTTTGATATTATTTTCTCAATATTTCGTAAATTTTTATTTTTTATTATTTAACCATTCTTTTTGATTGTTTCTCTTTTTACCCTCTGATATTTAAATTTTTGGTCGCCGCTTCCGCCTATGTATTTTCTAAACCTTCTTTTGCAAGGTTTTGGCGGTTTTATATTTGAATTTTTATATTCTTTCTGCATCTGTAGGTTTTTCATGGATTTTAATTAATTATTTGTTTTATTTAATTTTGTTATATTTTTATTTTGTTTTAATTAATATGTTTTATTTTATTTTTGATTTCTGCTTGCGGTACGTGCTTATGTTACAGCAGCCATATTGATAATTTTCAAACCTCGTTAATTATTTTGTTTATTTTTTACACAATTTTTTCATTTTTGTTTAAATTATGGCTTGTAGCCCAACAGAGCATAAAAATAAATAAAATAAAAACACAAAGCAAGAAGTTCTCAAGACAACAGAATCATATTAAAACGAATTCGAAAGCCCTGGGTGGCAGAGAAAAGAATAAAAAATTAAAATAAAAAAAAGTAATAATAAAATAGATGAGAAAAATAAAGGAAATTAGAGAAAAATTAAAATAAAGAAAATAATGGAGAAAATCTATAGAAATTTCATCATATTTAAAAAAATAAAAGGAAATAATAAAATTACAAATAAAAATAAAATAATATAATAATAGGATAAAAAACAAATAAATTAATATTTTATAAAATTAGGATAAAATATTTGATGAATTGAGATATTCCATCATTATTAGTAAAAATGAAAAGTGGTTGGAAATTTTGGAAAGAAAAAACAGGTGATTGATCAACCTCGATGTTTAGAATAAACGCGTGCCGCACATCGAGGAGTTAAAAATCGAAACATAACTTATTAATATGGCTTTATGTAATTTTATTCAAGACAGGTTCGAAATATTAAAAAATAAAGACCTGAATCTTTCAACAAAAGGTAAGAATGGTAAATTATTTTATGTTTTTTACATATATTTATAGAAAGAAATGATTCTTTCAATATTGTGACTGATACTCCGGCCTATAAATACGTACCCAGAACTATTGGGCATGATCTTGTAAATGTATATGCTGGTGCCGCATATGAAGATGCTCGTAAACTAATATCAATCCGGAATTCGGAATCCAAATCTGATGACAAATATATGATTTATTTATTTTATAATATTTTTATGTATTGTTTTTGCTCTGTATTGTATTGCATTGCTCCTGGGCTCTACAGTTATCCGTTACACAACCAAACGACTAAACTAGGTTATCAATAATATACAATAATATGATAATAATAACCATAATAATAATAATAATAATAAAAATAATAATTTAATGGTAATATTTCTTTGCTGTCAACTATAACACCATTGAACACTGATCTCAGTAAAGGTAGTCTGTTCAACGTGTACGAGTAGAAAGTTATGAACTCCTGATCGAAGTATATTATTGATATTATAAATTTTCAAATTACAAAATATTATGTATTCAATTTAGAATTATAATCTATAAATATTATTGATTTATATTTTCTGAGTGTGTAAATTGCATAAAAATCTCTAAGAATATTAATAAATATTTTATTTATTTTTTTTAGAAATATCGATTAATAGTGATTGTTTATAAATAATATTGGTTTATATGTTTACAGACTGTAAAATACAAGAAAATCAATAATTTAAACAAGTAAAATTAATAATAAATTATTGATTTAATTTCGAAATCTCAATCATCACTAGTGAAATCTATAAATATTATTGATCATTTCTGGTTATGAATTTTGAACTTGTTGAATTTTCCTCTCGATTTGCTTGAGAAATTTTTCCGATATTCCTGCATTTCTAAATGCAACAAACCCAATCAAATTTTTTCCAAAACAAAAATATTACCTCAGTTCTTCTAATTTTCTGTTTTTAGCTTCTTCCATTCTCAATCTTCGAAGTCTTTTTTCTTCTTCGATCTTTTCACCTTCTTTGAAGAAAGCGTTTCTTTCAGCTATTTTCGTCTCTTCATTCTTTCTGATTTGATTTCTAATTTCTTTGGAATATTCCGATCTTTTGGATTTTTCAATTTCTTCCATTTGTTTGTCTCTTTCAATTAATTCTCTCTGTGCTCTGCAATGAAAATAATTGATTAATTCTCTATTTTTAGCAAAGGGTTTTGCCTTATTGTCCTTTCAAACTCCGCACGATCTCTGGCTGCTTGAATTGCCAAAAAGTGTTCTTTCATTTCTGCTTGTTCAGCGCGAGCTTGTAATAGGTCTTCCTCAACTTGCTTTTTCTTTATTTCATGTTCGATTTCTTTCCTTCGCCATTCTCTTTCGGCTTCTTCCTGAATTATTATTAAAATTTAATTGTGAAAAATAAACCAACCATAGCTCTACGAGCTCGGAGTTCGTCTCTTTCAGCCTGCTCGTCCTTAGCTCGCTCTTGAAGTGCTCTTAAACGTGCAACTTCGCGTTCCTTTTCAGCTTTGACTCGCATTGCCTCGGCTTCGAATTCAGCTTCTCTCAGTGCTTTTTCCCTTTGTATTTCAAGAACTCGTAAATCCAACAATTGTTCTAATTCTTTTTCTCTAATCTTTCTCTCAAGCATTTCTTCATTAGATTTATTCAAATCGTTTCTTAATTTTTCTTGGTTTTGTCTGATTTTCGAGCGTTTTACCAGCTCTTCTTCCATTAACACTGCTACTCTTTCTCTTTCTAACTTATTTTCTTGATCTTTGCGTTCTAATTCAATCAATCTTTCTTGTTCATTTTGTTCAATCTGTTGGATAATTGACGAAGCAGCCAGAAGTTCCTGTATATAATAATAATAATAATAATAATAAAAAAAAAATAATAATAATAATAATAATAATAATAATAATAATAATAATAATAATAATAATAATAATAATAATAATAATAATAATAATAATAAAAAAAAAAAAAAAAAAAAAAAAAAAAAAAAAAAAAAAAAAAAAAAAAAAAAAAAATAATAATAATAATAATAATAATAATAATAATAATAATAATAATAATAATAATAATAATAATAATTTTAATATTGGAAATATTTACATCTTCTTTACGTCTGAGTTCAATTCCTTCTTGCATTCTAATAGCATTAATTCTCTCGATCTCCATCATTTGATCTAATCGATGGTCTTCCTCGAGATTTTCTTTCTTGATGATTTCTTTCTCAAGAATTTGAGCGTCTCGAATAGCTTGTATTTTTGCATTCGAGATTAATTCGTTTAATTTCTTAATTTCGTCTTCTTGTTCTTGTCTTTGTTCCATAGCTTTTTTGAGAAGTGTTTGGGCTTTCTGGTAGGCTTCCTCTTCTAGATCTGTCATTTTATCATTTTTCTGACGCAGGATGTCATGTCGTTTCATTTCTTGTCGTCGTCCATGTGAAGCCATCTAAACAGAATTAATTCAAAATTTGTTTCCAAAACTATTTTATATCACGTGAAATGTTAAAAATATCTAGAATAAAAAGAAAACCAAAAGAAATGGGTATCCGAAAAATAAGGAAATTACATTTCAGTTACATTTCAATCATAATCAATGATGGATTCCTGATAGCAGTATCGATTCACAAAAATAATTATTAAAATATATGAAAAGCCTTTGCCGCAAGTTTCAAGCTTATTCCATGCAAAAATTTATGAGAGTTTAAAAATTGCAACAAACGCTCATCATATCTTGTAATAAATATATATTGAAATCACTTTGCGGAGAAAAGTTGGTCAATTTAATACGAATACTCATAGGATTGACTGGATTCATGTTCAATGACTTTTATTTTGGTAAACTAGAAATTATAATCTGATTAATTTTTCAGTGCTTGCTTTTAAAACCTAAAAGTGAACAAAATTGGCAATCCGAAGAAAAATCTGAAAAAGATTCTGCACTCATATTCACAGATGTATAGTTTGCAAATTACATACAGATTGTTCATTAAATCCGTATGTGATTTAAATACTTGTATTTTTGTAAGTATACGCCGGTCTTTCTCAAAGTGGCGATAACGCCCCCTTGTGGGCGTTTGAGACTTATAAGGAGGCGTTAAAGGGCCCCGAAAAAAATGGGGACGTTGACGTGGGTTAAGAAGAAGATGGTAGATTTGCAATTTAATTTACTTTAAATTTAATTTATTTTAAATTTCACTAAAATTAAAACCTACCTACCAAAGTAATGTAAGCAAATGGAATTTACATACCACATCAATCCACAACATACATTTATTTAATTAATATTTATTTAGTTATTTATTTTATGAATTAATTTAATTATATTCTCACAATTTCAAACTTCAATTTTCTAATATATCTTTATGTTTAATCGCTATTTAAATTTTTAAAAAATTAATTCCCAGGAGGCGCTGAGTAATATTTTTTCTGGAAAGGGGGCGGTAGACCAAATAAGTTTGGGAACCACTGGTATACGCAATAGAAATAATGTATAAAAAGTATTAGAATACCAGGTGAATAAAGTGATACTTTTCTATGTAAGTTTGTAAGTTTGATAGTTTGTAAATGAAAAATTTCTTAACAGGTGAACCATTTTCTTAGTTTCACGTTTTGACTCTGTTAAGATTTCTTTTTATGGTAACATCAAAACTAATGTTTATTTTATCGAATCTGGATCTGTAGAAAACTTCCAAGCAGGATAACAAATTTAATTGATGCATTTTTAAAAATCAACCTGAATTTTTTCCAGAGAACTACAAAATCAAATTCCCGTTTGTAGCAATGATGATGATGGACATGTTAACTTAAGAGTTTTCTTTCTTTTTTTGTCTTTATACATATTCTTTCTATCACATATAATTACGTAACTACATGCGTTTCAATTGTACAGGACTTTGTGTTTTGTTTGCCTATATAAGATCCCAAGTGCACTATGCAATAAACCTCTAATAACACAAAAATGCAAATTCTTTACAAAAGGCTGAATGAATTTTAAAATATTTTTTAAACCATTTTCAGTCCATTGAATTTAATAATTTCAAATAATTATTATTTAATATTAAAAGGACTTTTTTTGTTTTTCACCATTGATTTTTTTTATTTTTATTTATAAAAGACATTCTATTTTCTACAAAATTTGACTATGAATCAGATTTTGTAGAAAATACAATGTCTATTATTATTTAAATTAATATAAAATATTAGAAAAATAAATCCATAATAAAATAACAATTATAAATAAAAATAAATCTAATTAAATATATGAAAAATCAAACAAAATCAATAAATAATATTCAATTAAAAACATTAAAATAATTGATTAAAATTAAAATTTCTATTTTTAACGAATCTTTCTTAAAGAATCATTAAAATTTATTTATCTTAAATAAATTTCAATTAAATAACTTTTCATTAAAATAAAACTAAGAAAAAATTTTTTTAGCAAACCTTAATTAAAATAATTATTAATAAAAATTTGGGATAATAATGAAATATAGGATAAATATGAATTATCATTATTCCGTTTGTCAAGACATTGAAAAGTAAATTTTTTTATTATTTTAAAGATTTTATATTTTAATTATTTTTTTTAATTAAAATAATTTTTATTTTACTATAATTTTAAAAAAATTCATTAACTGAAAATCGCAATTTAGCTTATGATTAATTTGAAAAAGGATTTATTTAGAATCATTTTTTTCTAACCATTTCCTCATCTTTCTGAGTTTTAATTGCTTCTTCTCTCTTTAACTTTTCTTCGTGAGAAACAATCCTAGCCCGATTCCTCAGTTTGAGAAATGAATCACTGTCAAGCACCATCGATTTAAATGATGGATCTTCTCTCGGAACTCTTATATTTCGTCAAATTCGGAAATTAGTCAAATTTATTTAATTCTACCTCAAATTTCGAACCATATCTTTAGTGATAATTCGAATTGTTTCTTCTTTTTCTTTGTATTCATTATTATTACTGCAAACCTTTCTATCCGAGCAGTAACTAACTGTGGGTTCCGATTCATGAACATTCAATTCAACATTTGATGCAGTCTGTGATATTTAAATAAATAAAACTCTGGTTTCATTTTGCAAGCTTGACTAACTTTTCTTAATTTCAAATAGTTCGGTTCACCAAACAAGTTTTCTTCGACACGAGAAATTCGACTTACAGTTTTATAATTATTACCTTTCGAACGACGAGAACCAGTGGAACTGTGGCTTTGAATTCCATGGCTTTGTGAACTACAAATACTTCCAACAGACTGAAATTACAAATAATTATAAATCTTATACAAAATCCATATTTACACACCATTAATAAGTATTTAAATTTAGTAAATAACTGTAACTATAGTTGTAAATCAATTGAACATTTTAAACAACTTGACAATATTTTTATAAAAAATTTTATATTGAAGATAAAATAAAAATTTATTTTCAAATCAAACTGATTATAATTTTAAGAATTATCATTGTTATACTAATTTTTAAAATTATATATAATATTCCTAATTTCAAAACTTTATTACCATAGATATGAATAAACTAAGTAAACTTGGATTTTACAAAACAAATGATTGACAAAATTTTGTGCCCCCTCTGAACACAGTAAATATGAACTTCATTGTTAAATTTTGATATCAACAGCGTAACAATGGTAAAATTATTGAAAATAATTGTTAGTTGTTGATGAATAAAGAATATTCATCTTATACTGCTCTTACATGCTATTGTGTTTATAAAAAGACAAAATTCTCCCAGTTTTCTTTTCATTTGTAAAATTTCTATAAATTTATTCCCGTGTTTTAAATTGGTATATATTTATTTTTTCTAGATCAAGTCATGAAATACACTTGCAAACAGATCTGTCAATATATTCTGTTGGGTTTGTTGAGCCATTTCGGAACTCTTTTTATCATTATTCTTTATTTGATTGGAGGTGGATTTCTTTTTGCTTTACTCGAACAAGAAAATGAAAAGAGTTCGTGTTTTACTTCGTACAAATTATTAATGGACAAGCTTAACGATACGACATACCGTGGTGTATCAATCGGAAACTCAGGGTACAACGCCACTATTTACTATCAACAAATGTATTCAATGCTTTTTAATTTTTCAAAAGAGGTTTACACTCTGGGATTTTCCCCTTCCAAAGATTGTACAACAATTGGTCAGCCTGATAACTTGTCCGCTTGGAATTTAGCAAATTCAATATTTTTTTGTGCTACAATTATTACCACCATAGGTAACAATTTCATCGTTGTAGTGTTTTTATTGTTAATTTATCTTTTTAGGATACGGTAATATTGTTCCATCAACTGTATGGGGGCGAATCGTCTGTATTATATACGCTTTTATTGGAATTCCGCTAATGTTGCTATTTCTGAGCAATTTTGGAGAGGTTTTAGCTTCCGCTTTCAGATTTGTTTATACGAACCTATGCTGTTGTCGCTGCTTTGTCAAAGGTAAATATACATCAATCTCGGAATTTGAATCGATGTCCAAACGTTCTGCTATTGAGATCAAAAACTTTGAACTTGAAAACGTAAGTTTTCTAATCTTTTAAATTAAGTTTTTTCTTTTCAGATCGGTGATAAAATTAAAATTAAGTAATAAAAGAAAATAAAACCATTAATTCATTAAATTATTCAACCAATATCATTTTTTAAAAATTTACCATGAAAACTTTCAGGAGAAATCGATGGTTTATTTTTTTAGTAAAATTTACTTAATTTTGTACAGATGTTAAATCAATGTTGAGTAGAAAGCAAAACATTGATAGATAATCTAAAAAATGAAGATAAACGAAATTATAAATGAAAACAAATCAAAGTTTAAGTTAAAAGATATTGATGGAACGAATAAAAGGGTGACACTTAGTTCATGATTTTATTATTTAAAACTAGAACGACCAACGGCGTCAATTGAAGATTTTTCATTTTCTTTACTAGATTACTCAGATATTACTAAATGGAATCAATTCATTTTTCTGACGTTTATTATTTTTACTGAAACTATAATAAACCAAGCCCATAGCAGCCTGAGAGCTCTTATTTAAATGCAGCAATCAAATATACACAGAATGACCAAGGACGATAACTTACACCTAGCACAAAACCCAAACAGCAAAATATTTTGTACAACTTCCATAATAACATGAAAAATGAGGACATTTGAGACAAACGTTCACCATATATTGTCCACATACTGGAAGCGTACAAACAGTGCAAGCAGTCGTTGAATGGTTGTTATTACAGTTCAATTTGACTCTGGAATTGATGCTCGTGCTCAATTTTTCCGCGATAGCTAAGTTAAAGATAGCCGTTGGAGTAGTTTGAGAAGCGTTTATTAATTGCTGCAATAGGGATAGAAGGAACGTGCGCCTCAAAATATTTTACCAGTGGTCTTACAGAATATACTGCATGAGTTTATTGCTGATAAATCCAATATTTTGTAGAACACAGCCGGAAGCCAGTGCCTACATCCTGCTTTTGACGTCATTTGAAGCACATTTGTTTTTCTTGTAGTAAATGATTGTGGATGGCTTGTGCTCGTCATTGTCACTGCAATGCGATCCTTTGTGCATCGTTAATAACATTACCACATGCTTGGTTGGCTTGCATCGATAAATCGTAAAACTGGACGAACCATTGTCAAAGAAAACAGATTCATATAATTTTTGCATTGGTATGGTATTGGAGGCAGTTCTCTGCGGTTTGGTCGGACTGCCCAACAAGCGTTGTGCGTCTTGCATGAAGTTTCTGTGCCAGTTCATTGTTGGTGAAATTGTTATCTGTTGTCACATTGTAATCCAATCCAAAGTATGTCTCCATCAACTTCATGACCACATGTGTTCCCAAGCTGTCCTGGCGGGTTTCATCTTTCCTCAAATACAGAAATATATTGACGCAATACTTGCTGTTGACCTCAACCAGAACCCTAAACTTAATGTCATACTTGTCAGGTTTTGTTGGCATGTATTGGGTAAAGCGACATATGTCTTTGGTCGGAAACAATTGTTCATCAATTGTCAAACTCTCCTCAGGTTTATAACTTTTTTGGCTGTTTCCCACCAATCTGGACAAAATCAATTACGCCAGACAGACCTTGTCAGAATGTAAACGCTCTGATCGAATGGATTTATCATCAAATCGACGAAATCTCTGCAACTCTCTGGATCTATTACGTGACATGATGCGACGAAATGCGGAAATACCCATATCTTCTGACCACAAAAGGTTCAGCGGGAATTTGGTCTGGTTTATAACTCCTCGTAAATATGTCAGTCCAATAAACGTATCCATTTCACTGTCAATTACTGACCAATTAGAATGGCACTGACTCGCGTATTTCTCAGTGCAGTGTCAAATATGAAGGATGAAACCTTCATCAATAATCAATCTCCAAGCTTCCTGTTCTGAGCTAACACTGCGAGTAGTTGCTGTCAATCTAGGCTTGTTACGGAATACATTGTGAGCTGGTGTACGACCTGTAACGACTCCATTGTCATTTATTTTGTTCTCCAGAATATGTCATCTCTACCTGATTAGACGTGGATGTCTTCTTGGCCATTGATGGGGTACTATTTTCAGAAATATTTTACTATTGTTGTCTTCAACCTCAGAACTTACGTCACTCCCACTTTGATTAACTCTGATGTTTGTTAGAATAATTAAAGCTTGAAGAGCTATATGTCGCATGAATAGCTTTCTTTCCACTGGTAGTTGTGGCAATGGTCGGTTTATCGGCAATGTTGAAATTCCACTGGGTCTAGGGAGATTTCTTCGAAGCATGAGTTCTCGGCTTGTGGATACAACTATGGAAGGAGGAAGGTCGTTTCGTAAACCTAAATGTTCACATAGTGGAAGTTGGCATTGCAATTCATTACCTCGGATAGATTTTTCTGCCTTTTCTTTTGCCGCTTCAAGAAATCTCTCATTTGACATATTTCTAAAATGTTCCGTCTAGAAAATGAACCAAAAATTTTCACATACTCAAATTTATTAAAAATGACAAAACTTTTTCACTAATCTACATTATGGCTTTATGCATATTCTTTAATAATAATAATAATAATAATTTTATAATAGCCGTAGTCACAATCAAAAAGTTGAATTTATTACGAAAACATCATCAATACATTTTTTAGGATTCATATTGAATTTTCCTAATTTTATTGTTTCCTATTACAGACCTTGGGAGACTGTTACCATTTTCCTTGTTATAACCCACTAAATTGACTAGCGATAACTCTTGTCTTTAATTTAATATAATTTATTGAAAAAAATAGCATTTCAACAGATGAATCAATAAAATTCTTGTAAATAATTTTAAAGGTGTCAATAGACGCCTTTGGTTTTTCTAGTGGTCAATTGTTTTGGCCTTCCTAGTGTTAAAATTAATAGAAAATTTAAAATATTTATTTTTTTAAAAATTTTTAACTTATATGTTCAACTTATGTTTTTGAAAATTTATTAGACAAAAACATAAGTTTAAATATATTTTTCGAATATTTACAATTTATGATGTGTCAGAAGAGAAATAAGTGAACAAATCGAAAAAAAACTTTGTGTTAAACATTTGTAAAAGATTTTGTTTTATAATTTGATTTTGAAAGGATTATTATTTTATAAATATTTTGTAACATAGCATAAAAGTACTTACTATAAAATTGGCAATAAGTCATTAAGTATTGTTCTGGACAGATTTAGTCCATTACGTTGAAGTCTAACTGTACTTTCAAATAGAATTTTTCTGTAGTGTTCCAAATTTTATTAATTAAAACTAAAAAATAGCCGTTTTTAAATGGAGAGAAAAATTACAATGTCAGTAATATTACAAAATTTCACGGTAAGCAATATTTTGAGGAAAATATTTTTTCCTTATTTCGAAAACTTCTTTAGACTACCATTTTTGATATAATTCTTTAAATTTTAAGGATGTTTTTATCGAAACAATGCAACTTAAAGTTGACAATAAGAAAAGACAGAATCATTCAAATCGTCATCCATAAAATAAAATGCTGAAATGATTAGAAATTAAGGATGACTCAGGCTAAAAGAAAAATTAACGTCTTTCAGCCGTCTAACATTCCTAAATGATTTTTATCTTTACAAATTTATTTTGCGCCTTTTCCGTTCTAAAAACTTATATAATCTTTAAATTGTAAGTTAAAATTATTTGAAATAATTTAGAATTTGATGTTTTATTCCAATTAAAATTTAAACTGAAATAAGATCAAATCGATTTAATTCAAAAATTTAATATTTACTTTTCAAATATATAATCTTTACAAAATCAATAAAAAATCACTAAATTTGCACAATTTTAAACTTTAAAACTTTCTGGGACATGATTTATTGCATTCTAACAATTAAATGAGTGGTTGAATGATTTTTTATCAAAATATTATAAATTTATTTAATGTAAACATATTTAAAAATACTTTATCCAATGAAATAACGAGAAAATCATTAAAAAATTCTAAGTTTATTTTATTAATTGTCAAAAATTTAAAGAAGTTGAAGATGAATGAAATTACTGAGGTTTGCAGCATTTGTTACGATGACCAATTAGAAAATGAGTTTGCTATTGTTTTACCGTGTCAACATAAATTCTGTGTGCCATGCATAAAAACATGGCTTATCGAGAATCCCAGCTGTCCAATAGATCGTTCTGAAGTTATCAAGATATTGATTCACTGTAATTGTATTCACGATATCCAAATAATGTTTGTATCGGACATTCTGAATGATTATATAAAAAAAAACAAACAAATATTAATAACAAAACATTTACCTATTTTAGTTGATTTATTGAGCATGTTTACAAAATATTCAGATAAACTTGTTTCGGTTATTCTTTCTTTAAAAGATTTCATAATGGAATTTACGGAAAATAATTTCCAAAGCATTTTAATTTTCAAATCCAATGAATCGAAAAGCTTATTCAAAATATTCTCCACTCGTTACCAAAGGATTATAGGAAATTTCAAAAAAGATTTCAATATCCTAGATGATTACATAGAGGAACCGATTGAAATTTTGAATGACATTTTAGAGGTTCTGGAAGACAAATATAAAATATATTTAGAAGAAAAAATATCATTCCAAGAATATCATTCGCTTGTGATTCGCATATTATATTGTTATGAATGCTTTACTATGATGAGTAGTTTGTTTAACCGTAACGCCGGTGCTTTTAGGTACTTAAGCAAGGAATTGGATAACTATTACTTATGTCGGATGATAGACAAATACCATTTTAAACACATCAGTGAAGATATCGAAGTTCTCGTTAAACAGATTCCAACAATCAAATTCAATATAAATGTAGTTCGATTGTTAATAAAAAAAATTACGAATACTACCATTGAAATTATTGAATTTGATTCGTCTGTTAGGTGCAAAGTATGCGAAATAAATACCCAATCACAATTGAGGGAAATTATATGCAATAATTGCCAAACAAAATTCTCTTTAAGTCAGGAGATTTCTTGTCAAAATAATTTGGTATTGAATGGATCAGATAGGCTTTTAGCAGATTTTGTCGGATCAGAATCTTTCCATTTGGTGAATGCTACATTAAAATCGGTGTTTAATTGTCTAAAACTAATCCAAAGAAATTTTCTGGATTTGCATGACCAGATCAATGAGAGATTTGTATATTTGTCCGGTAAGACATTTCACGCAGGATTCATAAACCATACGATCCTTCATGAATCTCTAGAAAATAACTTCAAATTTATTACGTATTTATTTGAGGAAAACTTTTCAACTATAGATGAATCAAGAATTGAACAATTTTACATTTATAAGAGCTTTTTAGAAAAACTTTACAAATGTTACGGTTTGATCAATAATTTTATTTTGGAAATCTTTAGCCAAATAGAACAGAAAATTGTTTTCATTGGAAATGTTACCGAAAGCGACATTGAGGACGTAGAAAATTTGGAAACCACTCTCCATCAAATCCTTCAAGATTTAAAATATATGTTATTAGGGATAGGAATCAAGGTTGAGGAAGGGGAGAATGATTTACTGACAACCATTTTGGAGGTATTAAATCGTTTTGAAACAATATATTTATGAGTTATGAGAAATAATAATTATTTTTTTTATTGAAAACCCATTCCTATCACTTTTGATCGATATATAATTACCATTGTTCATCAGTATAATATATCATTGTGTCTTCTACAAATGTTTGGTTAGAGTTCATTGTGGTCGTGAAAATAATTGTAAAAATGTAATACTTTAGTATTTTAAATATATCTGATTAAAATTTTACAGCATATGAATGCAGTTTTTATGAATGATACAGTTTGAAATCTTTATTGTAAATGTCGAATTATTGCTTTTCATCAAAAAATATTGTTTTAATAATCATTGTTGAGAATTTGGTTAGTTTGTTCCCTTAGCCCCATGTAGTTTAGTAACTTGAAGAATGGATTCAAAATTCGAGTCTTTTCTCCAAGTAACAACAGTAATTAAAAATAAAAGAAAATGAAAAATTAATTTTTAAAAAATAATAATAAAAAATGAACAATGTAAAAACTCTTCTTTTAATCATCAATTATCGATCTCACGGAAGACTCCATGTATTCATTCATTAAGCCACGCTCAAATATCAATTAATAACAAAAATGGGGTACCCGTTGTTGAAAAGAAAACCTATATTACAATTACGAACTCACCAGAATCTTGTAAAAATCTTCAAGAGAAGAATTGGAACTACGATTTGGATCAGAAAGACATCGAATTTATTGAGAAAACAAGAAATATATGCAAATTCCATGTGATAAGCGCGAATGGATCAAGGAAAACACTGAGAACTGACTTCATTGGATTTGCCATAAATCACGATTCAAATTTCCAAAACTATCCAAGGAAATAATCGACATTCTCACTCGACGAATTATAGTTGGTACACAAACTGAAGAACAAGATTGTCTTCTCATTGCATCAGTGATTCTGCCAAATGAATATAAATGCTTTGAATCCAGACATTATGATTCTGAGAAAGATGAATTTGGAGGATATGATTTAGTCACTGCTCATACAGATATTAATGTATATTTGTTTGACTATACGATACATCTCAGCAAGCCAGATCAAAATGGCAAATGTAAGCCTAATCTCGTTCTTCAAGGATATTCCCAGGAAGGTTTTGGATTTTCTTGGAACATCAAAAACGCTGGTGTATTACTTAGTCTGCAGTGAATGGAACAATTCAATTGTGGAATACTAATTGTACTCCAGAAAATAAAATGGAATTCATAATTAAAAAAAATAACATTATAGGCCTTTAATTTAAATAAACTTCGATGAATGAATAGTTAAATATTATAGCATCCAATAATGGCCATCCTATTATTTGAATATCTTTTCAACGTTCTATATTTACACTCAACCGCATACTATTCGAGGTAGCAGCATAGATTTGTGGTGTTTAAGGTTTCACAAGAATAAACACAGGCTCATTCTCAGGTGCAAGACAAGCTGCTGGTCCCAGAATATCTGAAGTAATAGCTGAGATCCGACGAACCTTAGCTCTACGGTGTTCCCGGTGTCGTCTGATTTTACTGGTCAGTGGAGTTTTCGGGGGTGGAAATCTAACTCATGTGTGTTAGCGGTTGAGGAAGAGTGCTTTCTGCAATGCACAGCGATGTATGTTGGTCAGAATAACCCAAGGCCTCAACTTTACCCAACCCGTTAGATTTTACGCTGATACCTGCATATATAGAAGGAATCAGTTTATGCTTAGATGCAACGAGTCAATTACTGTCAGGAAGATCAATTCTAAATTCGACATGCATCAATACTGAAGCGTGTTTTTGCGCAGCTGTCGACCCAATAGCTTTCCACGCTTATAAAGACCTACATAATCTGGATTTAAAATAATAATTTACTTTTTCAATTCTCTTGGACTGTAGCTTTGATATCTTTTGATGGTATCGATTGACTGTTACTTGAGCAAGGTTTATCGACCTCAATTGCCGTTGATGTTGATTTAGAATGTGGTTTATGTATTCCACTCTGCTCAGTAGTTTTATTTAAAGTCGTTTTTATAAACTAATTAGACCAAAGTTGCATTAAATTTCCTTTTCAAACCCTTCATGGTTTTTTAACAGCTCAGAAAGTTTTTTTAACTAAATTATTACCTTCGTTTTTCATTTTATTTCATATATCTTTTTGAGACTGCTGTTGGGATTTATCAGGATACGGTTTCAAATACGCATTGTACAACAACTAGTATATCAATGACTTTTCCATAATTAGGATTTAAAAATTGTAATTAATATGAATTTAAACTTTTTTGTTATGTATAAATACCACAATTATAATGTTGAATACTAACAGAGATTTATTTAAAAAAAATTATTCTTTACTCTTAATTAAGACTAGTTTTAAACACAAACATAAATATATATCACAAAACTTTCGTCTTAAGATTATACCGAGTACAAAAATAAAAGGCAAAGCTGTTCAGATTTTAAATTTAAAATAAAATTTTCTTTTTGTCAATACATATAAATTTTTTGTGTACATTTTGTAGCTTTAAAATTTATATATAAAATATATTTAGTGTAATTTTTTTATATAAAGGAAGAAATTTGGTTACGTAACATTTTTTAAAACAACCCCTCCCCGTCGTAACATATTAAGGCCCCAAAGCAGCAATTGATGTAAAACATTGTGGACGAATGGTTGATGATATTCAAGAGTTTTTGGTATATTTAAAAAATGAAAAATGTGGCGATCATGTTAAAATTTATTATATTCAAACAAAAATAAATATTTGTTATTTTTATAACACATCTGTAATTTAATTAAAAATTTAATAACATTAATTAAATGTTACAGGCACTAGACATAAGTATATTAGATAATTAAAAACATTGCTATTTGAACATAATTGAAACATTTTTAGTAAAGAATAGAGTATTGTAGTAAATTTAAGCAAATTTATTGGTAATTTTGTTTGAAATACAATGATATTTAGGGTAAAATTAAACACATTCTTTGGTAATTTATGTATATTTGTTAGAAATATTTAGAAAACTAGAACATTTAGTTCAAATGCATTGTTATTACTATGAAATAATAACAAACCTTTAGATAAGTATGTAATTTGTTCGAAATATGTTTATTTTCAAGAAACTCTTTTAACACTTAAACATCCTAATTAATTGAATAAAAATGAAAAACACACTTTTATATTTTTATTTAAATTATCCAATAAGAAATTTGTATTGCGCTCGAAAATAAATTCGTTTTTGTTGTATAAATATCTCAACAATTATATTTATATTTGAATTCCAGAAGATAACAGATCTAAATTCATTATAAATTATCATAAAATACTTTGTAATGCTGGTGCTAACAAAGTCAAAATGTATATATCAAATTGTGAATTTCAAATTGGAGAAATGTATATATCAAACAATTTTAACATGAAAAATTAAGAACAATCTGTTCTTAATAATGTACAAGCTTGTAAAAATTGTCAAAAAAGAAAGCTTAATACAACAAGAATTAAAGAAAAAATAATATCTACAAGTGATTCTAATTTATTTGAGAGAATCTATATAGATTTTTGTGGGCCATTACAACCATCACAGTAAATTTATTTCCTTACATGTGGTTAAAGCAAAAAATGAGAAGACAGTGGTTCAAATAATCAATGAACAATGGATAGTGAAATTCGGCGCCCCAAGGTTAATTATTTGTGGCAAAGGCTAGTCGTTTGAATCAAAAAGGGTAAGAAAGGTTGCAGAAGACCTCAAATTTGAAATAAAATATTCAAGCCCATACAATCATTCAACGAATGTACAGATTGAGAGACGGTTCGAAACCATTAGAGATGCAATACAGATAACAATTCATGACAAAAGGCATAAATCATGGGTTGAAGTTCTTCCTAAAGTAAAATTTATAATGAATTCAACTTTCAAAAAAATATTACGAAAACTCCAGCTGAAATGGTGTTTGGAAAAATGATTTATAGTGAATGGTTTTCAGAAACATCGATAGATAAAAGAATAATTCAAATAACAAATTGTGAATTTCAAATTGGAGATTATTTTTTAGTTAAAATAATATTTGTAATAAATACCAAAATAGATATTTGGGCCAGGAAAGATCATTAAGAATCTACACGAGCGAAGTTATAACATTAAAATTGAAAATGAAAGTACTGATAGAATTGTTAAAAAATCATGGAAATAAAATGAGTGAACAAAAAAGATCAAAAATAATTAAAGTATAAGAATTAATTAAAAATTTATGTTGATCTGGTAAACGGGTATGGTTGAAAGAAATACGAAATTGAAAGACTAACTCAAATATAATAACACAAACTTATGAGAAAGTTATAAGCAAAAAAACTAATTAAAATTAATTAATCCCTTAAAAGAAAACACGAGCTAATGAGAAACCCCAGCGATATGGATATGCCAAGACATGTAAAGCCGTGAGCTGTTCAAAGAGCCCAGGGAGTAAATAAAAAAATTAAAATTATTGAGTGAAATTACTCCAATTGCCGACCAAGCAAATTGGATGTTCGAAAAAATTAACCAGGCAATTAACTTCGATTTCATGAAAGGTTTTGTATCAACTATTACCATGTTTTCAAAGAGACTCTATTAAAAAGAGCTTGAGATGAGATGAATTGCCAGTTGGTGGAAGAAAACTACGAAAAGAGATTTGTAATTTTGAGATGCTAGACAAGATCAGAAACCGAAAATCAATAACTTTGTGTGAAATTAAATTAACGTGCCATTGGGACATCTGCCTTCACGTTCGTGAATCGATATCTAAGACCAAATTGTGTGACATATCGTAAATTTTATGATCGAAATCAATAAACGTATTCTGTGTTGGGTTTCTGTTATTTAAAATATAAAAAAAGGGACTCGAGGATTCAAAGATTGATCGGCCTGAATATAATAACGCAACAGTTCTTTGATCAGAATCATTGAGCGACTAAAGGTTTTTAACCGAAGGAGGATGTGATGTATTTTTAATTATAAATTAAATTATTAATGTATGTTGCCTGTATGTTGAAATCTTATTAGCTTTGAATGCATTATTGAAATGCATTGAAATGCATTATTATGTTGAATGCATTAATAGCTTTGTAGAAACTCCTCAAACAAATTATTATTAATTTGTTTAAATATTATGTATCATTAAAAAATAAACGTCGTATTCGAAATATTGATTTTTTTAATATATTCAACTATTATCAGAAGTTCTGCGGTTAACATTATGATTTAATTCTTGTTAAAAATCATTACAAATGAATATATAATAAAAATAGTAAAGTGGCTAATTATTAAAATGTAATAAATCAAATAATTAAATAAAAAATGTAATGAATAAAATAATTGTATAAATAATTAAAATAAAATGAAATATACTAAAGAATATAATCAAAGACAATAATTAAGAAATAAATAATTAAAAATAATAAATCAAATTAATTAATAAAAGTAATTTAATCACAAATTAACTAAAATGATTTAATTATCATATATAATATCATTTTAATGTACTTTATGATAATGATAAATTAAAAAAAATTGTAAAGTTAACGTGCTTTGGAATCCTTGTTTCTTGCTACTCATAATAATCCAATTTTAGAAGCAATATTTTAGATATTTAATATAATTATTGGAATTTTGCAAATTCATTTATTACCAAACCCTTCATAATATAAAGGTTTAATTGGAAGTTATTTTGAACAAGAAAGTCATGATTTCTAATGTACTGAAGGAATGATGGCCCAGAGACAAAATAAAAATAATAAACAATAAATTTAAAAATAAATTTCAACATGCAATGGTCAGATAAAAATAGTTGTGCGTATCTCCTGTGGGTCAAGGTTAAGAAATGCACCATTTGGGACAAGGTTTTCCTTGGCACAGGATTTTCGATAGGCGATTGACAAAATCGTGACAATTATTAAAAATGTAATTGTATTTTCCATAGTATCCAAGATATTGATTAGTGCAGTTACGGAGGCACTCCAGACTCACATTGCTTTCACTGTGTAATTGGGTGAAAAACGTTTTGCATCGATTCGCTGCGTAAGGTGCTGATGTTGAAATTCGGACAAATCCACCAGATTTGTTCCCAATTAATTCCAGATAAGTGCTATTATAATATAACCAACTATGAAAGAGGACGTTCCAACTCCATACATGTGGACAAGATTCAGAATATTTTCCAATTCTTGGTAAAATCAAAGGGTTTTGGATTTTCTTATCTAAACACCAACTTGGAAAAGTATGCCCAATTACAAATGCTTCGTCATTTTCTCGAAACTGTTCCTTTCTCGTAGACGATGAAATATTGATAATAGTTAATAAAAATAATATTATTATCATAATTTTTGACTATAAAAATTTTTTATTTCCGGTTAAAGGTCAATTATTGAATTACTAAATGTATTTTGAATTCGTGCGAAATATAAAAAAATATTAACGATTAAAACAAGAGAATTTAAATTTATACAAAATACGTCCATAATTATTTACTTGTTGTGAAAACTCGGTGGTATTTATTTGGTAAAATGTTCATTAATAAAAATATACGTAAATACATTAACAATGTTAAATGTTTAATTGATATGATAATATAATAAAATATCCTAAATCTTAAATACTTAAAATGAGAAATCCTTAAAAATATGTGATTAAGTCATTAGTCGGTCAGGGATTATGTAATGCACACAGAGGCTCTTAATTTGGTCAGGACATAATATACTACTACAATCCCCTCCCGTGGAGTTTGCGCGCGCAATCTAGTCGAGTTTGGTGCTTTCTGGCAAAAATTGAAAATCGGAATTTTTTTTTCAATAGTTTGCGCATCTATTTATTTTGCGCGCGTAATCTATTCAAATTTGTGTTTATTTTTTTAAATAAAAAAATTCAATCGAGTATTAATTTTTGAACAGTGTTGGAAAAAATAAGTGACAAATTAAATTCATCAGTGACGATAATGATCCGATGAGGTATAAGTTTTGGAAACCATACGCTGTTGTTGGTAGGAAAAATACAGCCTGGCGATGAAATTTCAAGATTTTCGATAATTAATTGAAACTTTTAATAGTTTCCGGAAGTTCTGATAAAATTTTCAAACATTTGATGAAATTCAGAAGATTTTATGAAATTTCAAAGTTGGTAATTGAATTTCGATAAGTTATTTTTATTTTATAAATTTATGGACTTTAGATAGTTTTGTAGAATTTCTGAGAAAGTTTGTGAATATTTTAAGAACTTTCGAGTTATTCAGAAAATTTTAGATTTTTTAATTGCATTTCGAAAATTTTATATAAAATCTTCATAACTTCATTAAAATTTTTCATTTTCAGGCAAAATGAGTGCACACAAGTCTCATCACACTAAAAAGCAATACAGCGTAAAAGAGAAATTGGGGGTTTGGATGAAATCAAAACTAAATCCATTCGTGCTGCAGGAAAAGCTCACAACATTCCCGAATCCAACATTCGAAAATGGAAACAACAAGAAAAAGAACTGAGAACTTTGTTTCAAAACAACGAAATCAAAGTATAAGAACGCAAACGATTGATTGGCGGTGGAAAAAAGCCACAATTTGAAAATTTGGAGCAATTATTATATGAATTTGTTATTGATCGCAACAAGCTGAGTTTAGTCGTTAAGTCTAAATACATACAAATTCATGCAAAAACTTTGAGAGATGATTATGTAGAAGATATAAATCTGACACTAAACGAGGAAAATTTGGACGAGGATCTGAAAAAAGAATTGAATCTTAAAAAAACAGAATTCATGGTGCGCAAACTTCAAAAAAAGATTTAATTTGGTGAGAAAAACTCAGACGGGATGTCGAAAACTTCCTGAAAACTTTCAAGAAATTTCCTGTGACTACGTTGCAGAAGCTCGAGAGATAATAATTAAACACAAAGTGAAGCCTGAAAACGTTCTCAATTTCGATCAAATTCCTCGTCTTTTCGAACACGAGCCATCAAATACAATCGCAATCAAAGATAGCAAGGAAGTTTTTCTGAAAAAAGCTTCCACATCCCACAAAAAATTCACTTACACTCCGAAATTAATGCAAATGGTGAGTTCGTCAATCAACACTTGTTGTTTTCTAAATTAAAAAACGCCCCAAAAGTTAGTCCAGGATTTTCGGTTGACGTGAATCTAACAGGCATGTGGAGCGAGGATCCTTTAAAAAAATATTTTAGAGAAATCATCCTAATGAGACCTGCCACAGCAATTTTCAAGCAAGCAACGTTGTTGATTTTGGACAGTTACCCAGTCCACGTAAAAGTTGTGAACGAACTTAGGGATAAATTTGCCGATTTATTCAAGGTGTACTTTTTATTAGCTCCACCGAACTTTACTGGATTATTGCAAGACATAGATGTATCTTTAGGCAAAAGTTTTCAAGGATCATACGATGAGTTTTATGATGCATATGTAGCCAAGGCACTCAACGACAAATCCTTACAAACAAAGAAAGGCAACATCAGAATGCCTACTTACATCGAGCTTTCAAGATGGATCAAGGAATGGTCAAAGGGGCGTTCTGCCGATGACATTGCAAAGTGTTTTAGAGTTGTAGGCGCTCATCCAGACGTAAATCCATTAAAAAATCCTGAAAGCTTGCATGAACCATTGCAAAAATGCTTCGATAAAAGTTTTGATTTTGACAAATGGTTGGAACAACATCAAGATCTTCTTGAAGTCCCTTCAAACAACTTTTTCGATTTAAATAATGATGAGTGGGGGTTTGCTAAAAAACCTGATTCGCTTTGGATGACACTTTACGAATGTACCAAATCTACAGATAAATTCAAATCGTGGAAACAATCGCACATTGAAAAAATTGTTGAATTTATACATGGTGATCCAATCTTGCATGAATTGTACGACGACGAGGAAATGGTCAAATTTGAAAAGGAGGTATTGAGTGATAGTAGAGTGGAACTGAGTGCTTTTTCGAAAGTTTTGGGAAGGAAATTGATTTTTATCGTTTTAAACGATTCAATGGAAGAGGAAGAACATTTGACATATGAAAACGAAAAAGAATCAGAACTCATCAAAATTTTGTTATTCAACAACAGTTATGCCTACAAAAAAGACGATTAAAGATATTTTGTAAAATTTGTACTAAAACATGGAAATACAAAAAATAAACAGTAAAAAAGTTATTTATTTCAAAATTTAGCTTTTTAATTAATTTTTGAAAATGTCTAGATTTGAAGTTTTTATTACCATATCGATAGAAAAATAAATTTTTCTGCGCATTCTATTCAAATTTTTTAAAAAAGAGTTTTTCAGAAAATCAATGTTCACATTTTATACTTCGTTTAGATTGCGCGCGCAATGTATTCGAATAGTTTGCGCATGCGCGATCTAATCGAGTAGATTGCGCGCACAAACTCCACGGGAGGGGACGGTAGCATTGCCAATGCTGGAATTAGCTATAGGCGATATAGTGTAATCTTTTAAGTGGCGTTAAACTGCGAAACAAATTAGAAATACATAAAAGCAAAATTACGAAAAACTAAGAAATAATGCATAATTTTACAGTATTTGGATGATTGCATTTTGAGAAATTTCACAAAAATTTAATATAGTCATTCATATTATTATTATTAATATTAATTTAATATTATTATTAAAATTGTTATTACTCGAAAAACCACAAAAAAAAATTCTATTAGTTTTGAAATTTTCTAGACCCTCTTCAATTTGAAATATATATTATATGCCTTAATACTTTCAAAAATCATCAGTTAGCAGTTGTGTGGAACTTTGTATCAAAATAAAAATAATAATTTTTTAAGTAAAAATCAATACTAGACCAAAAATATACTGTATAGAGCGGCATTTTTTTCCTTTCCAAAATGTCTAACGCCGGCACTGAGCATTGGAGGGTTATTTCCATTGTTATTTCCAAAGTATTCTTTTTGGCAAAACTGCATCTTAGGTCACTGGAACAAAGATATAGAAGATACTCCACGTTTAGTTTTCATTTTTCAAATCGTAAATGGGAAAAATATATAAAAATTAGTGTTAATATTTTGCAAAATAATTCATCTGTGGGTCCGAATCCCAGAGACCTCTTTTAGCTTTATTATACAGGAGTCAAGTAACAGGACTCAAAATTTAGACTTTTTCTGTAAATTACTTCTGAAATTATTATTTTTTGGATTAATTTTTGGGGCTTCATTCGGTGTGGCCGACTTTATTTATGTATTATAACACTTAAAAATTGTAAGGGTTGTTTTAATCTATGCAAATATATTACAGAATCATTTATTAAATTTTATCCACTTCAAACATTTTCCTTTTATTCAATTTACAATAATTACCAACAATTCTTATTTCATAACGTGAATAATTTATCATAGCTAAACGAATGGGTCTCCTATTCCCAATGTGATGGGATGAAACGTAACAATAGATAACAAAAAATGCGACGTTTTATCGTTGTCATTGGCGATCTCAGGAAATTACATCACGAAAGAATTGAAACAATTAATATTATTTATCTGTCATGAAATTTCATAAATTTATAATCAAATTTGTAAATTGGCTACCGGCAGTTCAGTTAATGAAAATTTTAAAGTTGTTATCTACAAAATCTTTTAAAATATAAAATTTTAAAAAAATATTTCAAATAAAAAATAGAAAACGGAAAATTATAAGAAGAAAAATTGTTTCTTATATTGTTTTGAAATAAATTTTACAGATTCTGTTAGTATTCCTCAATTACATTTTAAAATATTAACATATTTTAGAAGATTTTAGAAAACTAACTTTTCATAAAATCCTATTGTAACATTTTTTATAAATGTATGACGAAAAATATTTCATAACTTAAAAATAATTTTAAACAAATAATTAAATACAAATTATGTTTAAAAACTATTAGTCTGTTGAAAACACTTGTTTTATGACTACATTTTGAAACGTATTAAAATTTTCATTTAATTTATGAATTAAAATTATTAATATTATTAAATATATTAATATTATTATTAATATTATTAATACTAATATTATTATTAATATTATTATTATTAATATTAATTTAATATTATTATTAAAATTGTTATTACTCGAAAAACCACAAAAAAAAATTCTATTAGTTTTGACATTTTCTAGACCCTCTTCAATTTGAAATATATATTATATGCCCTTGATACTTTCAAAAATCATCAGTTAGCAGTTTCATCCACAAAATATGTATTACTTTTTGATAATTTCATGATTTCTCTTCAATGATCTTTTAATTCCTGCTTACACCAATATCTCAATTTGCGTTGTGGTTACGTTCAAAAAAACACGTAGCAAATTGAAACGACGCAAGGTGAATTATGATTTTTCTATAGTAAACCATATAAAGATCGAAGATAGGTTCCAATACTGTCCTGTTAAATAGATCGAGTCGGTTCATCCCCGCAAGTAAACAACTAATCACAAAGCATACTTTTTAGAGCACGTGATTGTCACGCGATGACCACTGTATACTTGCACTGACTCTTGGGAACAAATAGAGTATGTATGTATACATAATTGAAACTGAACTCTAAACAAAGTGAAAATAAAAGTGTATCAAAATTGCGTTGATTTTCAGTTAGAAAGGGAATCCCCCGAGTTTTGATGGCATGGCGCAATTAGAAAAAAATGAAAATTTCAAAAAATTTCGAAAAATAATTAAAGATTCGAATGTGCTGGATGTGACACATCCCACTACTTGGGTGGACATGAATGTTTCTAAAAAAGCGAGAACTTTGATGAACAGCCTGTCTAAATTCAATTTTTTAATTTCATTACATGGCCAAATCTCATTCTACAATTATTTTTATCTTTGAGCAAAATGTTTCAAAATAAATCCATAGATGTATTATACCTCAAAATTTAATCAATAATCTGCTTGAAATGTTAAAGCAGATAAGAACAAATTTTTATTCCGAGTTTTCTTCAATTTTCAAAAATGTTTCAACTATAACTAAATCACTCAATATAGATATTCAAGTTCCGAGATAAACAAAACGTCTATTAAATACAGACAATATTGTGAATTCAGACCCAGAATACTTTTATCAAAAGACTATATATTTCTATGTTAGATAACGTTATATTAGATTTAATTCACTGGTTCCCAAATAAATTGATTAATATAATAGATTTAAAAATTTTAATATTAATTAACTTAAGCTATAAATCATAAAAAATGAAAATGAAAATTGATGATATATGCAATAATTTTGCCAATGTTTTGGATATAGATATATTAAATTTCAATTATCGATGTTATTGAAGCAGTCCATTCATTCTGAAACATTGAAACTATCCTCTACTTTACAAGGAAAACTTTTATATCTTGACGAGGATATTTATCAAACAATATTTTCATTATTATCGCTTAATTTTTCGTTACTTGTGAGCATGCCTTCGGCAGAGAGAAGTTTCTCGTGTTTAAAGAGATTAAAGACGTACAATAGAAATAGAATAAGCCAAGATATATTATTAGGTTTAGCGTTATTAAATATTCACAGAGATATTGATGTAAAAATTGATGAGGTAATAAATTCTTTTATAAATAATGGTAATATGAAACTAGATTTCATATTAAAGTAATTTTATGTTTATTTAAGTATGTATGTATATATATATATATATTATAAATATTATAAATGTGATCTTTTTGTTATGTTATATGAAGAGTCACATTTTTTAAAATGAAAGCAAGTTTCCTACTAAAATAAAAATAATGCTATACTGTTTTTTTATTACTCCCCCATGGAAAATTCCTGGATCCGTCCCTGATACGCAGTGGCGTACCTAGAGTAAATACCACCTATGGCAAAATCGATCTAGTACCCATCTCCGACGATAAGTTACTTACGTTTTTTTTTCTAAAAATCTACTTTAGAATTAGATAAAAAAAATCACACAAGTTAAATCTATTAACATTTTATTACAAATTTATCTTTCTTGCTTTAGCTGACGCAAATTGTTTAATTATATTATGAAAGTCAATTTCTTCGGTCATTTCTCGTTCTATGTTAAGTAAAGCAAGATCACGTAATCGACTTTGGCTCATCGAGGCTTTCAAATATAAAAGTATCAATTTTAATTTGCTAAATGATCTTTCGCAACTGGCAATAGAAACCGCGATTGTCATTAATACACATATTTATATCTATAAAAATATTTTTTTATTTTCATTTGCGTATTTTACGTTAGGCGCTTTTACACGCCCCCTTCATTTGGTGCCCATGGCACGTGTCATGCCTGCCATACCCTAGTTACGCCTCATAGTTACGGTGTATACGGCTAGTTATATTATAATTGTTATCATTAATTTAAAATATAAAAATAACTTAATATGAAGTTTAACAACTTTTTTTAGTTGTGTTAATTGTAATACTAATAATGCATGATAAAATTAAATTCCATTCTGTCAGGAAGACGGTAAAATAAAAAAGAACTTGATGCGCTATCGAGCGCAAAATAAAAATTCATTTGAATATGATTGACTGACAGCGCATTTGATGATTATTTTGCTTTATTATTCCTTCAAAAGTCTTCTACTAATTCTATAAGGTACTGTCTTAGATTAATGGATATTGGAACTTTATATAGTGTTTAAAAAATCTTTAGCCAAATCTAGTTTATCGCATTAATATTAGGTTGTGGGAATAAAATGCCCGATTAATGGCTTTTTACTCAAAAGACGTACAAATATATTTAAACATTTATTATTTAATCAAAGTATGATCCATAAACATTAAAACATTCTTGCCATCGTTGCGGGAGCTTTTATACACCTTCATTAAAAAGTCTCATATCTGAAGTCCAAAAAGGTGATAACTGTCGATTTTATCTCATCCGATTCTTTGAACTCCCTGCTGTTGAGTCTTAAATGTCGAAAGAAGTGGAAATCAGTTGGGATAGATCAGGCGAGTAAGGTGGATGCAGTAAAACTTCAAATCCTAAGTCGTGTAATTTTTTTATGGTGATATTGGGTCTACCTCGAGCCATATTTTCGAGATCAATTTCTCCGTCATCAGATTTTTTAAACCAACGCCTAATAGCATTATTAATATTCCTCTTCGCTTCAACCGAATTGTTCTTCAATTTCCGCTTATATGAATAAAGAAGTCTCAAATCATGATTTTCTAACTTGAACATTTCTATTTGAAAATGAAATTTATAGTAATTAAATTATTATAAATCTTACTTAATATATGAATTGGAAATAAGCACTTTCTAATGAACTTTAAAATAAAGAAATACGTTTTAGATAAAAAAAACGTTATGATGATTTGAAACTATTATATATTATTCGGACACATCATTCCGGACAATCTAATATTATGAAATAAACAGCACCATTATTATTTTACTATTTCAAATATTAATAAATTTACATGGAAACCATTTAACAGTGAAATTAAGCAATTGTTACACATGCAGCACGTTCTTTAATTGGGGTGGAATTCGTTAAATAAATGATAAGTCAAAAGAATTTTGATAAAAAGTTTTTTTATAAGGTTTGCTTGATTTTTTTATTAAGAATGATTGCGTATTTATGTATATAAATTATTTTCACAGAAATGATTATATATAAACATATTATTGTTAACAGGCTGAAAACTTAAATAGTAATCCAGTGAAAGCAACTCCGCCGCCAAAAGTTATTTTCTTTATGTTGGAAATATTGTATAAATTCTTCCACAGTTTATAGACGAAGACCTTGATATTGTGTATGTGGACGATGAAAATGACCAAGACGAAATCATTAACATACCACTTACTGTCGTTATAGGGTTTTTGATCATCTATATGTTTCTTGGAGCATTAATATTTCAAATTTGGGAGGTTAAAAGATTAAAATAATTGATATATTTATATAATTGTAATATAATGCAGACATGGGATCTCGTTGCTGCAGTGTACTTTTCGTTCATTACGGTCTCTACAATTGGATTTGGGGATCTGTATCCAGCAAAGAATACGATAGGAAGTGTATGTTTTGTTAATAATTATTATTTACGTTTTATCGAAAATCAAACAATCGTTATACACAAGAAATAATATTAAATAGTACGCTATTAGCCACTACCCCTTCAAGATCAAGATCATTTTACGTAATTGCCTATCTACATTTTTGTTTAAATGGTTGGATTTCAGTCAAACCACACCATTTCTAGGTTAATTCTGTACGAAAAGCCAATTTTGGGCTCAGAAGTCATGATTTGAAATTAGTTCCTTGCAATGTTACACATTTATCTTTTACATTATCACCTAAAAGACTTTCGCTTAAGTCTAAGAACCACTTACTTCTTATATTTAAGCCCTTTATTTTCGTCTTTAAATTTTGGAGCGATATAATACCAATGATGATTTGAGTATTAGTTAGAAGTATCAAATGAGTTGTCTCTGACCACGTAGACTCTGATTTACGTAGACATGCAATTATAATCCATTTTTATATTATTTTTATTAAATTTACCTACCTGATTATGTGGCACGCAAACACCTAAACGCAACGAAGTTGTGATTATAAGTTTAAACTTAAGTTTTATATGGGTTTCTGAATTTTAAAAATAATTTGAAATCATGAGATTTAGCTTATATAGGATTCCTACTAAAAACTGTGTTTTAACGGTGTAATAAGAAGCGATATGCATTTTTTATTTAATAAAAATTTGAAATATAATTTTGTGAGTGAATCACAATATTTAAACAAATATATTGTTACAATATTATTACAATGGGCTAATACTGGTAAATGTGCTTGATCGAAAGGTCAGTGGCACGAAGCTACCATCCGAGAAATTAAGACTGAGATGAAGTCGGAATCTTGCCTAAAAATCATGATATTTTGTGCCATCCTCGTAATGAGGCAATATTATTAATCATTAATGCAAGTTAATGGATGTGGCTTAGCCATATATATAAACTCTAACCAGGCTATGAAAGTAGTTTGGATATTTGAATCATTTTTAATGATTGATGTGTTGGCATTAAATCGTTTGTAGACGACTTACTTTACGGTCGGGGAAGCGTAAGAATTCGTGTGGTTCATAAAATAATGGTTCGTGAACTTCATTCCCATCTGATATTTAAACAAATATATTGTTACAATATTATTACAATTATTTTGTAAAATTTTATGTTAAATATGTCATTTTTGAAGATAAACTTTTGTAATGGGATGCGTATATGCGTCATGGTGGGAAAAATTAATTAAGCACACTTTAATAAGCTTTCAAAAATAACTAATCAGTTAGCAGTTTAATATTTGCCTTTTGAAGGAGCTTATCATGCATATTTTACCATGTTTTGTTAAAATAAAATAAAATGCTTAAATAAAGAATTATTTTATTCATACATCATTTCCTTTTAGAGTGTGGCTACTCTCGAACTTATTGTAGGTGCTGTTTACTGTATCATTGGATTAGCTATTCTTTCAATGTGTTTGAATCTGGTAAAAGAAGAGATCGTGGAAAAGTTCTCCTGGCTAGGAAATAAACTTGGAATAGTAAAGTCGAACACTGGGAGTTCCGAAGAATGTGAAGAAGTTAATGATCACCAGTCTAATTCCAGAATCATTATTGAGAATTCAGATTTCCAAAATTCAGTTATGCACGTTAACGAAGCCTACGAAAAGGATGAAATTTTATTTAAAACTAAAATAAAATCTGCTTGATAATACATTTTATGGCTGTGACAAAAAATTGAGATTTGTTTTATTTTTCACAACATTTGATAATTTTGTGTGTTTTCTATTCTTGATTTCTTCGGATTCGTAGACTTGTCAAGTCCGTTTTGAACAATTTAATAATATCAGATAATAACATTAACTTTAATAAGCTTAATATATGGTTATTTATATGCTTTTGTCATTTGTTTCCAATAATATTTTCCTAGAAAATATAGCAGGAGGTAACAAATTTGCAATTTCATAAATTAAAAATTTTGAATAATAAACACCAGCGCTATGACTACTTCAGGTTTTCGTGAATTTTAATTAGTGCACAACCTTTCCCTATGAGACTTATCTTTAAACTCTTAAAAATAGCTTTGTATTTTTATTCTATGGAAGAATCACTCCCTGTAACTCAAATAAGTCTTAGATTATTTTATAAAATTCGGCCAGGGTCCTACACTATGATACCTAGTCATTTTCGCTTGAGTAGGCAATAACTACCCTTTCAAAAATATACTTCAGTAACCGAAATGAAAGTTTCAAATGTTATTTTATAACTCTACACAGAATATATACAAATCACATGTATTAATTAACATAGATTAAGCTTAGTATTAATAACTTTGCTAAACTTCCAAATATATTTTAGGTAAGACTTTTGACAACAAAACCATCCTATATATATCCAACGTGGTTTGCAATATCAAAGGTTTTTAGGTATTTCCAAGCCATATTATAAGGACTTTTTTTGTGTTTTACCTCTGATTTTTTATAAGTGACATAATATTTTCTAAAAATTTGACTATGAATAAGATTTATTTAAGGTATTCACAAATTTTAGGCACAGCCTTTTTCAAGTGATTTCCAACCCAATTAAGAGTCAATCATTAGCAGAAACATTGACGCATAGGGGATTAAGGAAAACACAGTGCATTGACTTTGAAACAAGGAGGCAAAAACACAAGTATACATAACTAGCCATTGTACACAGACATCAAATGCCCGTAGAAACAAACATTTTATGGACAAAGTTAGCGAGTACCTGATATCAAAAAATTTCAAATTAGACATAGATCGTCCACCTTCCGAATAGACTCAAAAATCACCCAAATCTTATAATTAACACTAGACCTACCATTAGCTGTCAAATTACTGATTTTTGGAATTTAGCTTAGAATTTATTGTATAAAACGTTACTGCATCACCATGTAACTTATTGACTTTTCCTATAATATAAATAAAACCCATTACATTTATTTCTTTATTGTTTACTTTCCGAAAATATTCCATAGCCTGTCTAATCTACAACGAGCGTTCATTTGATCATTTGAACAATTCATGTTTTAAATTCAATTGTTTTAAGAGTTCACAATGTAATTGTAGATATAATTTGTAAACAAATACGATTGGTACAAAAACCTATTTTTCTTTACAGGTCAGTACGAAGAGGACAAGTGAAATTGCTGAAGAGATTGAATCTGCTAATGATGGAACTGTTTGGCAAAAAATAAAAGAAGAATCTAAATCGCAAAAGAGCATATATTTAAGATATTTTCAAGAAAATATCAAAGACTAACAGGATACGCTAAACGAAATATTATAAAGAGCAGAGTTGAGTAGGTATTTTCATCGGTTACTGATCATAGCGTGTAAGATAATATACGGAATTAGAGACATTTCAAGTGTTGAAGACGAAATGGAATTCATCTATTACAAAACTATACGCATTTATTGAACTTCTATATGCCCACTCAGCTTTTAAGGCCAAAAATATTGATATATCAAGAAATGGGATTTGTCATTTTTCTCGACAACTATGAGCCGAAATACCTAAAGAGATCATAAGATTTATTCGGTCTGACAATAGAAATAAACGAAGCCAACGCTTGAAAAACAATAAGTTCTCTTTGATCTCAGAAGTTTTGTACAAATCTATCGAAAACTGTCAAAACTGTTATAAACCAGGAGCATATTTTTCTATAAATAAACAATTGTTTCCAACCAAAGCACGTTGTAGATTTACTCAATACATGCCCAATAAATTTGAAATAAAATTGGTATAAAACTCTGATTGGCTTCCAATAGAAGTAGTAAGTAAACGGCTTTCTATATTTAGGAAAAAATGAAGGGAGAGAATCGTTGGTCCCGTTGTAATTTTGAAATTAGCATAAATATATACAGGCCATCGGATAAATATAACAAGCATGTCATTAGAGAGTAAACTTAAGCAAAAAAACTATGCTTACTGGAATTATTCGCTGAAATAAAAAAGATCTATCCAAACTACCGAAACAGGCAAAGGATAGTATGACATGCTTCTCAAACACATTATACAAATCAATAATTTTATTCTTAAATTTACAACGCTAAACCCCCAAACAAAATACTGAAATTGAAAAAGATGACACCAATATACCAGAGATAATTAAATTTTACAATAGCACAAAATTTGGTGTAGTTGTAACAGGTCAAACAGAATCTAAATATCAAAGATGGCCTTTACATACATTTTTCAATATCCTACATTTTGCCAGGATAAATGCTTGGATTGTGAGTTCAACTCAAATTTAAACTCAAATTTTAATATTTTTTGTGAGTTAGACTCAAATTTAATTCAATATTACTTCTTCACTGAAAATTTTCTTTATAGAATATAATCTCTACTAATTAAAATTCCATTTGTTGACTTGTTATTGACTTGTCATTTTAAATGAAAATTTAATTAGTTTTTAATACATTTAATTACACTCTTTAATAGATTAGGTTGTACTTGACAAAAATAAAATAATTTTAGACTATATAAATCAATTAGAGCTTTTAGGGAAATTTTATGATAATTTTAATAATATCTAGTTTAACGAGGTATTTATTTTAGTAAATTTTAATCATTTTTGTGAATTTTATCGTTTTCTGTTGAATTTTAATGGATTTAGGTTTTTAATGAAATTATTGAAGAAATGAGGTTAAAATTTTAGAAACACTTAATTTCTTGATAATTTATTAGAATTGACTTGATTTTAGGATTATTTTATATAAGTTAAATTTACGAAAAAAATGTTTATGAAACATATATTTATGATAATTATTTACCAATTTGACTGATAGATTTTGAATAGTAAATGATTTTTTAATTATAATTTTATATTTTATTTAAAAATATTTTAGTGAAACCTAAAATTTTAATTGATTTTACAGTAATAAAGGGGTGGTCAATTAATTATTTTCATTTTCTATTTTATTGATTTCGTGGATATCAATCACAAAAGTAGTATAATTTAGAGATTTTTAAGAGGATGCTCAGTGTGGTTATCAGTATACATATGGAAATCGTTGAATTATATCTATGGGTTGACTGGTAATTTTTATTGAATTTATACTTGATTTACTGAATAATTTTAATTATTTGAGCAATATGATATATATTTTATGATTTTACAATAATTTAGTGAAATTTAATTTATGTGGGAAACAGATTTTATTCAATTTTATTCATTTTTGACGACTTTTTTATTTTGGTAGAATTTGCTGCCAGAATCAAATTGTTGTGATTTTCTATGGAAAATATTGGGTATCGATAAAAATTTTGTAATACTTTAAAGAAATTTATTTTTATTGGTAAAATTCAAATTTTTATGATAATTTTAAGGGAATTTGATTGGTTGAATACATACAGTAAATTTGATCCAAATGATGAATTTTAAGTGTTTTAAGGGATTTATTCAGTTGAATATAGATTTCCATAGGAATTTTACTTGATATGGTTTTATGAAAATAATGAATATAATTGATATAGCGGGGAAAAAGTCATTTGAAGGGAAATGATTAGTTAAGAACAAATTTGTTGATATTTTTAAAGGGATTAAGCCGGTTGAATTGTGTTATTTTATGGGTAAATATTATCTAAATCGTGATTTTTATGAAAAATAATGAATTAAAATGGAAGAAATATTGTCATTTTAAAAGAAATGATTGGTTAAGAAATGTATTTATAATATTTTTAGAGGGTTATATTTGAATGAATATCGATATGTGGGTAAAAAGATGGTAGAAATAATGTCATTTGATGAGAAATGATTGGCTGAGAGGACAATTATGATATTTTAGGGGGAAATGATTGATTAAAAAGATAATTTATAATCTTTTAAAGGGAAATTACCGATTATGAACAGGTTTGTTGATATTTTTAACGGGTTGAGTCAGTTGAATTTTGTTATTTTAGTGGGAAATGATTGGTCAAGTGATGAATTTATGATCGTTTAAGGGATTTCAAGAAATCTATTCCAGTGAATATCTAAATAAGCTTGTGATTTTTATCAAAAATAATGAATATAGCTAGGGTAATTGTCATTTAAAGAGAAATGATTGGTTGACAGTAAATTTTATAATATTTTAGGGGAAAAATATGTTAGGAGGGGAATTTATGATATTTTTAGGGGAATTTATTCGGTTAAATATTGATGTTAAAGAATGGATACTTAGTGAAATTGATACATTTTCATTGATTTAAGGGTTATCAAAATATATCAATAAGATTTTGGTAATTTTAATGATATTATTGGAATCTGAATAAAATATATGAATGTTCCAAGAAAATGTTTGATTCATGTATTTATTTGTATTCAAGTATTTATTTGATTTTATTAGTATATTTGTAATTTAATTTAATTAAAAACTAAAATTGACTAATATTTAAAAAATTTATGTTACCCATTACTTATGTTGTTATTGACAATTTTCTGAATAATTTAAATATTTTTGGTTATTTCCATGAATGAAGAGAAATTGTACAATTAAATACTATGAGCAGTCGATAACATACATTAATTTTCATTCAACAAGTACCTAGAACAATCCTAACAATCTTATAAAATTTTAAAAAAACAAATTTTTTCAATTATTTTACAACTTAGTTAATTTAATTAATTTTTTCTTTTAATTGATAAGTATTATTTTTACAATTTGCTACTATGTTGAAACTTTTTTTAAAGGTTTTATTCAAATTACTAACAAAATTTATTAAAGATCTATCAAAACTTGTCAAAAATTATAAAACTTTGGTCATTTTAATAAGTAATACTCAATAACTACTATTTTCTTACCAATTTGATGAAGGTATTATTTTAAAATTCTTCAAAGTACTAACATTATTTACAAATTAATCAGTTTTATTTAACATCTTAAAATATTTCTCACAACTTTAATCAAATTCTATTCACATGCTAATCATAATTTAATGATAAGTATTATTTTTACAAAAACAAATATTTTACAATAATTAAACATACATATTTGGATTTCTAGTGGATTTTATCGGTATCTATTAGTACACAGGTAGCTCTTCCATGTAGTTTTTAAGCTTTGTTAGAAATTCAACTTATGTAGTGGTTAGTCGATAATCATTTAATTTATAGTAATATGGTAGATGATAATTTTTTTTTGTTATCTATTAACTTTATTCAATGATGTTTAGAAACTTAAAAATCTAATAATATTCAATAAATATATGAAAATTTATTTCAAGTACTGTGAAAGTAATATATGTTCTGTGAAATTAATTTAAGAATATTTTTCTAATCAAGTTTCTCTTTACTATCTATTACAAACACTTATACTTACTAATTAATTTATCATTCAGTAAACAACAAGAGTTGAAGTGAAAAGAATAGAAAATGTGTAAAAATAAATTTAAGTAATTTTTGTTTATGAGCTGTTAGCAATTAATTTATTTAGGGGCATGTGAAAATTAAATGAAAAGGTTGGCATTCATATTTGAAAATAACTTTTAGTAAATGTTCATTGTTGGATGTAATTAAAAATATTACAAAAATAATAGAAAGATTTCAAAGTTTTTAAACACAACTATTAAGTTTTACAAAATATTTTCAATAAATCACATCCAAGACTGTAAACAAAGGAACAAATTTTTATTCAGAGAAAATACAACAATTGATTGGGCTTCAATGAATTTGATTAATAGTTTCTTGATAGCAACTAGTTAACTAAGCAACCAAACAATTTGGAGACATCGAGGATTTATAAAAGAGTGAAGAATTTAATAAAATTTGTAATTAAAATTGTACTTCTTTTGATTGTTCAAATTTTTATGTGCTTTTATTTAAAGATTTCTTGGTCAGTAAACAATTTTTTGATATTGATTTGTTCAGTAACTAGTTATTGATAACATATTGTGAGTGTGTGTATAGTGAATAACCAAGTATTTTATGGGGAAATGGAGAAAATTTTATTTTATTTTTAAGCGAGTTAAGTTGGTTGAATATCGATGTTCAAAGGGTAAATATTAGTTAAATAGGGAATTTTAATGAATAAGATACTCAATTATTCAATGCCTAGTATGTATATAGTGAGTTGTACAGTACTCAGTCATTTGTATACAGTACCTAGTGATTGTTGTTCAGTTATTAATCAATTGATTGTTCAGTGTGTATGGGTTATCAGTATTCAGAGGTTGATACCAAGTAAGTTAACTTTTTCTTTGATTGTAGATGAATTTATTATTATTATTATTAATATTATATTTATTATTATTATTATTATTATTATTATTTTTAAAATTTCATGTTAATTTATTTTTTACATCTTACTTTGGAAATTTTTATCGTTATTAACATGTATAAAAGAAAATTCAGGAACTTTATCCAAGAATTAAAAATACGTTGGATTATTGCGCACCAGAAGTTTTCGCAACAAAAATTTACCATTTGACAGGGATTAACATTGAAGAACTTCTCGAGATTCACTATGACAACGTTCAGAGATCTGGTGACCGATGTGTTACAAATTGCATTGTTTGTAAAGATAGTATGAGAGTAACATATTTAAATGGATTTCCATGTTGCCACGATTTCAAACGTGACCAAACAATCCATATATTGTTGGCCGTAAAGCTTAAAGAATATTACTCAGATATTTTTAATTTGAAATAAAAATTAATCTTTTTTATTTAATCTTTATTGTCAATAAAAATATTTGTATGGATTGAAAGTTTGTCATTTTTACAATTAAAAATGTATCTATGATTTTTAATTCTTTTTTACATTGAAAAATTATTCTTAAGCTTACAATTAAATTTTAAAAATAAAAATAAATAAATAAACATAAATGTTAATAATAATAAAATAATATAATAAACATATAAAATAAATAATTAATTAAATAAAAATAATAATAATATTAAATAAATAATTAAATGAAAATAAAATAATAAATAATTATTTATTTCACTTCATTAAAACAAAAAATTAAATTTAATAATAATATAATTAAAAACTAAATAAATAAAATTATTGACTTGATTAAAACAAATAATTAAAGTAATTAAAATAAAAATAAAATAAAAAAAAATATTTAAAATTTTTAATCGAGCAAATATATTTTAGTCGACAAGCAATTTGAGCCAATTTTAATTTTATGGGTTTTTAAATATGAAAAAATACTTAGGTTTTTTATTCGATGAAATATTTTTAGGTTTTTTAATCAGATTTGAGCCCATTTTATTCGAAAATACCCCTTACGACCAATTGTAGGCAATTTAAGCTAGCTTTTATTTTTAAGGCTATTTAATCGAAAAAAAATAATTAGACTTTTTAACGTGAATTAAAAAAATTTCAAAAATTTTAAATTTGAAAATTTAAACAAAAAATAATATAAAATAAAAATTCAATAAATAAAAAAACTAATTTTAAAAAAAATTTCATTCATTAATACAAAATTTTTTTTTGGGGGATCTCTGTTTTTATTTCCGAGCTAAACATCCACGGGACATAGTTCTAATATTACACTACTTGAGTTCATCTCAAATTTAAATTGAAATTGAAATTTGAATATTTAGTGTGAATTCAACCCAAATTGAAATTCAATTTTAAATATTTTATGTGAGTGCAACTCAAATTTAAATTAAAATTAAAATTTGAAAATTTTTTGTGAGTTCAAAGTTAAATTCAATTTTGAATATTTTATGTGTTCAACTGAAATTTAAATTCAAATACAAATTTGAGTAATAATTGTGAGTTAAATACAAATTTTAATTTTAATATATATTCAATTTTGAATATATTTTGTGAGTTATACTCAAATATAAATTCAATTTTGAATATTTTATGTGAGTTCAACTCAAATTTAAATTCAAATTATTATTTCTATTTTTTGAGTTCAACCCAAATTTAAATACAATTTCAAATTTCAATATTTTTTGTGGGTTCAACCCAAATTGAATTTAAATTTAAATTTGAATATTTTTTGTGATTTCAGCTCAACTTTATAGTTAAATTCAATTTCAAATTTGAATATATTTTCTGAGTTCAACTCAAAGTTAAATTTAAATTTAAATTTAAAATTGAATATATTTGGTGAGTTTAACTCAAATATTAGTAGTGGGATGTGTCACATTTAGCACATATCACATCCAGCACACCCTTTTCCCCTCCCTGTTAAAAATTTTGTAAGGCCAAAAGTACAATTTTTTTCTGAGACAAAAACAATGACTCAATCAAGGTCATTTAAACAAAGACAATGACTCATTCAAGGTCATATGACCTGTCATAATAATTTCTCAAGGTCATTTAACCAAAGGCTATGACCCATTCAAGGCCGTATAATGAGTATAATTTTTCAAGGTCATTCAAAATTTTTCATGGTCGTATTATTTTTTAAAAAATTTTAATTTAAAATTACTACTTATTTTTATAAGTAGTGTTTTAATTAATAATATTTTTTAATTTTTATTTTTATTCTATTATTTATTTTTATAAATAATGTTTTAACTATTTATATTTTTTAATGTTTATTAATATTATTATTATTATTGTTACAAGTTTTTTTATTATTATTTTATAATTATCATTATTATTATTTTTATAATTATTATTATTGTTAAAAAATTTTTCTATTAAAATTTTCTATTAAAAGTTTTTAGTATTATTATTAATATTATTATTGTTACAAATTTTTTCTATTAAAATTTTTTAATAAATATTTTTATTATTATTATTAATATTAATATTGTTACAAATTTTTCTTATTAAAAGTTTTTATTAAAAATTTTTTCTATTAAAAGTTTTTATTAAAAGTTTTTATTTATTATTACAAGTTTTATTAATATTATTATTTTCGTTATTGTTACAAGTTTATATTAATATTATTTTTAATAAAAATTTTCATTATTAATTTTTACTTTTATTATTAACATTATTTTATAAACCAAATAATATATACAAAACCTATATAAAATATCTAATAAAAATAATATATATATATATATATATATACCTAAAACCCACTCACTATATCCTAACCCTTTACTCTCATCCTTGAACTTGCCTATAACTGAGTCAAGTTGTCTAGAATATAAAGGATGAGAAGGATCATAATTTGAGGTGTCTAATAGGTCATCCGAAATCATCGCTTTTAATAAAATATCTAATTTTAAATTTTTTATCTCAAAAAAGAAGCTGTCCGTATCACCCGCTACTAGATTTATATCACAATTATAAATATCACGATATTTTTGTAATTCAACATAATGTAACTGGTACATCCGTAGCTTGGATAAATCTAGAACAGATTGACCGATATAACTAGGTCTATCCAAACATATTGAGTCCTTATTAAGATGAGCGGCAGTAATCTCTGTTGTTTTTCTAAATGCCGGTTTTGACGAATATGTAATTAACTTTTCAGCTGAATTACATAATCGCAAATTCATCCTCTTTTTAAGGTTCTCCACGGATTTACCATACAGACTCTTGTTATACAATTTAAATAAATCTATATATAATTCAGTAATTGCATTTGCACGCAAGTTAGTGTTTTTATCGATATAATTTTTAAAAATTGGAGCTTGCTTGTATTTAATAGTTCTATGTATATACAACCTTAGCTCTGAGATTAAGATAAAGCCTGAGAAGCCTCCAATGAAGAACATAGTTCTTCTTAGGATAATGCGTGAGCATTAACTTCTCAACTTTTGAATTTGGTGAACACATCTTTTCCGGTCCAATCGGAAAGTCATTTAAAAAATCATGTAAATAATCTGGAATCTCGATATCAACTTCAATAGTATATCCATATGGAAGGATTTCACAATCCACAACATTCGCACATTCACTCAAAACCTCAACCAAACTATCATACACCCAAGTAAAATCAGCGTAAGGAAGACTTTTGCTGAGAGCCCAACTATACAGATTATTTATATCGATGTAAAATAATTCTGTATCCTCCGAAGGAGCAATTTAATGTTTGTTAACAAATGTTAACCCACCCCGTATTCCACCTTCGTAAAAATTGAACATTTCCATGTCCTGTAAAAGTTCAATGGGTTCCGTTAATGTCATAAGCGCTGAAGCCCATGACATACCCGGAATTCCATAAACATTTAGAGGTTCAAGACCATTGTAAACAATAGTCTTGGCACGGAATTGTTGAAAATAGTAGTTCAAAGTAGTTCTTTATTGAAAATATTTGGTTTTACCCGTAAATCATCATTGCATTGTTTTGTGAAATCAAGAAATATATATCCATGTGGTGATTTTGTAGCATCTTGAAATGCACTGATAAGAAAATTACGATTATTAGGGTATGCTTGTCGAGCAAGAAAATCAATAACTGTTGCATCTCTAGGATTCTTGAAAATGTTGGGGTTGTCGGTGAATTCGAATAGAAATTATTGTCGATCTGACTCCAAGCGTGCTTTAAACAATAGTAACGAACTCCAAACGATATAAACTTTATTGATTATTATACTTTATCTCCACTTTAAAATGACACAACGAATTATCAATCAATCACACTTAATGCTTATTGCAACCCTTTGGGAAGAATAGCATTTTTCGGATCAATTGGCTTTACAATCACCTGACTACTGCGGTGGGTTTCTGAGATCGGTAACTCTGATTTAGTTGCTTTGCTTTGCTTTGACCTTGTCTAATCTCTGTTTCAAATTTCTCTTCAATTCCTTTTAATCTTTCTTTGTCTTCTGTAATTCTTTGTCTCTCGCAATTTTTGTCTTTCGTAGATTTGGTCTTTCGCAAGTTTTTTTCTTAATTTTTTTGTGTGTCCCAATTTCAATTGCGCTTCCTTTTTATACTCCATCATTCAATAACACTTACTGATGTCGAATTGAATTTCTGATATCTTTTAACGCTAATTCCTTTTGGGCCTCCATTATCACTGACATCTGTCCAGATAAATAATTTTTTGGAGATGCCCTTTCCCGGATTTTCAAACAATATTTCTTCCTTTATCTTGAAAGGGCTTTCGAGATAATTTACGAATTTTGCTTTTGTTTTTGTTTTACAAAATTTGCACTTGTTAATTATAAATGACCTACTTTGATTTAATTGTATGTTTTTATTGATTTTCTCTTATTCCTTTCTCGTTGTTCAACATTTCTTTTTCATTCTCTTTTTATTAAGCTCCAGAACCATATCTTACTCACTTCTCATTGTTTCCCCAAATCATTTTACATGTTTATTAATTATTTTATTTCATTATTTAGGTATCATCTACAAAACTAACTAAATATTGAACATTTAAATTCGTTGTTCGATGTGCGCCACCCTGATGAAATAGATTTTGAGTAATAAAAATCACAGTAACATCAACATGTCGACTGATTTTTGTGAATAAATTATTAAAATTCTTTTCTTTATTCACTTCCTTATACAAATCATCGATAATGATGACATCACCTTTCCTTAATCGATTTGACCAGTTTTTATCGAAACCCTTTACTATTTTCATGTTTTTCAATTTACAGAAATTATCTTGAGTTAATCCATATTCTTCATCTGCACCTCTGTGCCAATAAATCTTGTTAAATTTTGTTTGGAATAAATTAGATTTCAGTAATTTACACACAAATATTGTTTTACCACTACCACTTGGGCCGACGATTTGATATACCGCATCATTTCTTAATTCCATTATTAATTTGTATAATTATAGGTTTTTGTTTATATTATATTATTTAATGAACTCTTTCTAAAAATCATATATATAGATTAATATTTCATTATTGTTTAATTATGTTATCAAATATAAATTATAAAGGAACTTTCGATGTATCAAAAATGACGTTTTGACTCGTAAACCCCAGCAAATTGTTGATAGAAGTGGAAATTACCCTATAATATTTTTCAAATTCGGTAAATGCAGAATCATGGGATGCAAGAAACATTTAGACGTCAATAAATTACAATATAGAATAAAGGATATTAAAATACAGTCAATTACGGTTATCGTGGATATGGGACAATCTATCAATCTATACAACATGTCAACAAAATGTCTTTGTATGTTCGAGCCCGAATGATTTCCTGCACTGAGGCTTTTAAAATACAACCTAATGTGTGATAACGTGTTTGCCAGTGGCAAAATAGTCATATTAGGGTTGCGAAATCTACAGTACAAAAATATTGTTACAAGCATATACAATGAAATCATGGGATTGATCGATATCTGATTGGCTAATGATTGATTAAAACAACTTGGTTATTCATTTTATTTCATTTTTAAAATGGAAAATACTATGCCGATAACAAGCTCAATATTATCAAAGAAGGAAATTGAAAATTATGGTAAATTTATTATTTATTATTTATTATTATTATCATTGTTTACAGATAAATATCAAGAAGTAATTTTAGAGCGTTTGTTCTTCTTTTACCCTCAACTACAAACAATTCTGAAAGAACAACCAGAATCAATGATTCCAGATCTCGTATACATCGAAACAAATATCTGGATATTCAATATCATAGATCAAGCTTTACGTGATGTAAAGCTTGATCGAAAAATGAAGGACATAGAAACCGAATACCCATGTATTCTGGAATGCAGCTGTTGCAATTTCAGATATCAAAGGTATGTCGAATGATGTCTAGTGAGATCGGTTAGAAATGCTTGTAAATTTAAACTTTTTAGGAAATAAATGTTTTATTTTGGTTGTTTTGATTTTTTTAATAGTCTGATTTTATTATTAGAAATCCTTTAAATAATAATAATATTAGTATTTGTTTGGCTTTAATAGAATTAATTTTTTAATTTTAATTTTTATTCTATTACTTATTTTTATAAGTAATGTTTTAATTGTATTAATTTTTTAAATAGTTATGATATTAGTATTTGTTTGGTTTTAATAGTATTAATTTTTTAAATAGTTATAATATTAGTGATTACAATAATGTAGTAATAACAATTTGGCACATTAAAACATATATAGAAATAATCGAGGCACACATAAAATAAAATAACAGTGCAATATTCATGCATGATTCTTATTGGTTAATCAGTATCTAACAAGGGTATAAAAGCGCGTCACCACCTTATAAATATCATAAATCAAACATGACCAAGAAAATCAATGCTATCAGTGTCCAACCAGTTCAGATGTTCCACAATTATAAAATGTATTTATTAAAGGAACCTATCAATATGCAATTGGTAAATCCAGTCAAACTCAATAGAACTCAATTTCAATCTCTCGCTGGGACTCTCTCAATGATAGATATCAAGGATATTGATACGGTTTTCAAAAATATCAATTTGAATTTAAAATGCAATGAAAATGCATTCTTCACCAGGCAATATACAAGATATTATGATGCATTTACAGAAATATGTTTCAAAGAACAGGAAAACTGGTATTTACCAATAACAATTCAAGGATATAAAGCTGATCAAAATGCTGTGCTTTCTCCAATATGGAAAATTGTTACTGCTAGACTTTCACAATTATTTTAATGTATATTTTAGTGTTTAATAAATGTATTAATGTTTTGTTTTCTTTGTTATTCTATAAACAAAATTATAATTAGTTTTAAAATTGTTTAAAAATGATGTCTGAAAAAGTTAAATTATAAAATATAAAATAATTAATTAATTTTCGTTTAGAATATTTAATAAACTTTTTGTTTGATAAACTCAAAGAAATAACCGGTGTAAAAATTAGAGATATGTTGACTCTAGTTGAAGCATTGCGTAAAGAAGATTCTTGTTGTGATTCAGAATCTCAGAGTGATGATGAAGAAATTGTTAATGATGATGAAGAAATTATTAATGATACTGAAATTATTAATGATACTGTAATTATTAACGACGAAGAAACCCCTACTGAAAATTTAGTTGAGCCTAACGAATTTAAGACTTGTGTTGACCATGTCATAGAAAATATAATGATATAATATTGTGGTGATGAAGCATGTACATGTAATAATCAATAAATCTTTAAAAATGTAGCTTTTTATTATTAATAATAATAATAACAAAGAAATATTTATTAAAATTTATGATAAACTTTATTACATATATATAAAACCGATGCTCCAGTTAATATTTTTAATAAAAATTTGCAATTTGCAACATAAATATATGAACTTTTGGCTTCTGCGGCAACTTGAATAATAGCTATCCATCCACCGTTTGTTTCTGCCCATGGATCAATTTTTGTTTCTATTACCTAAATAATGATAAAAAATAAAAGAATAATAAATAGTGATATACCTCTATAGACCATTGGAAATAATTTTCATAGTCGGATCCAGATTTTAATATCATGTGTTTCATATTCAATAATCCTACTATTATTCGCATCCATTTATTATTTTCATCAAACATATAATTAAATATCGATTGGAATGAATTTTTCTTTCTCTCCAAAGTTGGCAAATTGAGAATTTTTTCATAATCAAATAGGATGTCTTTTACGATTTTCTCGGTACGGTTTACCATGAATTTTATGTTTTTAATGATATCATCTTCTTCTCTATTATTAGAAACCAGCTCATTCAACAAAGTTATAAAAAATTTAGTTTCTGGCATTTTATAAAAATATTTGAAAGTGTAAGCTTATTTATATTATATTGGACGAATCAGAATCATGCATGAACATTGCATTTAAGTTGCAATGTTAAGAAAATATGTAAAAATATATAATGGAAATGACAATGATGATTTGTTGCTTGAATGATGAACTTTTTTTGATTTGTTAACCGGTTGTTGAACTTCTTTCATAATACGATTGAACTGATCAGTTGTTTTATTAGAATAAAATTTTATACTATATTGAACTTGATTCATCATGTTTTCATTAAGTTTACGATTTTCATTCCATTCTAATATTGATTTTCGTAATTCATTTTTGATAATACCTATGGTCTTATTTAGATATAGAATATCATCATATAATTCGTTCCGAGCTCTTTTTAAAGTCTCATGTGAGTTCAAATCGGACTTCTAAATTACTCATTCTTTCGGATAATCTTTTGACTGGAGTTTTCAAATATCTAGGCCTATCTATCATATACAAAATATCCATCAACACGGCTGTATCAGGACATACGCATCTTTTTGAATTTTTACCTTGAACGGTTACAACAATTGAGTTAACCATATTAAAAGCACTAAAACCTAATATTATTATTAAAATTTCTTTAATTATTTTCAAATCTATATAAATTAATATTTATTTTTTATAGCTAAAATTTTGTGTGTGTTTAACTTCTCATTGGTTTAAATAAGTATAACAGTATTTGTTATTTCAATTTTTATCATTATAATGGATGTTATTGTACCGAGGGCAGTTCAATCAATGAACGAAATTGAACATTATGGTAATTTGTTATTATTATTATTTTTTACGTGTTTTATAGATGATTATTTTAAAGTTATCAAAGAACATCTGGACTTCTATTATCCAGATATACATGAAATATTGAAGGATAAACTAACATCAATAATTCCAAATTTGGTCTTTAATTAGACATATATATGGATATTTTCCGTAATCGATGAGTTAAATGTTAAAAGATATGAAACCTGAATATCCATGTGGTGATGGATGTCATTTCTGTGCTGCCCAACATCGAAAGTATGTAGAATGGACGTTGAATAAAGCTCTTCGACAATATTATTATAGTCGAATTATTTCTTTTTAATAAAAGTTTTTGTTGTATATGACTTTGTGTTTTATTATATAATAATTATAGTATAAAATAAATATAGTAATAATAATAATAATAGTAATAATAATAATAATAAAAATTAAAAAATATAAACAGTTAAAACATTATTTATAAAAATAAGTAGTAATTTAAAATTTAAATTTTTAAAAATAATATGACATTGAGAAAATTTTGAATGACCTTGAAAAATTATTATGACTCATCACATGACCTTGAATGAGTCACGGTCTTTGTTTAAATGACCTTGGGCAATACAATGAGTCATCCAGTGACCCTGACAAATTTTTGAATGACCTTGAGAAATTATTAGGTTTCATCATATGACCTTGAATGAGTCATGGCCTTTGTTTAAATGACCTTGAGAGATTATTATGACTTTGAATGAGCCATGGTCTTTGTTTTATTGACATTGAAATTTTTTTGATGACTCATTGTTTTTGTTTCAGTTTCCTTGAATGAGTCATTGTCTTTGTCTCAGAATAAATTGTACTTTTGGATTTCATTACTAATATTGATTCAATTTTGAATATTTTTTGTGAGTTCAACTCAAATTTGAATTTATTTTGAATATATTTTGCGAATTAATCTTTTACTGACAGTTATTTGGTTTTAGATCGTTGCAGTTATCTTTATCAATCGTACCATTTCCACTTTCTTATTTCCCACAGCCAATATATCTTCATTTATAGTTATTGAGTGATCACTGAGCTACTCAGTGTTAACGACGGTTTTCCTTGGTAGGTTTATTGAGCTTGCAAGGTTCATTGATTGTTTATTATTTTTATAATTTGTAATGAGTCAGGTGTGTGCCGGAAAAGTTTCGATAGATTCGTGAGCCTTTAAATATCATATATTTAATCATAACAGGTACAGGTTCAATACACGTCCAATTGCAATGATTGTCGCATTCAAGCAAACATTTGCTTGTGTTAATTGCTTGACTGCGGTACTTGAAGATTTAGTTTCTACCAGACTAAAAATTTGACTAAGTAAGCGAAAGAATAAGATTAAAATTTTCTAAAATAATAAAATCGCCAATAGAATATAAAATGTTTATATATTTGTTAAGTGTTAAAGAAACCTAATTTATTTTCACATGTTCTCCATGATGTTTTAATCAGTTTTTGTTTTAAAATTCAAATTTATAATTTTTAAATATATTATTAATTTTTTTACAATTATTGGTTTTGTTAACTTATAATACTTTTGTTAACATATATTACTTCGATTTAATCATGGAAAATTATGAAACTGGAGACGATAGCATATTAAAAGTATCTATTCCCAGTAAACCGTTAAACGATAAAAAAGAATATAAATGCTTCACGTTGTCAAATGAAATGAAAGTTACTTTAATCAGTGACCCAAATACTGATAAATCTGCTGCAGCTATAGATGTTTTTATAGGTTGTATTGTTAAAATAACAAATCAGTTAATAGTTATTTTAGGTTCGCTTTCTGACCCATGGAATGTAATGGGATTAGCCCATTTTTGTGAACATATGGTATTTATGGGTTCTGAAAAATACAAAGAAGAAAATATTTATGCTAAATATCTATCGCAAAATAATGGGGATTTTAATGCTTATACATCATCCGAACACACTAATTTCTATTTTGAAATCAAGCCAGAAAAGCTTAAAGAAGCCATCGACATATTCGCTCAGTTTTTTATATCACCTTTATTCACTGAATCTGCTACAGATCGTGAAGTAAGTATTTTATAATTACTGATTAAAATTATTTTATTATTAAGACCTTTCTTAGAAATAATTTCTTAAATATTTTATAATTGCGTTGTTAATTTTTACAAAATTAATTATATTTTTTGAAAGATAAATTTATAAGCATTTCTTATTTCGAAATTTTTACTTATTTCGATAGCAAATTGGCTATTCTAATCTCTCAACATGATAAATTCAAAGAGCAATTTTAATAATTATACGTCTAATGGTGTTTTTGAAGCCAATAAATATTGTTAAATATCCATTAGATTCCCGACAATCTCAATTCAAAAATTTATTTCATTTCACATTTATGTGCTTTCTCTCATCAATCTTCTGAAACAAATTGGTGTTTTTCAGTGAAATATATTTTATTTAGAAATAATTACGTAATATCTTGATAGCTTTGTATTGACAGTTACAAGCGGTCAATTCGGAACACGAGAAAAACATTTGCGTGGATATTCGTCGAAATTTGCAATTAGATCGTCATTTATCGGATAGAAATCATGACTATTACAAGTTTGCAACTGGCAATCTTAAAACTTTGAAAGAAGATCCCGATAAAAATGGCATAAATGTTCGTGAAGCTCTTCTAAATTTCCATGGAAAATATTATTCTTCAAATATTATGAGCTTGTGTGTTTTGAGTAAAGGTTGGAAATAAGTTTCATTATTAATTAAGTCATTCATATTACAATTATTTATTTATTTTTATTATCCATTATTTATTTGTTTTTTAATTATTCTTTATAATAATTAATTAATTCTTTTATTAAATAATTTTTTATTATTTATTATTATTTATTATTATTATTTAATATTATTATTATTATTATTATTATTATTATTATTATTATTATTATTATTATTATTATTTTATTAATTATAATTATTAATTATGTATTTTTATTATTACTATTATTATTTATTTTAATTATATTTTTTGATTTTTTATTAATCATTATTTTTGTTAATATTTTATTTTTGTATTTTAAATTAAATTAATTATATTTAGTTTTATTATTATTTCATGGTTATTTATAAGCTTTTTAATGTATAGAACCTCTTGATGTGCTGCAAAAATGGGTAGTGGAGTTATTTAGTCCTGTGGTAAATAAGCACGTTGAGATCCCTCATTGGAACAGCCATCCTTGGACTCAAGACCACGTGAAGGTAAATTGATAATTGCCCTATAGAATACAGCTACAATGAAAATTTTCAGCAAATAGTGTACGTAACACCAGTGCGAGAGTGCTATGATCTCAATATCAATTGGCCAATCATTGACTACAATAAATTGTACCAATCCAAAGTGAGCATAGCATAATTTATTGCCCATTCTCATATAATTGATTTTAAGTCAACATAACAGCTTTATATTTATAAAGTTAAAATATTTTTTTAAATATGATTTTTGATTAGAGTATTTGTTTTTAATTAACCCACTCATTAAATTTAGGTTATGAAAACCTTTAAAACTACTAAGTTTCACTTATGCCACGCAATTTTCTCCCGCGCGGACACCTTGCCACTCGTGTGAGAAACAGTTATATACCATTCAATTATAGCGCCGCTAAGGCTGTCAAAAAGTTTGAAAACGTGCGCTCGACGGATGGGTAACCGGGTACCCGTTCACGGCATAATTTTTATAATAAATTGCACTAACCTGCAACATAGCGTACTGTGTTATTGCAGGAAGACGTAGATTACTGCAAGCGATCAGCGTACAAAGTGCAGAACAACAGTAATCATCAACTTTCATTCTTAGGATTATTGAAAATTTTTGGCTATTTTCACTGTTTTGCAATTAAATGTTTCTAATTTTGAATTTGTATTAAATATTGTTGTTTCGTTGTTCCTATGATTTTAGGATTTTAGCAATGATAGAAGTGTAAATATTTTACCCAACTTCAATTTCTTAAACAAGGGCGAGTTATTTTAAACAAGAGCATGTGCGTATTAAAGCATTGATCATTCTTGGTGAAAGTAACAATAACAACGCCAAATTAACTTAAAAATTAATTATTTTAATAAAGTGACAGCGGACAAGTTGACAACTGACAAGGCGGATTTATAACAAGATCATACATACGATCTGAAAAAACATAAAAATAATCACGATAAGTTACAAAATAGAAACTACTAGAATTAAATACGAAATTAAAATGTTGTCTCTCGATACGGAATAACAAAGTTACGAAGGCCAGCGCCAAAATCAGGCACTGGCGCCCAGTGGCAGTACTGCAGACTAGTCGGGACTTGGGGCGGCTAAAATGATCCCCAGGGCACCACTTCCAAAATGAATTTAGTTTCTGGGGGCACCGAACCCGTGGCCCAGAGATAATATAATATTAATAATTTTATATAACTAAACAATTTATTAATAAGGTACCTAAGCATAGCTTAGGTATCGTGAATGAAATTAGGATATACAGAATATTATTAATCCAACAGTCCAATAGTTGTAGCTAAGTACCGTATACACGGCAGAACTGAAGTTAGTTCAAGTTACTTTTCAAAGCATAACGTCCAGTTGCGATTGAGAAAAACAAGCACATCGACCGTGCCAGGTGCCAGAGATGATCGTCGAGAATTCACTAATAGTGAATGATTTAGATACCCGGGTAAGATCCACGGGTCGGTTACCCGGGGAACCGTGTAACCCTTGACAGCTTTACTCCCAATTCCTATAAAATATTGAATACATATTGAATTCAATGGGCTCGTCTATCTAGATCCTTCTGTAAGCTTTCAGATAAATTTATTCGGTTTATTTTGTTCTGTAAATAGTTAATCATCTATTGATTTTCTGCAAATTTGATTTTTATGTCTTATATTATGTTTTTTTATTTAATTGAATTATTTTCATTAACTCTTACCGCTATATTTCACTTAGCTATAAATTCTATTCTTAATCACACTTCAGTGACGTAACTTCAAATTCTGTGTCGGTACTAAAAATGACTCAATTTTACATCGCTTTTAAGCTCGTTTTGTAAATCCTTCTTCTTCCGCCATTTAGCTGCTCCACTTAGAGGTTTGCTAGCCATCATTGGTACAATTAATAAGTGTGAATAGCGCTTCAACAGTAATATTCTACATCATCTGCCTACCTGCATGATTTTTTTAATTTCACAAGGATTACAAGGAGTTTTGGTTTCCGGTTTTCTACTGTGCATTTATTAATTGAAATATTTCATTTCTTCAAGCTTGAAAATGGGGCTCCTCTTGTCTGCTTCCATACAGTTGCGGTCACTGCGGCCCATAGTTACGCTACTGCTTTTATATTTCTATTTCTATTTCCTTTTTAGTTGAAAATAATTATAATTTTCCCAAACAAATAACAAATAATTTATTTTCAATTTTTTTGAGGTTATAGTGTGGATAAAGCTGTGACATAAATTTGTGTTAAACAAATAAAAATATTGATTTATCGTTCCAAAAGAAATGTAGATTAAGAAAAAATATAGATTTTACTGAGATTTCATTTTGCCATTGTTTTTGATTTCGAAATGGATTGTGGAATTTTCGAAATTTTGGATTCTTGCCTTCCACTACTCAATACTGACTTTATTTAAATTACGCACAAAAATACGAATAATTTAATGGGAATTTATTTAGCCTCAAGATTATGTCAGTCATTTGATTGGTCATGAGGCCGAGGGCAGTATTTTGGCTTTGTTAAAGAAAAAAGGATGGGCAAACAAATTAACTGTTGGGCCAAATTTTATAGGAAGCGGATTTGCGTCATTGTTGCTATCGATTGAGCTTTTCGAGGATGGAATCGGTAAAATTTTGGAATATTATTATTATATTGAAATTTTTATAATATCATGTCTATTCCAATTAAATTGTATGATTTTATTTTTATTTTTTCTTGTTCAACACAACAATTATAATAATAATAATAATAATAATAATAATAAAATTAAAATAATAATAATAAAATTAAAAATAAATAATAATAATAATAATAATAATAAAATAAAAAATATTAAAAATAATAATAATATTATTAATATTAAAAATTAATAATAATAAATAATAATAATATTATTAATATTAAAAATTAATAATAATAATAATAATAATAATATTAATATTAAAAATAAAAAATATTAAAAATAATAATAATATTATTAATATTAAAAATTAATAATAATATAATTTATCAGAGTTAATTTAAATTCAGAAATATTCCTTATTTTGTTTTGTTTGTCAAAATATTTAAAAATTTATATGCATTATTATTATTAAATTTATTCATTTCCACCATGCACATAAATAATCCACCACTGTATTTATCCAAACCATTATTACAATCGTATGTTAGCAGTTGCGTGTTAATTATGACGCTAACTGAGTTGTAATGTGCATTGCACAAATTATTAATTTATAAATTTATTATATTCACTTCAGGTTACTCCAGTACTTTATTTGTCGATCGTTACCCATTCAATAACATTCTATATAATTCTCATTTAAATAAAACGAATAAATATTTTATATTTGAATTTAGATCATATATTTGAGATAATCACCATTATTTATCAATATATCGCCATCCTCAAGTGCCAGGAACCACAGGAGTGGATTCACAATGAAACTAGGGTAGGATGTTTATTTCTATTCGACATTTATATCTATGATTATGAAATCAAACAACATTTCAATTTATAAACTTTAAATTATCGCAATTTGCAAATAGCTTATCAATTATTAGTGCACTTTGATTTGAAATTCCGTTTCATTGGCTTATTTCTATTCGAAAATCAATTATTGCTTTGATATTTTGTCCAATAAATACTTTTTTATGTATTTAAATTCCATTTTAGAAAATGCAGATAATGAGGGATTCCAAAGGATGTATGAAGACTAAAAATTATTGATTAATACAAAAAGAGAACATTGACAGTATGAGCACGCGGTATAAGTATAAAATTCATATGAACTTTAAAAGAAGTAGTTTTATGAAAGGCTAAATTTAAATCAGGCTAAATTTATATTTATCAGATGTTTAACTCAAATATTGATAACCATTTCAATTTAGTAATTCTTTTTTACTATAACAATGGAAAACGTGAATTTCGAGTGTTGATAAACATTATAAGGAATTGCTGTTATTTATTGGTATATTTATTGGACAAAGTATTTTGGAACTCAAAAATATACGCAAAGAAATTTTAAACGATGGCAAAGTGAAGATACGGGAATATATCAACTGAACGTGTTTTTAACACCATTTATAAAAACCTGTATATAAAAAGCTGATTGGAAGATGTATTTGACGAAGAAAAACTTATTTTTCATTACAAAAACTCACCAGCACACGAATGTGCAATTGTACCATCAAAATTATTGGAAATACGTTACGTTATTAAACTTACCATCATATTAGGTTGCAATGCATCAATTCTGATACTTACGTTATCAATGACCTTCATGATAATTATCGATATTTGTAAACTCTCTGTACAAAAAGATCATCATTATCATGCATTTCATAATTTAAAGGAAATGGCTTATCCCGATGAAATATGTTTGCTATCAAGAAATTTCGATCAAATGTTTCCAAGAAGTGTCAATGATAAAGTGGTAAACTAAGAAAGCACAAAGGGAAATAATGTTTGAACAATTTAAAAGCTGGGACATTTTATTGCAGTACCATAGTTACTCCGATTAATTAGTCTATTTGTCCAATTATAAAAAGCGCTATTTCACCCCTTTATACTAATAAGCGTGTGATGTTATTGTATTGTGATAATTGATTTCCATGTCACCTCTATGTTAACCCTTATAATTAATTTGTTTATGACTGCCTGTCTGTTTGTTTGATTCTCTGGGTCCTAGGATTACGTCATTGCTTATTATTAATCCCAATAATGCATGTGCTGTAGACACACTTGTAGTATATATATATATTGTCTGCCTTTTACGAATAAACTCTTTAGACATTATTATTTTAATCTTGCAAAGCGCATATTAATATTATTATAGCATATCAATTGCAATTTAATTTAATCAGATTTTGAAAATTGTTGTATAATTTTGGAATAGATTGAATCAAAAATAAATGGAAAATTAATAATCTCTGAAAAACGACTGTTAAAACCAACTGATAAGAATTTCCAGAAGGTAGACAATTAAGTCATTCAGGATAAGAAACTCCGTCAGCTAATATTGTTCGGACCTTAAAATTGTCAGAATTTATAAGCTAAAGCGCCTACATAGAACAATAGGTATATATATTCAATAAGTTATATTTTTTGTCTTCTCGTCATTTTGTTCAGTCTGCACAATAATATATATAATATATGGCTTACATATATTATATTCTCTAAAACTGACAAGTCGGTGTATTTTTATTGATTGGGTAGCCGATAAATTTTTATTTTTTATACCATCGATCAATATTTTGTTTTATTAACACAATTTTTATCGAACTTCTTAAAAGTGTGAATAAAATATCAATGATGAGAGAGATATAGGATTTTAATTGATAGAGATGTTTTTGGTGAAATGTACTAAATTGAATAAATTTCTACTTTATGTCTTTCCAACTGAAAATATATTACAAAGAACTCAGCGGAAATAATAGTAGATTAAAGATGAAACCTAGTTTGTACGAATCAATTTCATTTCATAAATTTTCATTCACAGAAATTAAAAGAAATGCGATTTCGGTTTCGAGAAAATTCTGATTTACAGATTTTGGTGTCTCAAATATCGCATGACATGGGGGTTATTTTTAATTTTCATCTAGGATTTATTGAAATATTGCTAGATCTATGAAGCTGAGCATATTCTTGAGGGCCCCTATATAATGACGGAATTTAGACCTGATCTCATAAAGAACATTATCAATTGTTTAGTACCAACACAAATGAAGTAATTTGCGTTGCATTGAATGATTTTTAAAATATGAAATATATTTAATCATAAATCTAATAATAAAATATTATTCAAAATAAATAATAATAATAAGTTCAAAATAATTTGAATTTTTTTTACAAATATGCATATTAGTCGATAATATTAGGAAAACATTTAATCTTAAAACACGCCAATATTATATTTCGCCAACAATTAGTATCCCAGTATCTTGAATATTTTAGAGCTGGCTTAATTCGGTAGTTGCAAAGGAAAGAAGAAATATTTTTTTCCCAGGTTTTTATATTGGAATCGATATAAAATTGACAACATCTGTATTCTCGTTTAACTGCAAATCAGAATATGCCTATTTACTGATTTCGTGTTATTAGATACTTAATTTAGATACGTTATTCAAGAGATCTTTTCGCTACTTTAATTGATTTATACTCATTCTACATCTTTAAATACATATTCTTCGCAACCAAGTCATAATTCCCTCACCGGTTGTACGTTGTTTACTAGCCTTACGGTTTGTAAAAGATACACTTTAATTTTAAATAGGCATTTATTATTATTATATTATTATATTATTATTATTATTATTATTATTATTATTATTAAAAGATAACGCCAATAAAAAACTTTTCGTACGATATATTTCGAAAGCATAACTGTCATCTTCAGGTACACAAAACCAACTGAAAATATTATGAATTAACATTTAATTTAAACAAATTATTTGTATTAATTTAATTTTGTAATAAATAAATATTTAAAAAATATATTCAAATAACTTTTAATTAATTTAAAATTTTATTTATATAAATATTATAATTTTTATTTATATTATAACTTTTAAAAAATAATGTAATTTAAAAATTCAATTATTTTAATAATATTAAAAAAAAGTTTTTTTTAAAAAAAAACAATACATAAACATGATTTAACATACGTAAACTATTTTAAAACATTCAAAACATTCGTAGTCACAGCACTTTGCACATTAATCTTTGGATCCAATAACCTTATCAACAATGCTTCAAAAATCACGCGTTCCCAATAATTATTAAAACTTTTCAACAAAATTCTAAAATCAGACATTCCTATTTCACTTTTACAACCTCTATTGTGGTCACTGATATTGGTCAAACCCTTCAATCGACAATGCTCTAGAACTCGAGTACAGAGATGACGGGAAGTCTCTCCAATGTATGTGGCATTACACCCATTACATGTAAATTGATAAACGAGATCAGAACACAATCCAACCGGAGTATTTGATTTATTAATAAACATATTGCGTACATTACACGAATTAGAGACGATCTTATACTCCAAATTTCCCATCTGTTTACTTAACTTCCTTTTATAATTTTTAAATCCTTCAGAGTATGGCAATACTAACACATATTTAGGCTCAATTTTTTATATCCATTTTTACTGTTATTTAGATCAACACTCATTTGACAAATTACACTCAGACTTTCCAAAATATTGATCCTTAGGATTGTAAATCAATTTATCAACAGTCTATTTTATCATCAACAATAAAAACGATTTAGAATACCCATTCTTTATCAACAACTCAACCAATTTATCAACACTTTTTACCGAATTAGCAAAAGTAGAAGATAAAGACCATGAATGATAAATCAATCCTTTCACCATATTTCTCTTATACTTAAATTCACAAAAGCTTTCTGGAGAAGTATAAAGACCAGTATCAGTTGGTTTTCTATAAATCTCTCTCATAATGTTTATCTTTGCGTTGAATTAACAAATCCAAAAACGCAATTGATGACTTTCTCTCTGTTTCACATGTGAATACAATGTTTTTATGTAATCTGTTCATAAAATGCAAAAACGGTTTTACATGTTTCTGGTTTTCAAATACAAGAAAAATATCATCCACATACCTTTTATAAACAAAAGGTTTTTCAAAATGGAAAGAAGCAATTTTCTTTTCCAAACTAGCCAAAAATATTGATGCCATCGTTGGTGCTAAAGGGGAACCCATAGCGACTCCATCTATTTGTTGATACCATTAATTATTGTAAAGAAAAGTGTCATTTGAAGTAGTAAATTCAAGAAGTTTACGAAATGCCATCAAACGAAACCATAACATCATTCATACTTCGTTTTTGTAACTGTGCAATACAAGACACAAACTCAAAGCTATCCTTACATTCAAACTCTGATCCAGTCCAATAGGATCGCAGCCAGCAAAACTATATGGGCTTCCAAAAATCCATAAAGATGGTGTACCTATGATACCAGTTTTGTCGATGGTTGGTACTGCCCAGTATAAAATAGCAAAGTTTTTAGATGGATTATTAAAACCGTTAATGCGATCAGAATTTGAATGTAATGATAGCTTTGAGTTTGTGTCTTGTATTGCACAGTTACAAAAACGAAGTATGAATGATGTTATGGTGTTGATAAATTGGTTGAGTTGTTGATAAAGAATGGGTATTCTAAATCGTTTTTATTGTTGATGATAAAAGAGACTGTTGATAAATTGATTTACAATCCTAAGGATCAATATTTTGGAAAGTCTGAGTGTAATTTGTCAAATGAGTGTTGATCTAAATAACAGTAAAAATGGATATAAAAAATTGAGCCTAAATATGTGTTAGTATTGCCATACTCTGAAGGATTTAAAAATTATAAAAGGAAGTTAAGTAAACAGATGGGAAATTTGGAGTATAAGATCGTCTCTAATTCGTGTAATGTACGCAATATGTTTATTAATAAATCAAATACTCCGGTTGGATTGTGTTCTGATCTCGTTTATCAATTTACATGTAATGGGTGTAATGCCACATACATTGGAGAGACTTCCCGTCATCTCTGTACTCGAGTTCTAGAGCATTGTCGATTGAAGGGTTTGACCAATATCAGTGAACACAATAGAGGTTGTAAAAGTGAAATAGGAATGTCTGATTTTAGAATTTTGTTGAAAAGTTTTAATAATTATTGGGAACGCGTGATTTTTGAAGCATTGTTGATAAGATTATTGGATCCAAAGATTAATGTGCAAAGTGCTGTGACTACGAATGTTTTGAATGTTTTAAAATAGTTTACGTATGTTAAATCATGTTTATGTATTGTTTTTTTTTAAAAAAAACTTTTTTTTAATATTATTAAAATAATTGAATTTTTAAATTACATTATTTTTTAAAAGTTATAATATAAATAAAAATTATAATATTTATATAAATAAAATTTTAAATTAATTAAAAGTTATTTGAATATATTTTTAAAATATTTATTACAAAATTAAATTAATAAAAATAATTTGTTTAAATTAAATGTTAATTCATAATATTTTTAGTTGGTTTAATGTACCTGAAGATGACAGTTATGCTGTCGAAATATATCGTACGAAAAGTTTTTATTGGCGTTATCTTTTAATTAAATCGTTCCCAAATTTATTTAATTAATTATTATTATTTTAATTATATTTTTAAATTTTTTTATTAATCATTATTTTTGTTATTATAATAATTTTTTAAGTATTATTATTAAAAAAACTTCCTTATTTAACCATATTATATATAAACTGCATGTTTATTCAAATTGTCAAGCTATTTATCGATTAATTGTTATGAATAAACTGTTGTACTATTTTGAAGAAGTAGAAGTATTTTGAGTGATACATTTTATTAATAACACAAATTTATAATTCTAATGAAGTTACAGCAACGAAGTAATTCTAGTAGGAATTATTATTTGATCGGTTTTTCTCTTATCCAGAAATTGTTTCATGTCTTTTGCCCGATGAGTGCTGTTGGAATCCCACACTAAAATTCCTCCTTGAGAATCTCGAAGAGTAGATGTCTAATAACAGTTTGAGTGCAAGATGCTTTTTCTGTTTTAAAAAGATAAATTCCTGAAACCTTTTTTGTATTTTGTTTCTCTTGCATTTTGCAATTATAAAGGGTGGGACTTTCATTCCACCAAGGCGAATTACCAAAACACATGTAACTCTTAAACTTTTGTATCCTGTTGAAAAAAATGTAGGTCGACGAGGAACCTCTGTTACTTTCTGCATAAGTTACCACTGCTTCGCTTCTCAATCTCAAATGAATCGGTGGAAAAATGTAAACACACATAAGTCAAATGGAGCTTAAATAGCTCATTAGCATGTGTATCACATCGGGTCAAACTTGTGAAAAACATGTCAACTTTTTATTTTATTGAATTATTCATTAGGTCTTATTTTCGAAGTAGGTCTTATATTAAAACCGTCCTGAAAAATCGTGGTAGGTCTTACTTTCGAGGAAACACGGTATGTTGCTTTACGAAGTATTGATTTACGTGATGAGTTACAATCTCGCATTTCAACACCGTTATGCAATAGTGTCAAACTCATTATATAACCAATGCCATTATTTTGATTCATTTTGGGTCTTAAAACCTGGTTATTCTTAAAAGACAACTCAGAGTTCTGTTACAATGAAGCATAGTAAACACATGAATTATAATTTGTTATCCGTTTCATATACTTAACAAAAGCGTTTGAATTTTTTCATTGCATAATTTCATATAACATTTTTTATTTACAAATTACACAAAAAATATGACTATTTTTCCTCGTTAAAACTTTTACTTTCCAGTCCTAATGCTATTTAAATTTATTCATGGTTCTATTTCTACGTTGAAAATGAATAATTTTCTTTGTCATTTAACACGTTATTTAAATAGAAATGAATATATTCAAAAAAAAATTTTCGTATTATTTTATATTTCAACTATTGATTTTATTAAGTGTAATAATTAGGTGAAGATAAAATTTGGTAAACCTAAAATCAATTTCATGTTAAAATAATGAGTTGGTTTGTATGGACTTCATTAATAGATATAACTGTGCTGGGAAAATGACATTCACTCACTGTTTAATTAAGTATGCTATCAGAGATTTCCAAAAATTTAGACAAAAACACGTTGTAGACCACATTGCAAAATCGTATTTCTCACATATGGACCAGCATTTTTATTGTTAATTACGTATATTATTTTTAAATATTTTTTAGTGTACAATAATTTGAGGTAGACATTATTTAACCCCTAGATTATTTCAATTAAAAGGCCCACGGGGGATGTCACCCGGTCTCCAAGTAAAACATGTGTGCCCACCCGTGAGTCGCTGGCCGTTAATGTTGTTGCGGAGTGATATGCCGGTGGGCATGTGGTCTTTAACGTGTTAACATAGTATTAACTGGTCTGGATAGATGTGTACAAAAAACGATCCTATCAGACAAATAATTAAGCTTAATTGGTTAAAGATTTATCGTATAGTAATTAGATCATGACTTGTTCATTAAGTTTATGTGTAATTAAAATACTCAACATTATAAGTATGAATCTTTCTCCAGCAAAATACCATAATTTTTTATTGTTCTAAATTTTCAATATGTTTACCATAACTACTAATACAAAGAGTAATCCGATTCTGTAGTTCTTTGAAAAAACTTTCAAGTTGATTTTCAGAAATGCCACAATCACATCAATTATCCTTTCCTGCAAACAATTAATAAACAAATAAAACCTTTAAAGATACATCAAACGTTTTAATCCTTTTTACAGATTATTTTTATCATACATACGTACAAAGTCACAGGAATTTTTAATGGCACATGGGCTTGATGAAAACTACTTATGGAGTACATACAAATAAATAGAATAAATTTTGATAATGACAAGAAAACAAAGTCAATAACATTAGGAAAATTTATTTAAGATTTATTCGATATTTAAAACAATATTATAGTTACTTAAAATTATAGTTTCTCAATCCAGTGCTTGAACTGCGAAATATATACCTGCAGATCTTTAATTATTAGTAACTGAAAATCATCTTGAATTCAATCTTACACAAGCTTGAACAATAATTTATGTGATTGTCAATTTTAATATTTTAAACACATTCTTTTTCTGTTAATAATTTCTGTTAATAATTTCTGTTAGCAATTTTATTAGTTGACCTTTTTTGGTTCAGAGTCTATTGTGTTGCTAAGAACTTTGAATCGAAATGTGTCGATGAGGAAATGTGGTATGGAACAAAATATGTCGTTGAAAATATTTCAGAGGATTATATCAAGGTCGTATATATTTGAAAAGTAAAATCAATTGTTGGTTATATAATACTTCAGGCGTGGGAAAATATTAAATTGAATGATGACTTGTTTTTACCTGCTGAAAATCAATACATCCCAACTGATTTCACTATAAAATCAAATGGAGAAGACATTAGTTCTTATCCAGAATTACTAAGAGACAATGGCCTATCTCGTTGGTGGTTTAGTCAGGATGCCGTTTATTTGCTACCAAAATCTTTCATTTCCATTACCTTTTCCAAGTATAAAATTTTCATCTAATTCAAATATCTATATAACAATATTTCCAACTCAGTACATTGGCAGTTAGAGATCCATTTGCTACTGTTATGAATTTCATGATAGTCGACTTGTTTACGGATTCTGTCAATGAACAAGTTTACAATGCTTCTTTGGCTAATCTGGAATTCGACATTAATAATGTCAGTCATGGTCTAAAGGTAATTTATGTTTTTCTTAATCTTAATATTTTAATTTAAAAAAGAAAAATAAACGCTTAACATTTTAATTGGGATATTATTTATTATTTTTTATAATTAATTTTCAATATTTATTATTATTATTTTGTTTTATTTATTATTATTTTTCAAAAATATTATTTTTAATTATCATTAGTATTATTAATATTTTTATTATTGAAAAAATTATGTCCATTATTAATAAAAACTCGAAAACCCAAATAAAAGAAATATATTTCGAGGAAATTATCTTCATCTTCAGTCTGCCATCATAATCTTTGATAAATGTTATATACGGAAACAATAATGATGCACTAGTTACGATTTAATGATTTAATTAAATCGTAACTATTACATCATTATTGTTTCCGTATATAACATTTATCAAAGATTATGATGGCAGACTGAAGATGAAGATAATTTCCTCGAAATATATTTCTTTTATTTGGAGTTTTAGAGTTTTATTATTATTATTATTATTTATAAAAAAAAATCAGAGGTGAAAAGCAAAAAAAGTTCGTATATTATTATTATTATTATTATGGTTTTTTGATTTTTTGAATACTTAATGAAAATGGATAAAGTCATGTTAGCATCTTAACAATATTAAATTACATTCCATTCATTTGCTGGAGGATGTCGAACCAAAAATTCTCAATAATAAATAAAGTCGACATATCGTTAAATTATGTAAAATGAAAATAAAAGTAATATAAAATGAAATCTTAACCTTTATATCCATAGTGTTGCTATTTCTCAACATAATAATATTTTGTTAATCAGTTTACTACTGAAAAGAAATAAATGGGATTCGCATATTTTAACCTACATACTGATCGAGTATAACTATTACTAAAATTAAATAGAGTATTTCCTCGATTAGTTGCCGATTGAGAGATTATGTTTTGGAATGAATGCAAGTCCTTTGGATTGATCATCAGGAAATCTAGCGACTTTCACATCGATCAATTGCCCAAATTGACTAAATCCTTCTTTCAGCATCGGTTCATCTACATGAAGGCCAATGTCACCAACAAATGTTTGTACTGAATCACTATAGTCAATTTTAACAGATGTTACAGCTGCAGGTCCTATTATCGTACTAGATTCACTTGCCCAGTTAACTTTAATTTGATCGTTCCACATATAAATTCTATCCATTGTCAATGAAGATAAACTTGCAGAAGCTTGGTAAGTACATTCGATAAACGCATATGGGTTTGTTTGACAACGAAAATCTCTTATAATATGAAAAAAATTCCATCCAATAAATTAAAATCCAAAAATTTATTCATATTAAAAAGTTTTACAAAAGTTCGAAAGCACTTTCTCAACAATCAATACACTCATTCGACAAAACAAAGTAATTTTTGCAATAAAAAAAATAAAAATTACATTTTTTTGAGGGTTCCATGGAATTGGATATTTTAATAAATTCTGTAGGATTTGTACATTATTAAAATTAATAAAAAAATCGTGCATTTAAGGGTTAATAGATTAAGAAATTTTTATTTGGTATTGAGCAGCAGTCTTTCTTTTAGCGGTATTACTTTAAATATGACGTATTTGTTATGAATATTTTTTTAGTGATAATTCACCTTGATAATTACTATTTAAATCCATTTAGAAAGTCATCAGTTGATTTATAATCGTTACCTGTGAAATATTTTACGATTTTAAATTATGTGATTTCCCGTTCGGTAACTCACACAACAGAGATTTTATGGGAGTGATTTGATTTATTGAATACATTCAGTTTATTTTTCCAATTAATTTAACAAATAATTCATCTTATTGATAGAATTTATGATGAATAATTATAATTAATACTTGATAGTTTTCAAGTGGTTCCTAAAATCGCGTCTATATACATTTTATTATTTTTTGTTATTATCATTTTATGTAATACTAAATTAAAAAGTCTTTTTGGGAAATTTTTGTTCAAAAAAATCCTAATTTTGTAATTTGGCTATTTGTAAAATAATAACAAAAACTATTTATGCTGTTTGTAATATAGATTTCTTACATGATTAATTGGCCGAGACTTAAGGTAGTTTTAAAAATATTGCGAGATATGCAAGGTATTTTTTTCTAAATTTGCTAGTAAAACTTATAATGGAATAAAAATTTGTTTATTTCTTGAATTATGGATCAAAAAGTTTTCTATCAATTAGCCGATTTTTTCAAATAGGCATGGTCAATTCTTAAACTTTATACTTCATCACGATAAAGCCCGTCAACCTGGAAGAATTTGTGCTGTATGTTCTAAAAGTTTTCTATTAACAAAAGTGATAACTATTGTAAGGTTTGCAAAGCCCCACTTTATTAAATAGGTTGTTTCATGGTTCTTTTTGAATGTATCTATAAAAAACCAAATATAAACAAAATGGTCTCTCAGCCGTCATCCACTGCATATGTTACACAATACTAATAATTTAATCAAAATACACTATTATGTAATTTAGACGCTTGGTATGTCGTATGTCTTTATGCCAATATCACATAACCATACATGTAACGAAGAACCCGATATTATGTAATAATGTAAATGATTATGTCGCCACTAATCATCCGAGGGTTATGTAATACACATAATAGTTGCAAAAGACATCTCATGATATGCTACTATTTAAAACCTGTTTTTAATGAAAAACATTTAAAAAAGTAAATTGAATAATGGGCGACGGTTTACTATACGCACCCGAAAAAAAATAATTAAATAATAAATTAATTAAATAATAATTTTATTTTAAACCTTAAAATGCTATATTACTATCGAATATATTATTATTTAATTATTTTTTTTGGGATGCGTATAGTAAACCGTCGCCGAATAATGTTACTCAACTCCTTTTTAATTCACTTTCTATAATGTTTAAACATTTAATGAATAAATTTACTAATACCGAGAAAATAATTTTTCGAAAAAGGAGCCGAAGGATTAATTAAAATTAAATTATAATTATAATTATATTTACTTTTAATCAGATAACGTTCATGGGTTACAATGAGAAAATGTCAGTTTTCGTTAACGATATTATTGGAAAATTGGTTACATTTGTTCCGGATGCTAAAAAATTTGAATTAGTGAAAGAAAATAGATTTCGAATTATTAGAAATTTTGATTCAGAAAAACCTTTATATCAGGCTGAAAAGTTGTTATCGTGTTTGATTGCCGAGGTTATGTGGACTCATGAGGATTTGCTCTCTACAATAAATGGTTGCTTTTAATTGTAAAATAATCATCATTTTCTATTTTTCTGAATTTTTAGGATAAACAATTTTTTTAGACTATCTAAATTAAGGGTGCGCTAAAAGGACCTGACTTATTTTAGAGTTGAATCTCTCCTTGAAAATTTTCATCTTAGAAAAAATTTATTACCTTAAATAATTACAATTAATATACAAACAGAAATCATTACGAGTCCTGGGGTTTAGTGTTCTTTGTTAAAATGAGGTATGGTGAATAATAGCTAATGACAAATTCAATTTCTGTAACTAGTATTGTTCCACTGACATGTAATACTTATCTATTAGAATGTTTCACGATAAGTTTATTAATTAATGAACGAAATATATTTCGAGTATAAATAATTAGTAAACGGAATATATATCGCAATAAATAATTGTAAATTGAAAGTTAATTGTAGGAGATTGGGATTAAATCCCAAATTATTAAGTGTTTTAATTAATTAATTATATTTAATTAATATTATTAACAATTTAATTAAAGATTTTATGAATTTATGATTTTTAATTACTTATTTATACGTTACTATAGTGAAAGAAGTTCGTTTGAATTAATAATATTTGGCTTGTAATTATGGGCACAATAAATACTAAAAGCAATATAGTTAATAATGAGTTTGCTATATTTTCGATGGAATTTTGCATCAAATACCATTTTCATTAATCAGTTTTGCTCGTATAATCGACTAGTGGTCAAAAATCCATATATTTATTGCAATTTCCACACCACTGTCATTAATGGTACAATATGAATTTAGTAACTTAACAACGGGAGCTTTTACGCCCGTAAAAAAGCAAAAAATCCAAACTAAGATTTGATTTATACGCCAAATGTACATTTTTCTTTCAAGCCTTAATTGCATCAAGATTCAAACTTGAAATATTGATATGGCTATTACTGACTATTTTATATGTGCAAAATTTATTCAACGATTTGTTTTTCTCTAGGGATTTCACTTATTTTTTCTTCTTGACATCATCTTACATCTTGATTTATTCTATTTTGACGCTATTTGACATCTTTTACACATATCTTTATAATTTAGACATCACACTTGAAAACTTTCATTCTTATTTCAAAATATTCTTCTCTCAATTTCACACTGAAGGACTGATTTATGGAAATTTCAAATCGAACGTAGGTTTACAATGTGTAAATAATCATCGGGTTTATACATTTCCAGGAAGCACTCTCGCTGATGAATGATGTTGAAACGATTTTCAGCAAATACTTTCGAGTTAGGCCTCTTTTAAAATCCCAATTGACATCAACTCGGGAAATTTTGTTGCCAGAGAGTGAAAAATTACTATTTTGATAGGTAAAATTTTTTAAAACCTCCAATTTCAGATTCAAATTATGTGTTTCATTACATCAATAACCAACAGCCAACATCGGCTCTTATAACTTACTTGCAAGGACTTGAGCAGTCAACCCGCAACGATGTGATTATCAAATTATCGAATCAGATAATGTTTGAGCCATTATTTAATCAACTGAGAACTTTAGAACAGCTTGGTAAACTGAGCGTGGAACTATTACATTTTGACCATATTCATTGATAATAACAGGCTACATTGTTGGTTGCAGTATCAAAATGTCAAACTCGATGCAAGGCCACAGGATTTATCTACAATCTGTCAAAAAACCTTCTGAATTAGATATGCGAGTTATTGAATTTTTGTTGAGTTTTAGAGTATGTTTTAATTGGTTAAATTTCGACTTGTCGGGTTGATTGTTCATAATTAGTCGATTATAATGAAAATGTCGGAGGAAGAATTTCAGAAATATGTTACGGCACTGAAAGACAAAATTCTAGAGAAACCTAAAGACATGATGAGACAGTTTAACAAGTATTGGGGGGAAATATATTGTTACCATTACAATTTTAAAAGAGGTTTATTTTAATTGATTATTTTATAATATTTTTGTGATAATATGATGATAATATGGTAGAGTCACACAATATGTTTTTCTGTGATTATTAATAAAACCGTGAGATCAATATAACATTACAAATATAAATATAATTCATAAATTTGGTTTTGGAATTGGATATTTTTATAGAGGAATAATGTGTTATTATTATTTATATTTATTATCTATTATTATCATTATTATTATTTATTATTATTTATTATTATCATTATTATTTATTATTATTATTATTATTATTATTATTATTATTTATTATTATTATTATCATTATTATTATTATTTATTATTATCATTATTATTTATTATTATTATTATTATTATTATTTTTATTTATTATTTTCATTATTATTATTATTTATTATAATTATTAATATTATTATTATTGATAAATACTGTTATTTCTGTAGCTTCAGTGGTCTCTGCAACTTTGGCGATTTCTGTATTTTCATTATTAGTATTTGCAAATCTCATAAGAATTTTTTCATTTTATCTGGCAAATTAACCTTTTGGCAAATAAAATTCGGGATGTGATTCTTTAATATCAATTTCCTTATGAACTTTATATACTTCAGTAAAATCCTCAAAAACTTTAAAACAATTGGTAATTAAATCAAATTTTAGATTGCATTTATCTCCATTAATTCATTAAAATTTAAATGTCATAAATGTCACCATTTCTCTATATCTTTTGAAGACTTATCTTTAGTTCTCCACAAATAAATCGTATTAAGTCGTTGCTCATCACTGAATCCTTCAGTTAACCGAGATTTGAATACACATCACATATTTTGGAGAAGCAATAACAATAATTCAATTCATAGTCAGAATCATTTATTTTTGAAGACATTACAGTTGTTTCGATTTTTAATAAAAGATAAATATTGAGATAATTTCCATTAATCATAATTCACAAATAATATTTTTACTCTATTTCATTAAACTATTTTCAAACTTTACAGAAATCTCCCAAATACATTGAAGTATAGAAACAAACATTAAATTTACGAAACTACCTGATATTTTAATTTTTTAATTTTTTAAAAAATTTAATTCGAAATTGACCATCTTCTCCAATTGAACAACTTTGTGTTAACTCCACACCATCATGATCCATTCCTTTGGATATCCTGTTTTCTTTCTCATATACTTGACTTTCATAAATGGTTACCAACTTTACAATGGGTCTGACAATGTGTCTTTTCCTTCTCAAAGAATTTTTACAACTCGAACTTCTCCATCTGTTACTGGATACATTTCAACTACTTTCCTAATAGGCCGTAATAGTGAATAATACGACTGTTACTTCGAAGTACGCCTTCATGTTTTAAAATTGGGTATAGCTTCACAATAATATTTTTTTGATCAATAGCCTTTCTATTAGTGATCTTCTGAATTTCCTTTTGAAAATATTTCATTTGTTCATCTTGAATGATCTTCATCTTAAATTTTTTCAATTCATCCAACGTCAGTTCTCCTTTTCTCAATTTACCCTCTTTCACCTAGAAATTTCCTATGAAACGTTCTACCCAAACTCTTACACTTACTAGTCTTTTCTAAAAGGAAAATGTTGTAACTTCGAAACTGTTTGTTTTCCATCGATTTGTCCTCGATTCCATTACTTCGCAAAACATCGTTGGTTTATTCTTCCATGTTCGCCATTATCGTCATATCTTTAAAGTCGCCATAATCATCTTGGTTTAGCTGTGAGTGTCTTCCGTCAACATTATCCGTTTTATCCTTGGTCCACAGTTGCTGAGTTTCTTGATCTAATGTTTTACTACGGCTGATGAATGATCTTATGAAATTACTTTGGTGTCTCCAATGTCGTACTACTGATGCTGATCCAACACAGGTCCACCCAAGTGGTGTCAACCTTGTAATGGGTTCCCCAATTTTCCCATCAACTTCTTTCAAAGATCGTTGTATTCCGAGATTGTCGGCACCTATCAACACTTCAACCACTTGGTTTTTATTCAGCATTGGTAACTTGATTCCTTTCAAGTGTTTCCATTTTTTTTCTTTAGACCAATTGATAACTTGCATTTTGCCAGAAATACTAGCCACTGCTAAAGCTTCAAAAATTTTTTTCATCTTTCCGTCAGTGCTGGTCAACATCATTTGAACTGATTTTGCCTTTATCCTTTGAACATTCCCCCCCGATTACACCTACGGTTATGACCGTTTCCTTTTCAGTTAATTCTAATTCATCAGCAACACGTTAACTAATATAACTGGTTGAACTTGCATCATCCAACAGTGCAATAACTTTCTTGTTATGCCGTTCTTGTCTAGATACTTAGGAATCGTTCTCAGGCTTATATACATTCTATTATTTTCTTTGATTTGGTTCGATCTTGTCGTCATCATCGTTGTGACTTCATTTTAATTTTTCTTTTTTCATGAAGTAGATAATTGTGCTTCGTTAGACAACCACTGACTCTGCACAAGTGTACTTTTACTGCATTCCGTTGCAACATGACCTTTTTTAAAACAATTTCAACAAATTCGTTTCTTTCCATTACTTTTAAATGTTTGAATTCTACACACTGATCCAGATAGTGTTGGCCTTTACATCTTATAACTCTTTAGGGTACTTACGTATTAACGCCACCATAGCGATTTTAAACTACACCTAAAATTTTTGCGACAGATCATAAAATAAAAGACTATTTAAAAACAAAGTAGAAGATGGGTGGAAAATGGGCCGATATCGAGTTTAACATAGATTCAAAACAGTCTTTATTTTCTTTCACCTTGTGAGGTATTTTAATTATAAACTAAATTATTACTGTATGTTGACTGTATGTTGTAATCCTTACTTACGCATTAATTATTTTTATATAAAACTCCTCAAATAAATTATTATGGAAATTTTTAAATATATTATTGTAATAAAAAGATATACACATTATATTTAAAATATTGACTTTTTAATGGATCCAATTAACAAAAGAAGCTCTGTGGCTAATACACATGATGCTGTCGTCATATGAAATCTGATAAAAAAGATTCCAAATGATGTTTCTCTGTCCCCCTATGTCTCTTGTTCCTCCATTTGTTTGTGTATAAACTCCTGTATCAGTATCAATAACAATAGCATTTAGGAATCTTTCTATTCTATTTGTTTGGTAACCTTTTCAATTGTCAGAATAAATTGTGCTACCTTCTGCAATGTTTTCAAATATTTTATCAAAGGTAGAGTCAGTTCTATTAGGAAAAGTGACAACAAACGAATCTTTCGTTTTTCTTCATATACCACCAAACATCCACTGTTCGGGTCATACTCAACCACACTTATTTTTGCGTTTAGTAAACAAGCTAAAAATTTCCACAATGTAATCTGGTCCATCAATCTTCTTGTTTGGTTTATTCTCCATATTCACGACAAATAATTCACGCATTTAATGGTTCTAATCTATAACGGTTTTATCCGATAAATCAAGCAGCTTTTCACAAAATTTAATCGACGTCAACTCCTCACACCAATAGTATGAGTCTCAAAGTTGAAAATGGAATTCTGCTTCCATCAAACCACCAGTTATATTTTCTAATCCCACTTGCTGATCACACTGTATTAAATTACATTATTTTATACGTACGTTTACCAAAATAAAGTTTCATGTCATGGGAATTGGTAAATTTTCGTTTTTTGGTAAAATATTTCGCTCCTGAAAAAATAAAATTGCATTTTATTCTGTTTTTGGTAAATACCAAATGCGCATACTAAAATATGGCCTCAAAAATCAGTTTACAAATACTGCTGCGGTGGCGTTAATACGTAAGTACCCTCTAGTTATATTTCCGTTGCTACTCTCATATTTCGTTGCTTTGATGTCTGTGGTCCCAAAATGAGATCGATCTTTCAAATTTTTATCAACAATTATTTCGTGAAATATTTTTCAAAAACACAGGTACCATGGATTTATCACACTCCAACCTTTCACCATGTGGTTTATATATTTAGTAACCCAACAATAACTTGAGCCCGTTGATTTTCTTGTTAATTTCAACAGCCTTTTCTTTTATAAGGGCATTAGTAACCACATCATTATTATTTCGTTCTGAGTAAACCAGGCAAGCAATTTATTTTTCAAATCATAATATTATGGATTTTTCATGTTTTTAATAATTGATAGCCTGAGATAAGTTTTCGACACATATTCATCGCTTTGATTCGCAATAATGTATATTTGTCAATACCGTATTTTAGTTCAGCTTCTTTGATCAATTTGAAATGTTTATTTTTTCATACACAGCCAATTATAAAATATGACAATTTTGTAAGAAAATATTTATTCACCAAACATTGCACGTAAAATATACAGTCAAAACACAGTTTAAGACCTTCATGTTCGCCTGAAAATTCCACGAGTGTGGCTGCATTTTACTGCTGACACTTAGACCACCCATATTTTGAAATCTATATTTCTTCAGTGATGTATCTAGCAATTCACAACCGCCAGTCCAAATGACAAGACAAATAAATGATAATTTGCCATGATTATTTTCATTAAAGCGCTATAAATTCCTTTCGAATGTCGAAAAAATAAAATCCAGTGTAAATTGCTTTTGTATATTAGAATTACTAATTTTGAAACACGTTCAATAGATTTCCCGAAACGTCACTTTGATTCACTAATATATATTTTTCAATTTTGATTCCGATTGTATAGCAAATCTTGAACATTAGACCTACCAGCCCCATATTCATCAGCGATTGTTCTGATTGATACTCCAGTGTCAATTCATTTTCTGCATCGATTTTCTCAGGCTTGACATTATATAATACCTAAGTGAACTCCAGAAATAGAAAATTGCATTGGTTGTCCCGATTTTTGATTTTTAACGATAGTAGGTAGACGTGAGCGCCTGTGCCACTCTTAGTTACAGCGCTCTGTCTAGCAACTAAGCCCCCTTAGCGAAAACCTATAACGGAGGTTATTGATTTAATCCATTTTTTTATTGATTTTTAAGTACAAACCACTAGTTCAAACTAATTGAAATGTTCCTATCTCAAATTAATTTCGAAAAAATATTTTATATTTGAGTTTGAGTTTTCTGTGTTGCATAAATATGATGTTGATTGATTTTATTTGTAATTTCAGAAGAAAAAGAAGTCAGCGAATTGGTGAAATTAACAAAAACTGATATTATTAATTATTACGATGTTAGCATTTATATGTATTGAACGATTTCCCAGTATATTTGCTCGTTTTTATAGAAATTTATCTATCCTGATTCAAAGGTCTTGAAGAAATTATCAGTTTATGTAACTTCTGAAATGACTCATGGTTCAATTGAAAGCAACGCTAATGGCCCTAATGTATGATCTATTATTATTATTATTATTATTATTATTATTATTATTATTATTATTATTATTATTATTATTATTATTATTATTATTATTATTATTATTATTATTATTATTATTATTATTATTATTATTATTATTTATTATTATTTTTATTACTATTATTTATCATTTTTTATTTAGAACTATTATTTCTCTTTATTATTATTGTTTTTATTTATAAAACGGCGATTCCTTGGTAGCAGCATAAATTAAAATATCAGATAACTAAATAATAAAATTATATTGATGATTTTAATCAATCCGATTGATTATCCTTCATATTCGATTGCTTTGAAGTACTTCGCTCTTTACCCCACGAACCGAATCCTTCATCACAATCAACAGCCAAGCCTTTTTTTGTCCTCCTGAACCCTTTGGATCTCGTTTAGATACTTCACCAAGATATAATCTGATAAGACTTTTATTAACTTTCATTGAATAAGATTGGCATAAAATTTAATAAATTCTTCGAGCAAATATTTGAGTTTTGTAAATCTAGGATACTCAAATTACTGCCACAGCATAAGGCTCGATTTAAAGGTGGTATTACAGCTTCCGTGGACATTATTCCTTTTAATTCGACACATTCCAGAAAAGGAACTTTTTTCAACATTTTGGAACAAGTACTGAATTTTGGAGTTAAACGACATATTTAATTTCGAACAAAATTCATAAAATTTAATAATATCAAATAAAGATCTAGAAGACTCGTTGTCTAAACTTGTATTTTTAAAATTTAGATTCTTAAATTGGACATGTTTAAATATTTCCGCCGAGCATTCCATTCGTTTTAGATCCAATTTTACATTAATAATTTGACAAATTTAGCATATCATATCTTTCATGACACAATTTGGCATCAATTCCTATCAATTGTTCTCATGGTATTGGATTTGGTTTCACATTACAATGTTCACAACTTTTTGATCAGGTTAAATATCTGATATCGATGATTTATTATCGTTAAATGCCTCCACATTTTCCTTCATTACATAATAATTTACTTTCTAAAGAACAACTGTCCGTATTGTTTTCCAGGTACCAAGCATTAGAAATTACCGACGCTTTATAGTTTTATTTAAACTGTTAAGACAATAATTTTCATATAAAGATTTTCTCATAATCTCTTCTCGTTCTTTTGAATTCAATTCAGTGAATTTCGACATTTGTTTATTTTAAATGTGAAAACCTTACTGCAATATCATTTTAAGATTAAATTTCAACAGAAACCAATTTTCAATATATTTTTAAACATCCTCAATTTACATTACATTATTAAAAAAATCAAAAAATTTTACATTTTTAAAAACACTACAAATTTACATTTTAATATTTTAAAATCCACCACTTTACATATAAAGTTTTCAGGCCACATAATTTTTTTTTAAATTACAAAAATAAAAATTTACTATTTATAAAAATTACAAAACTTGATTGCAAATTTTAAAAAATTGTACATGAAAGAATTATTTTCAAAATGTTTTTAAATTACCAATGATACTGACCTAACTCTAATGTAATTTTGGAAGGAACATTTTAATATACTTCATTGCATAAATTTTATTGATAAAGCATGGATTGGTGTTACTTGTCGTACCTTGAACAAAGCGTGGGAACCACTGGTGAAATTAATGTTAAAGAAAAGTACCCTTTCCAGCAGTAAATTGTTTTGACCTAAATAAAACTGTTTCTTTTTAAAACCTATGATTTAAAAAATAAAACATTACGATATTTTTTACACATTAAATTAAAAACAATTTATAGCAAAACCTCGGTTTGCGAACGCTAAAGTTTAAAAAAATTTTCATCGAATTAAAAGCCTTGGTATTTTTTCACACTAAAAAAGCCTAAAAATAAAAATTGGCTTGGAACGCCTACCGAATAAAAAGCCTAAAATTAAATTATCGAAAATGCGTGTTGTAGATGCATCTAAGGCAATATAATTTTTAAACTTAATTATTATTAATGAAGTCAATTAGTTTTATTAATTTTTATTTTTATTTATGATTTGTTTAATTATTTTTTTATTATTTTTAATTTAATTATTTATTTATTAATATCATTATTATTTTTATCAGTTTTTATTAATAAATATAATCATTATATTTTTTAATATTTTTTATTTATACTAATAATATTTTATTTTATTAATATCAATAATTAGGCCACGACAATCGAAGATATTGTCCGATTTAAAACAGGTTACCTCTGAGTCCCTGAGTCACAATCGGTATGAGAACTATGCCATGCAGATATTTGACTTGAAACAATATATATATATATAATTGTTGGGGTATTACGAAAAAGCATGGTAAAATCAATAAAACACCAAAATGGTAAAAGTGCAACATTAATTAAAAAATTTACAAAAATTCGAAAGTAGTATTGATCGGAGAAATTGGTATGGATAAACGCCGAATTGAGAGACGAGTCCAGAAAAATTAATAAAAACTTAGTGAGGGGTCCCTAGAAAATAATATTAGACATTAAACAAATTTAAAAAAATTAATTACTAATGCGAAGTCCGAGTCAATTGGAAGTCTGAGGCAATGGAAAACCCGAGAGATGAGAGAAACCCGGCTTGTAAATAAAACAGTAGAAAAGTTTAAATTGACCTAAACAATATTAAATAGGGAAGTAATTTTTTTCTAATGTATAATTTAGTAAGGTAGCAAACGTTGTTGACAAATGTCGCTAAGGTGGTCTCTGAGGAAGTAATTATTTTTAATAATTTGGTATGGCAGCAAATTTTGAAAATTGCCTGAAAACAGTCTGAGCAGGAGTATAAAAGGAAAAGGTAAAAATACGAAATGCCCAGTGGTCGAATCAAACAAGTAGTCTAATCAGGTCAGTACAAGAGTCTCAACCCAAGTAAAGTCAAAAGTTATCTATCAGAAAAGGTGATTATTCATTGGATAACCTACCTTAATGTAATCAAATTTATTCGGTGGTTGAAGGGTGCAAATAAATCACAAATTATAATTACAAAACATTGAAATAAATCGAATTGAGTTGTAACTGGTTAAAGTGCAAATAAAATTATTTTGTGTTGGGTTTACTAATTTGATTCGAAAAGGACACGAGGAGTCTGAGGGAACCGACTTTTAATAATAATAACCCAAAATAATTTTATTTTTAAATTCAATTATTTGTTTTTATGAAGTCAATTTATTTATTAATTGTTATTTTTTATTTTATTATTATTTTTAATTTTTATTAATAATTATATTCATTATCTATTTTAATATTTTTATTTATACTAATAATATTTTATTTTATTAATATGAATAACTAGGCCACGACAATCGAGGATATTGTTCGATTTAAAACAAGTTTACCTCTTAGTCCCTTGATCAAATCAGTTCTGCCACCCGTAAAGAAAATGCCAACAGCCAAGCTCTAATCCTGCCGTAATTGAATCGGAATTTTATTTGACAATATTAATAAATGGTTTTGTGTCAAATTATGTTACTATTTCTCATTAGGGAGCATCCATTAAGGACATTCCCCTGTCTTTTTCTGTCCTTCTCTATTGTCCCATTTGCGACGACCCCTTAGGGGACGTTCTTAATGGATACTCCCTTGTATGTTATATGTTATGCGTTCCTGGGCGACAAAGCGCTAAACGAAACGGCTTATAAACAGGCCATTTAATACAGTAAATTGAGAAAGGTAAATAAAGAAAAGTTATTTTTATATTAATTTGTGCAATGGTGCTATTTAGCTTTGAATTCTGACGCTTGATTTTAGTCGCACTGGGAAATATGAGTTTGACATTCTCGAGTAAAGGCCCGGTTTGTTAACATTTTAAACTAGTTCAAGTGGATGATCCAATATTTTTATTATGATTTTCTAGTAAAGCTGAAGAAGATCTCCACTTATCGGTTCTCAGATGATTCAAATATTGTGAAGGTTGATTTTTTAATGTATGTAAACAGTTTCAAAGTTTCTGTATGATTTTGAAATGATTTGGGGTGGTCTTTTGTATGATTATTCCCAGACTTTTGACATTTTGCTTTCGATTTCATCAATCTAATTAAAGAGACTGTATATTTCCATTAATAAGTTACTTCTGAATTGGTGTTACTTTGTTGCAGAAGATGTTGTGGTTATTGTTATGTATAGAGCTATCGTCTGAAAACAGTCAATGCAAATATCACTTGGAAGTGGAAAAATCTATTTTTTTTAGTTCGGTAGGATAAATGCTGTGAAAATCTAGGGATAGAGAAGAACCTATTTTTTGACTATTCGTTAAGTATGGGCCGAATAGATTCACTATTTTGTGTAAGAAAACATAAGACAAAAAAATTGTTGGTTTTAAAAAATAAAATAATAATAGTCGGTATTTCTGACTCAACGTGCTCGATAATTTAAGACCAACGTATATTTGAAATTGTCACAAATTACACGTCAAAATTATTACAGCAAGCAACGATATGCGTTATGGTCACATGACAAGTCCTCCTGCAAGCGTTTGTTTTTTTTAAACTTTTCACAATAATCACCTTTAGTAGTCTGATCCTGCTTTGACTTTAACTACTAATTAATTTATTTATATTTTCCTTATTCCCTACTTAAATAAATCTATTTTCTTAACAATGTCCTCTTCTCAAGTTTTTCACCTCTACATGAGGCAAAACACCGATTGTTTTTAATTTCGACTTGCTTTATATAGTAGTATAATCTGTTTCATCGATCATTATTAAACCAAACTGTCTCTGATAATCCTCAATCTGTTGTTTTCCTTCATCAACTCGTATGAATATATAGTTACTTACCCTATCGTACGCTTTTCTTAATATAATCCTTGCCACATCTTCCCGTCAATTTTGATAATAGCGTTTCGTAATCCTTTTTGTTTTCTTTCCTTGTTATTTATCTAACTCAGGTTTTTTCGTAATTATTCCATTAACGATTTCTTGTTTTGATTCATCCTCTTGCTTTTCGACATTTGCTAAACCATAGTTATAATTAAATTATCAAAATAGATGTTATAAATTATCAAATCTTTATCTGAACTGTTTTAAGAATTCAAATTCGAAAATTGGTTGATTTTCAGCAATTTCGCATTTTTGATACCGTTCTATTTTAATTGTGACTTTTGTTGCCACCTAAAAATCTCTTAAAATAATTTAAAGTTTACAACCCAAGTAATTTGAAATAGTTTTTGAGAAAGAGGCTTGGTTCTATAGTTACTATATCTATTGACCCAATATAAAAATGCTTAAAATAAAGATTTGAAGACAATTTGTAAATAAATTAAATGAAAACAAATATTTTACATGTGAAAAATGTTAGTTGCAATTACGCTGCATTCGTTTCCTTCTGAAACCGCAGTTAATAATTAAAATTTCACACATTTATTTAACAATATGTTTATTTAAACAATCATTATTCGTCAGATTATTTTAATATATTCTCGAAGCTTCTATAATTCTGTTAATAAGCCATGATTCCAAACATACATTTCAACATACTATATAATTTATTTAAAATTATTTAAATTTAAATTCATAAATTTTTAATATTAAAGATTAGGCAAACTTTAAAAATTTCAACAATTTCAAAATTACTTATTTTAATTAATTTAAAATTATTGTACTCACATCTCGCATCCCCCACTTTTTAAAATATTTCATTGATTTTTTTTTGTCTACTTCATCTTTCAACAAATAGCTTCTTTTATGGAATTTATTTATTATTGTATAAATGTCGTCGTATCTTTCCTGGTCTTTATTTCAAAGTTCACGCTTTATAAGCACTGCATCTCTTACTTCGAAGTTTCTTCTTGTTTCGATTTCTTTTGCATTCGTCACTTCCGCTCCCTTGTTCTTTATCATTCTTTCTTTTGTTATTGACTTACTGCTATACCATTTTGATCTTTTAATTCTCCAGCTAAAAATAATTTCGACAGGGAAAACTACAATTTTTTCTGTATTGTTGCATTCAGAATATATTCTGATTCCGGAAATGTTTCTGCCAATTTTTATGCTTTGCCCCTTTAATGATGCGCTACAAAGTTGTCTTTCTATTAATCAATTAGTATTATGATAGTATGGGCTTGAAAACACTCTCGATTTTCGCTGATTTTGTCAATTTTTTAATACTATTTGACTCACAATCGTTTTCCAAATTTTCCAAGTTTTAGATAATTATGAATTGTTTGACATTGAATGCCCTACGCACATTCACTCTTTTATAATAAGTCTTCATTAGAATGATCTTTTCTATATTGGAAATCTAAGTAGTTGATTCTGGCTTAGTATTTGATTCATATCTGGAATTGTTGCTTTCGTTGTTTTCATCATCTAAATTATTGCTTTATGATCCGTACGAAGTATGAACTTTTTACCACATAAATCATGCTTAGAGTGCCTTGTTAAAATATATTACAAAAAGTTCATTCTTTGTTATGGAGTAACCAACTTCGCGTTTAGACATAGCATGTGATCCATATGCAATAACATTTTCTTTCTCAGAATCGTCAATTTGAAATAAAACCGCACCAATTCGATCAAAACTAGAATCGGTATCTAAAATAAATGACCTTGAGAAATTTGTAAACTTCAAAATAGATACATTTATTAACTTATCTTTAAGTTTGATAAACGCTTTATCACAATCCTCAGTCCAAATAACTTTCTTTTCTTTGCTTCCACAAAATGTTTCTAAATTTTTGAAATTCAATGTGTAATATTTATAAATTTTCCATAATAGTTAGTTAGTCCTAAAAACTCTCTAATTGCTTTATAAACCTAGGTCTTTGAAATTTTTAAATAGCTTGTATTTTATTTTCTTCACAATTTTACTTAATGTGTCCGAAAAACTGTACTTCATCTTTTAAAAATTACCATTTTGATGGACTAATTTTTAATCCAGTAAGTCTTATCTTCTCTACTACACTTCCTATATTTTGGTAATGTTCATTTAATTCTTTCAAAAATATTAAAATGTCCTCCAACTAAATTCCTAATTAAGTTCATTAATTTTTGGAGTCACTGGAGCTGCTACTTTTTCAAGTAATATACGGTTAAAAGAATATTGTTTAGTTTTAGTGAAAAAATTCTTTTATTATGCCAAACATTTTCATTTCATCAATCTGTTCATCAATAATCTATTCATCAAATAACTTTAAGACTCTTAAATTAAGAGATATCTATTTAGCTACAGTAAATTTCAGAACTCTCCTTTCCGATATTCTAATAATTTGCACTTAGACGTTAATTTTTCTTAAAATTTCCCTAGATGATTCATTTGCACATCTTAATTTCAAATATTATTTTTCTAAATCTCGTATTCCAATCTTTTGTAGCAAACCATCTAAAAAGACAGTTGTTTTCTTCTAACAACTAAGACTACGAGAGATTGCGCGTGACATTCATACTTCTCTTCATTGACCCGCAGTTATTGACAAAGCAGTTATCTTCATAGCAAGTTCTTCATAACAAATTTCCTTCTCGGCGCTTCATCCGACGCCACATGTTCTTCCCAGTCATCACCTAATTGTCATCAAATTTCTTAACATCTTCATAAGCAATTAGCTAACCAACGCACTTACCGCTAATTAATTTACCAATCGCTAAACAATAACCGGTTAAAATGAAAGATTTGGAGTGAAAAGAAAATGTATTCAGTGTAATTATATGAAACCTTTATTAATAAATTTAATTAATTTGATAGAATAACTTTTAATTAAATTTTAACTCTAATTATTCCCATTATTTAAACTTAAAAGTGTCGTGTATCAAGTTTAAATTGAACAATAGGGTTGAAATTTATACCGGGAAAGATTTTCATCTAAAATAACATTTAATAGAAGAATAATTGTTCATAGTCGGATCCAATGAAAAATAATACAAAAGCAGTTCAAAATATTTCAAAGTTTTAAACAAAACGTATTAGATTTTATAAAAGAATTTCAAAATTTCATTAAATCAAATACAAAAAACAAGATTGTAAACGAGGCAATAAATTTTTGTTCAGAAAAAATACAACTACCGATTGGATTTCATTGAACTTGATTAATTATCGCTTGTTAACAACCAAGTAACTAAGTTATTTAACGATTCAAAAACAGCAATGAAAGAGAAAAAAGAGATTTTTAATTATAAAATTTGCATTTGAACTGGTATTTTTTTTTATTGTTCAACTTTTTATGTGCTTTTATTAAAAGTTTTGTTGGTCAAAATAATGCATTGATATTAATTTGATTAGTATTTAGTTATTGGTAACCTAATCTATGCATATAGTCATTAAAGAGGTGTTGATAGCAGGTTATCGGGACATAATAAGTGTGTATATTGTGAGTGACCAAGTATTGATTCGTTGCTATTGGTATCCAGTTGTTGGTGACTTAGTGTATATAGTCAGTTATTGATATTCAGTACTTAATCAGTTAGTTGCAGTGTTCTCAGTCGTTTGTAATCAGTGCTTAGTGATTCGTATACATTATCCAGTGGCTGGTGTACAGTGCTTAGTTATTGGCATACAGTACCTGGTTAATGTTCTATAGTATCTAATGGTTGTAGTACAGTACCTAGTCAATGGTATTAAGCTCCGAGTTAATTTTATTGGATACCTAGTGCTGATTGTACACTACCTGGTTATTGGTGTTCTGTGCTTAGTTAATTGGCTGGGTAAACAGATTTGATACCCAGTAAATTGAATATTTATTTGATTCTTGATGAATTGATTATTACTATTTACTTTTAAATTTATTTCAAATTATTTACTCCAAAAACTTTCATATTAATTTAAAAAATTATAACTTATGCAGCCTAACTGCTGACTAGCTATAAAATGAATGTCTTATGTACATAATTATATTTTTTATACATATTTTGAAAAAAATCTTCGATTATGTACACAAAATAATTTATGCTTTTTTTCGGATTTCAGGTTTGCTTTTTTCGACAGAAATATCTGAAATATTAAATTAATTTTAGTTTTAAGGGTAAATCCTATGAAGATACATCCTCATTTACTCGAAATTTCCTAGGAAAAACCTCAAAATTTAAATTAATTATTTTTTCCGCTATTTTTCTTTCTAAAATTATCTCAAAAATGTCTATAAAATTATTTATTATAGGGGCTTTTTCAAATTCGGATGGCTACAAGTTAAAACTTTACATGCATGTTTTATTATGAGTTGTGTTAAGGTGCATTCTTTTATTTCTCTCTCACTTTTTGTGTTTCTATAGTGTAGGGTTTGTCTCATTGACTATTTTACAAGCAACCTCATGGTGAGTTTGTGTGTTTATATGCTATAAATTTATTGATTTTTGTTTTATATTATAGGTGATTTATCTCAACTTCGCTTGGTGTAGTATAAAATTATAAAGCAACCAAACATGTGCGTATCACACTAAAACATTTTCTACTTTAAAACATTGTCATGAAATTTCAATAACTACAATTGATCCCACATTTAAAAAAATCTATTCATTTTCATTCGATATATGGTGCTACCTTAGTATTCTATTATATACACCCAAAACAAAATATTAAGAATTCACCAGCACATGTAGCTTAAAAAAGAAATAAATCACAATAAAGCTAATGGTTTAAATAATGAAGTATTAAAAAATATTATCCTGTGAAAAGTAACCATATGTGTTTGCGGAATTTTCATGTGCGGATTTTTCCTGTGTGGAATATTCTTGTGCGCATTATTCCAGTGCGGAAAATTCCTGTGCGGAAAATTCCTGTGTGGAATATTCACCGAATCTATTGTTACTTTTTTAAGTTATATTTAATAATCAAAATCCGGTAAGAGGCACTTTGATGCCCAGGTCTGGTAATAAATGTGACCCTATCCACTGAAAAAAAAATTGTTGAATAAAAAATTTAATTCAAATTATGAAAAACCTAAAACAAAATTTTAATAAAGTGCTTTTCGAGCCTATAGAGATTCAAACGAACCTATCCATTCGAAATAATCAAAAGTCATTGCAATATGCGAATTAATGTTGATTGTTGCCAGACCATTTACGTGATCCGAGACCATTGTTGATCACGGCGCCAATCATAGTTTTATTCAATTTTATTTAATGTATTTTTTTGTGCCCCATATTCGGAGGCTCATGTCAAATGAACCTACTGATCCCCCTCTTTCAGGATCTGATAATAATAATAATAATAATAATAATAATAATAATAATAATAATAATAATAATAATAATAATAATAATAATAATAATAATAATAATAAAAAAAAAAAAAAAAAAAAAAAAAAAAAAAAAAAAATAATAATAATAATAATAATAATAATAATAATAATAATAATAATAATAATAATAATAATAATAATAATAATAATAATAATAATAATAATAATAATAATAATAATAAAAAATACTATTTATTTATTTTGTGAATAACTTTGAAGTACCTTAATTTTTTATCTTGTCTTAGTGACAGATATCATTAATTTTGCGATTTCGATTGCTTGTCTCGAGCTCAACAAATGCCTTAAACCTTCACATCGTGTGGGAAATTTATTCATCTCCTTTATACTCAAAACTGATGACCCAGACACCAATAAAAAGTTTCTCTGAAAGAGCTGGGACAAATTGATTTATTTATTTTCAGCTTGACAGGCTGACATTTCACCCATCAAGCTCGGAAATTTGGTACTCAATTAAGTTTTTCTCAATCATTTAATATATATATATATATATATATATATATTTAAAAATATTTTATAGGGGCCTTTTATCGATACATCATTAATTTATTCGTGTGCTTTTCATAATTTGCTATCTCTCCATATCTGTCCGGAAAATATTAGCTTTAAATTTTGTTAAATTATGCTGTTTACTATTTCGAGTGCAAATTTCTTTGCATCTGGACAAAGAAATTTTTTTTTCAAACTTTATTTTATCGAATGTTGGCGTACCACATCACCACCAGCGGTTATCACCACTAGTAGTACACGTAACATCCTTTGAAAACCACTGATCATGATAACTACAACATTTTTCTTTATTTCTGTTCCCAAGTTGGTAATGAAAAAATAAAATTTGAGACCTTAAAAGACGCTCAAAGTGCAATTATTGCAGAGGTTTGAGAATTTATCCAAAAATATATGTGAACCAAAACTTTTATGGATTCAACCATGAAATACAATTTTGTTTTCTTATCACAAAACGCTTATCATGAACTTGCATTCTTATATTATAGTCACGATGAAAACCACATTTTTTACAAGACCATTTGTTCTTTAAAGATGAATTTCGATTTTCAAAAGACAACAAAAGTCATTGACGGAAAAATCTAATAAAATCTGTTAGACGAATTAAATTCAAATCTTCTTCTAACATTTATTTATTTATCACAAAATACAAATTCAAATTTCTCTCAAAATCTGAAAAATTATTAATATTGATATAGCTATCAGTCACAAATATAATTAATTTAATTTAAAATACTTTAATATAATTTAATATCAATTTTAATATACAAATTTAACGCAAATTGTTATTTCAACTATCTGATCACACTTATAACATTAATCTATATTATTTTTAAAAAGATTTTAGAACTACTTACAATAATGCAAATAAAAATATCAACTTTATTGTCAGGTTTAATTGATTGGAACTAATTTTTAAGTATATTATATTTATCTACGTTTTCCTTTCAAACATACTCAAAGCTCTTAATACAGTCAATTGGACATTTCAAATCTACCACAAAAATTTTCCTTTAATAAAGTCCAAAATTATGAGATTCACATGATCTTTTGAACTTGGAAAGAGCGAGCAAGTTTGATCAACCACAACAATTAAATTAAAATGTTTTAATTAATTTATGATAAGTTTCAAGAAATCATGATGTCTTTTTGTTGCAATTGTCAGATAGGCTTTACATGATTACAATAAGAGTAGTTTTCTTTCCTCTTTCAAGTGCCAACAACGACAAAGGCAGTCATCCGACGAGGTTTATAAATGAACAAAAGTGTTTATAAGATAAAGATGGATGAAATTTCACGCAAGTTCAAAAAACTTAGTTCGAAAAATTGCTTTGTTGGTTCTAGCTGGTGAAATCTTATTGCTAATTTGCTATTTACGGAGATGAATTCAAGAGTAATTTGTTCAACTTGTTCTAGATGATTCCTTAAACAACAGCAAACAAGTAATGCATAATATTTTTCATCAATCTAGTAATGGAGCGTTCGTAAACTATGAAAGACTTTTAGTCTGGGAAAGGTATCTTAGAATTTGTTAAGAAATTCGACAAATAGGAGGCATCGAGTCCAAAGTTCTTATGTAACACAAAGAGTTGTGTTGAATTTGGCGGGTATAATGCTAAGTGAGACTAAAGAAAACGAAATTCAGTGTTGATTAAAGAAGAACAAAATGTTCATCCGAAATCTTAAATTTCAGAATTATATTATCTTAATTATGACCTGAAAATAAGCAATAGAATTAAAATCACCAATGCAGATCTTTGCGCATTACAACTATGTAAGTATTCTGGGTTAATGGTGGTCAATGAAGGTATCAAATGAGAAGGGGAAGTCAAATCGCAAGAAATCTTTAAGGCAATTGAAAGGAAATCATATCAACAGCAAGAATTCAGATAACAATGAAAGCGTCTAAATGACGAGATATTGAAAGAACACCATAATTTGGTGACAAATATTTGTGTACGTACTTACAAGGGAAGAACAATTGTTGAAAACAGCCTGAACTAGTGTCAACATTAATCAAAATACTGATTATGATTAAAAGAATAGTTAAACTTTAGACATTGTTACTGAAACTTTCTGACTGTAAGAATTTGATATTGGAAGACTGATAGTATATTTGCATCTATTGGTGAAGAATTCACATTTGATATGACACAAATTATGAAAGTGCTCCATTTCGTGGAGGTTTTCCAAAAATGCTTTAGTCTTGCTTCCTATGTCCTCTTATATTCTTAAGATATTAACCCATGATAGATGTTGTAACAACTGAAAATGGAAATTTTAAATATTCAAATCATCTAAAGTTCTATGTGGTTAGCATTGTTCCAGTTTAAAGGATGTTAAAAGACAGGATTTAATGCCAAGGAGCAAATCCGGCAGTGTCTACCTGAAGAGATGGTATACAAAACTTTTAAATCGAAATTATTTTGATATGAATATTCTATTAGTATACTTCATTCTGTGGCATTTTTGTCATTTGATTCTTCAAGAATTATTTCTAAATTTCCATTTTCTCTTTTTTCAAATTTCTCAAAGGCTTCTGACCTAGGTCAGAAAAATATCCCTCTCTGACTATAGTCAACATTTGTCACAAAAATTCAAATATTTTCGAAATGACGAAAAAGAAATCGTAGGACAAATACACCACCAACACCCCTTTTCTCCTACCTCTCTTCCTCGGATGAGTTGAAGGGCTCACTTCTACCTAATCTTTGTTAAAATAATAAATATTCAAAACAAAGTTAATAATTAGAAATGGGATTTGAGAATTCTGTAATCATTGGGGAAATGAATTAATTTGGTGAATTAATTTTGATTTAATGATTTCCGATTAATTGTTGATGTGAGTAAAGGTTTGATTTGGTAGCTGATTTATAATTGTTTCATTTAGCATTTTAGATTCAACTTGGTAATGAATATAACTCTAATTTTCCGCTTCGGTTTCAGACAAATTCAGGATAGTACAAAGATTCATGACATTCAATAAAAAAAATTAATTAAAACTTTAATTTTTTAATTTATATCGTATTCCGTTATATTTTCTTTGATAATCTCAAATAGCTTCATTTCAAATTAATAATTTCATTCATTTGTTTTAATGACCTGATTTCCAAGGTCATATTCTCTTAATTTTCATATTGTTACATTCTTTAATTTTGTTGGGGTTAACAAAGTTCACAAAAGTGAAATGGGAAATCAATAAAAATTAAATAATAAAAAAAATTTCGAAATAAAAATTAAAAAGGCAAAATCAAATGAAGAGACAAATCCAAATATAATAAAATAAAATCGATTGGGGGTCCCCCAGAAGGAAATATTTAATAAAAAAGAAATTAATTAAAAATTAATTGGCTAATTGGAAACCCCAGCTAATGTGAAGTCCGAGCCAACAGAAAACCCGGAACGTCAACAAATTTTCTAATTACGGAAAACGAAATTGGTTGACGAAAAAACCCGCGATAAAAAGGGGAACCTGCCTCCAAAATAACTATTGTAAATAAATGCAAACCCCGGGAGCCCACAAATAACTAATTTGATTTTGGACAGAGAAATGTCAAAAATGCCAAAACCAATTTATTTTGCGGGCGACTTGATTTGCGAGATGAGTATAAAAGGAAAAGGCAGATCAACAAAATTGCCAGTTGGCCGAAGAGAATATTTCAGAGAGCGGAGTAAAGAGGGTAATGATAAATCAACCAGCCAAACAAATAAAATTCTTGCGCACCATACAGGGATATCTCCCTTTGGAAGACGTACCCTATGCATTGAATTTTGTGAAATCGTGCAGAGTAATTGTGTAGAGTATTGTGGATTGAATTGATTTTTGTGAAAGTTGTGAATAAAATTGTGACTTATAAATTCGAAATAAATCTTATTGTGTTGGTTTAATTGAATTGATTAAAGAAGGATACCAAGGAGTCAGACCTTAGCACCGACTTTCAATATAAAAACCCAACATATTTGGTGTGATCAAAGTCGGTCAAGAGATTGATAGTAAAACGAATATTGTTCAAAGAATATTGTAGAAGGAAGTAAAAGTCGTTGAAAACTTTGTGAATTTGTGAAACTAGTGGAAAATTGAAATATTGTGAATTGGTGAAGTGAAAAAAAAATAAATATATATTATTAGGAAAAATTTATTAGTAAAATGAAAATTCAAGATTAAAACGAAAGGTAAATTTTATAATTGTAATAGTTTGAAATTTAGACTAGTGAAACCTGTGTTGACAAGATCATTTTACAATTTGAGAAGCCAAAGAAAAGTTGAAATCATAATGAGTACTTCAAGACAATCCATCAATACCAATAATAATGGCGAAACACCCTATCTACGGTTATAATGGGAAATAGCAAAGGAGGTAATGATTATGTCAGTTGACAAAAACTACCATTCACTCAATACGGAGGAGATCCTGTGGAATTTGTCGACTTTATGGCGGATTTTTATATGAACGCTACAGCCTACCGTTGGAGCCAGTAGATAATGGTACAAAGATTGCTGTTATATTTAAAAGGAGCAGCCAGAGAAGCATGGCAACAAATTGACAAAAGACCAATAGCTAATGACTGGACAAAATTGAAAAATGCTCTAGCAGCAAAGTTAATCGATTGTGATGTTAATAGAATAATGCGACAAAAGTTCTACAACAGAGTGCAGAAGTTTGATGAATCGGTAAGTGAATTTGCTTACCATTTAACTACTCTTGCAGAAAAGGCTTTTGAATTGAAACTAGACCATGCTGATGTTGCAAAGCAGGTAAAGCAGTTGTTACAGGATCAATTCTTGACAGGAGTTAAAAAGAAAATTAAAAAGGCTTTATGTTATGTAGATTTTAATAACTTTGATGAGTTAATTAAGAAAGCAATGAAAATTGAACTGAATTTGAAAAGCGCACAGACCAAGTCAGAATCGTTTGCAATCATAACTGAAGCCAGAGAGATCAATAAGTCAATTTAGAAATAATCGACTCCAACAAGCAAGTAGCCCATCACCCAAGTGCAGGTCAAAGTTTGAATCAAATAAGACGACAGATATTCAGAATGATGGAAAAGAAATTCCAATTCAATGTAGTTATTGCCACAGGCTGTGGCACTACGTTAATCAATGTTGGCTCAAAAATAGATCTCAAAAGAGCCCAATTCAAATCCAGTGCGATTACTGCCAAAAAGTGGGGCATGATAGTAATCAATGCTGGTTCAAGAATAATGTGCAGTAAAGCCCAAAACAAATGCGATCAGATTGGGTGAAGGGTAATGGTGAGAAAAATTTTAATAAAATAATCACAAGTGATCAGCGAACTAATGTTAACGCTCAATGCTATAATTGCGGCAGAAAAGGTCATATCACCTGCAAATTAAATCTTCAAAGTCAAATTCAGTGTCACTCATGCAGAGGTTATGGACATATGGCCAGATCATGTCCAAAGAATGCAAATAAATTTCAGAAGTCAATATTAAAGAAGTCAATTAGATTTAAAGGTGACAAATCGCAGATAGACAATGTAGCTTTTTTTGCAACCAGATAATATCAATTAAAAAATGGAAAAAGAAGTGAGAGAAATGGGTCAACTTTTGGATCGCTTGATGTCAAAGTTTGAATCAGATGATGAATATGATACTCACATGATGTATGATTCGCAAGAAAATTGACTGAGAATGAGTTGAAGATGAGAAACATAAAAGATGATTTGCAAAGTGAAAAGGCGACAATGATTGTGTACAAAATTCGAAAATTAATAGAAAATAATGAAATAGAGGCGACGAAAATATTGAAGTCGTTAACAGAATTGAATCAATTATCTTTGAGTATGAGAAAGTTAAAGAGTGTAATTAGTTTGTGTGCAAAGTACTATAATATGAGCAGAAAGCATAAAGATGAGATTAAAGAATTAATGAAAATATTTGGAAAATCGTTTAGAGAAAATAAATGGTTAGATTTTATTTTTGTTCATGTGATTGATGAAATGATTGAAAGTGTAACCTGTTGTCGTTGTGAAGTAAATGATTGTGTTAAAGATTTGAAATATAGATTAAAGGAGAAACATGAAGGATGGCTAGTGGAGTTAAAATTTAATAATAAGTATTTAGAAAATGATGAATTTTTGATAGATTGTGGAATTATACCGGGAAATAAAATGAGTTACAAATAGCATGTATGATTACCGATAAGGTGCTGAGTGAAATTGGTGAAAATGAAATGGTAAAAAGGAGCTCGAGAGAAATTTTAAATGAGTTCCAGGATAGTTTATGTATTAGAGATAAAAATGAAATAAATAATAAATTAGAATTAATTGAGGAATCGGAATGGGAAACAGAAAGTAAATTGGAGATTGTATAGATGATAAGACCATTTTTATATGGAAAAACTAGATATGCTGAAAAGTTAAAAGAATTAATGAGGAAATTAGGCAGAGATTTGAGAGAGGCTAGAGTTGAATTAAAACAATTTGTAGTAGCAGTTAATTACGAAATTTACAGGAAAACTGAGTATACAGAAGAGAATTGGTGCCCAAAAGTCAAAAGACTAAGGTAGAGAGCTGCTAAACTTATGGGAAAAGATGGAATTATTATCAGATACCGAAGAAGAAGAAAGAGAAATAAAAGAAAATAAAGGAAACATGGAAAAAGAAGACGAAATAATTGAAAATAGAGAAAGCAATGAAAATGAAAAGGCGGATGTTCAAAATGAGTGCGGTATTAAAGATGAGTTTATAGAATTAGAAAGGCAAAAGAAGCTTAGTGTTCGGAAAACAAGGTAAGCGATGAGAAATGAAGGTTAAAACTTTGTATGACATGAAAAAGTATTTAGTGAAATTAGAACAGGATGTCGACGAAACGAAAGAAATGTTGAGAGGTCTCGTTAAAATAGTGTATCCGATGTTTGAAATAGAAATAGAAGTGAACGATGAACTAAAAGGGATAGTTAAAGAAATGAAAAATCGACTTCTTGACGTTGTTCAAAAGTTTTGGCATTTAGATGCGTTTTGTGAGAGAGCAATAATTGAAGACTTAACCAAAGATGGAACTAATGAGGAAGTAGCGCTAACATGTTTAACCTATGCTATTTTAGAAATTAGGACTCATGCTTTTTTGTAAAGTTGAATGACTTGAATAATCTGATAGATATTGCTACTCGGTTAATAACCGAATTTTTGATGAGTTGGGTGAAAGAAAAAGGTGGTTGTAAAACAGTGTGCCCACATCCTTCAATACAATAAAATGAAAATTGGGAGTTAAATTCACCACCAAGACGGTTAAATGAAAGAGCTAGAGAAGAATGTAGGAAATCAATGATTTTTCCATGGTCCATGTTTATGATGATCATATTTTGTGCAATAACTACATAGTCAGCGTCTCTCGTTGCATACTACTGCTCGCAAACAGAGATGGGAAAGATTTATTCAGTGGTAGATATGTCAGAATGCCAAGATGCATACCTGAGTAAACTAAAAATCAAAAATGATGTAAAATATTATGTGTACGAAGAGTCAGATTTACGGAGAGCTCCAGTGAGAGAATTTATTGTTAAACTTACAACGTTTGTATTCTATTGTGGCAAACACCAGTTGAGGTCCTCCCAGAAAATTGTTTATCTGCTTTACAAACGGGTAAGTAAAAAATAAGCTCAGAAATTCGATTAAGAGCTAAAGTGAACCATAGAATACCAGAAACAGTAGTTGTGAAAGGGTTACTGAAAGCAAATGGAGATTGTGAAGGAGAACCATACAAAATGAATGGTAAAATTGTGCAAAAATCAGTTGTATTGGAAGAATATTTAACTGAGTTGAGAGAGTTTGAAGGAGCCTTTGGCGATGATAGAGGCAAATTACAAACACACCCATTTTGTAATATGAGACAGACAAATTGTCAAACTGGAGAATCAATCCTTGTCTATAATGTGGAAACAAATAAATGCAATTAGCACATCTAAAAACCAGGAATTTTAAAGAGTTAATTGAAGAGCAGTTTATAGAAAGACCTGATAGTTTTAATGCAAACTATAAATTTAATAATACAATTAAAACAATCCCAGTGTGAACGACACAAATTAGTACAGTTCTTATGTCAACGTTACCAGCAGATGGTATGCGATTCATAAAAAAAGGATATTACTAGTAAATGTGGCCTTAAATGATCTTAAATGACTGCAAGTTAAACAAAAGCATTCTCCGAAATCGTATGTCAATGGCGGTTACAAATCTAAATTTAGTAGCACCTATGTTAATATCAGAAAGTTTGCGAGAATATTTGGGGAAGCATTATATAGTTACAAATGCAAGGAAGTCACTGTGGAATTTCCTAAGTGTGAAAAAGGTACAAATGAATTACCCCGTGAGTATCGGCGGGAAAGTGCGATTTATGGAACCAATAACGCGAATATCGCTGGAGGAAAAAAGTAAATCAAAGATTTCACAATGTATTCGATTACTAGCTCCGTTGTATAGTTTAACTTCAGATATGTTGAAAGGTCTCGTTAAAATAATGTATCCAATGTTTGAAATAGAAATAGAAGTGGACGATTTTTATTAAAAAATAATAAGTCATTATTACTATTTTTATTATTAATATTTTCATTATGTTTTTTAAGGTCATTCAAATTGTCTTAAGGTCATAGTACTTTTAAACATTTTAAAATTTTAATTTACTACTTATTTTTATAAGTAGCATTTCAATATTTTTTTATTGTTATTGTATTATTATTATTATTATTATTATTATTATATCATTATTATTACAAGTTAATATTATTATTAAATTTTCGCATTATTATTATTTTTATTATAATTATTATTATTCTTTTATTTTTATTATTATTATTATTAATATTATTATATTTATTATTATTTTTATATTTAATTTTTATATAAATTTAAAATTTTTTGGTAAGCGAATTAAATATCACGTAATAATTTCGGTTATTTGAAACCAAATAATAAGCTGAATTGATATAATAATTTATAATAGAGTTATATAATGCGTTACCCAAGGATTTATTGAACATAGTGTATAGCATCAACAAATTGACGAATCAATAAAATAAAATCATCAGGTCTGAACAGGAGGTTTCACGATTTAATCCAATAGCTTTAGAGAAAAAAAACTCACTGAAATTTGACAATTCCTGTGGAAAATATTTCACCCAAATGAACTTCATAAATGAAATATTTAACACTTCTTTTTCGGGTTCATTGAAAATTGAGTAAATTTTAGCTATAATTTCACTGACTCCATTCGCTTTACAACTCTCGTGGTAATTTTATGTTCCTTAATGCTGGCTCTTGAATTCCTTCTCGAATCGTGACACATAAGTTCGTTAATATTGTACAGACACCTGTAAACGGGAATTGATATAATCGTTTCTTGTGTATATCAATAATCAAGTGTAAGTCAATAGGTGGAAATAAAAAGGAATTTAAATAAATGTTTTTGGTCTATGAAAGTTGAATGTTGGTTGAAAGCAAATGTTTATTGATAAAATGCAGTAAAATGCAGTTAAATGCTGTAAGTTCGATAGTTTCAGTTATGTTGCAATATCAATATTGTAAAATCAATCATGGTGAATGGTACTTATGTAAACAAGTATTGTGATGTTTTGAATAAAATAACTAGGTTTTTTTAATAAATTATAAATACATTATAGATTTATTGAATATTGAGATGGTGTTCTTATATTCCTTGAATCGTGACTCACGAAATCGGTAATATTATATAGACAACTGCAAAAGGTTAATCAACACGATATGCAATATTCAAATTGAATATTCATTAATATGCAATATTCGGATTGAATAGATAATCACTAATATTAATATTCTAATTCAATAGATAATCATTAATTGATAATATTCAAATATAATTGATAATTATAAATGGGCAAAATTCGAGTTTAATTGGTAATTATAAATATGCAAAATTAAAATTTAGTTGATAATCATTAATATGAATAGTCAAATTATGTATTGATTAATATTAATATTTAAATTCAATAGATAATTATTAATATGCAATATTCTAATTTAATCGATAATCATTAATATGCAATATCTGAATTAAATATTAATAAAGATATTATCATATGAACTTTTAGCTTTTTGTAATGTATTCTTTATGAGATCTTACTAATGTAATAATGCCTGAATATGCCAAATATATCAATGCCACAGCTAATATGTGTGATATAACATAATCGGCCAATTTTCATAGATTCAGAATTAAATGATTTACGATGGTAATTTACCCATTATTTACAAATTATTATAAAATCTATCCGACATTGATAGCGATTAAAAATATAATTATGAAGCACATAATATAAATATATAATAAATTATCGTTGTTAATGGGCAATTTAAGAGGCACCAAATTCAAAATCAATGTAAACAGATTAATTAATCCATCAGGAGAATTTTAATGGATATTTCAAGTGATTTTTTTTTATTGGATTGCCACTATAAGCAAAACATTACTTTTATGAGGAGTAAAAGTAATGTTTGATTTTTTTTATTTTCCAATCACATTATATTTATATTAATTAAAAATATATATTTGATTAATAATCAGTAAAGCTATCGATGATTTTTAATATTGACGAATTTTTAGACGTCTTTTTCAAGTGATTACGATGCTTATCTATTGAATAAAAATATAAGTTACAATCTCTTCTAAATTCATAATATAATTTCTACTAAATTTTATTAAAATCAAAAACGTATATTTATTTCTGAATATTAAAACAATGTTTTTAATATTCATTATTGGACATCACTCTCCTCCTCTTCATTTTCTTTGTACTTCTTCAGACATTCGATTCTTCTTGATTTGTTTGATTGTGAAAATTGTCAATAATAAAATCAATAATAAAAATTAAAAAAATTAATTAATTCGAATTCTAAGTATAACTGAAATTCAAATTTAAATCCAAATTTAATTTCAAATTCAAATTCAAATTCATACAAATTCAAATTTAATCTGTATCAAATGTAACTTCATTAGCGGCTGTAAAGGGATGATCTTCGACGTATGGACAAAAGTCAAAGATGTTACTCTCATCTATTTTTTATTGTTAAATGAATGCAATAATTATCATTATGTTGGAGTACCCAATATCAGTCGAATAATGAATTGTCATTCTAATGATGAAGTTACAGTTCTCATACTATGTATCTGGTGTTCAAAATTGTCTTAATAGATTCCCAAGGCAATCACCTATGATAAACATTTAGCTTTATGTGAGAAAAATCAGCTTGGAACAACATTATATGTAATGTCTACAGAGAAGGAACTCAGATTCAAGGATTGGTCAAAGACTGTGACTCCACTCTTTGCTGTATATGCTGACTTCGAATCTATATTTGCAGAAGATCAGCAATATCATTAAAAACACCTGCCAATTTCAACCGATCTTTTGGTGATGAATGATTTTACTGGAGCCTCATGTTATCGACAGTTTATTGGAGCAAATTGTAAATTTGATTTCATAAAGAAAGTTGAGGAAATCGCTGAAAATGATACCAATAAATATTACAAAAGAAGTGGTAAGCAACCTCTAATGCTCAATCAGGAGCAACAAATGTCTTTTAATATACAGACATTTTGCTACATCTGAAAGAAACACTGTGAACATTTGGTACGAGATTATGATCATTTCAGTGGCAAAAATTTAGTGGCTACTTGTAATTAATGTAATATATCCCGAAGATTGCGTCGAATGCTTCCGGTAGTATTTCATAACCTCAAAGGTTATGATATGCACCACATTTTAAAATATGGTATAAATAAATTCCCACATTGGAACTTGACTTGTATTTCAACAACAACAGAGACATTGTTAACGCTTGTAGAACATAGGAAGCAAATAAATATCAAATTCATAGATTCATTCCAGTTTTGTAAATTCTAAAAGCTTTAAAAACTACTGAGAACTCATTACTTGTGAAGCCTTGATGATAAAACTACTTAAAACAAAAACCTACATCGTGCACGCGCATTTTGATAGTTTTTGATTAATTTTATTATGCTTAATAAAATTTCATTGGACTCCGAAAATTTAATAATGTAATTATTAATAACCCAATAAGTATAATCATTTATTGAAGTTGTTTAGTGCTTGGTTATGATAATATTAATAATACGGTTAGTAAGTTCATACATTTTAACTTGTAAAAGGAGGATAAAGTTAATAGAGTACGAATATAATTTAATTATTGAACGATAAAACTTAAAACCGAGCACATGTCTTTTAACGACAACTCATTAACTCCAAGGTACGTATGGTCTACTGTAGCATAAGCTTTGCGGATGACCAACCACTGAAACACAATTTCAGCGTTGCCTAGCAAACGCACTCCGAGTAGAAGCAAAACTATTTTTTCTAGATTTTTCTTGCAACGACAAACTAGATTTTTAAACAAAAACCAAGGAACTAACTAGGTTTTCGTTTTTAATCGATGATGATAGTCGAACCTGTCGAAGTATATTGTTTAACTTATGTTCAAGTGGCTCTTTCAAATATTTATTCCAGTTCCATGTTGATGTTTAAGTAAATAATAATAACATTGACGATTGAAACAAAATATGTTTTATTTTAACTGTAGAAATTTCAAAGCGCCGTAAAACAAATGGAATAACGTTTCGTTATACTTCAAATAAATTAAAATAAAGAATATAAATTCTGCAAAACATTCACATGTCATAATGGGGAAGCAGGATTTATTTCACACTTTTCCAGAATTGGCTGTTGTTTTCTTGTTCGACCACATAAATTCACTAAATATAAATAAATGAATTCAAAGATTTCAAACAAACCAACGACACTCATTCCTAACCACAGTCCCATCAATCCTCCAATGTCAGACAGTAATTCCGAAAAGGGATACTCATATTCTTCTTTATATAAATCCCCTTTTTGAGTTTCCCGTTTTATTGCGATTCCTATAAAGTTATCGCGCATTCTCTCAAAATACTTTTTATTATCGAATTTTTCAGTGAGATGGCGAGAATATTTTTTTATTAGTCTCTGGCGTCTTTGATTTGTCAATCCACTCCAAAACTCGACAAATAATTCCTTCTCTTTTTCAATGCCATACTTGACTTCTTTGCACTTAATAAACCGGTAATGTTCACAATTGGAATGTAAAATATTCATGAATGCTTTATAACTTTGAAATCTCCTAAAGACATCAACCATGCATTTGGCGTTTTGAAGAATTTCTTCTTCGGAATAAAACGTTCCATTTAAACAAATTCTCGGCTGTCCAGTTTTGTTTTTGTAAATCGGCAAAAACGGACTGTAACAATTGCAATTCCTAACAAACAATCTCTGGCTTTCCACTCTCTTGCAATCATCATAATGACCTTCAAAGGTCGAGGTTGATTTCAAAAGCGCATCATATAATTCGACAACATATTTTTCATTTCGACACTTTCGTTGAACACCTTTTAATTCGTACCGACTTTGCGAGAGGGAAATTATATTGTTAAATCCGGGTGCTAACAATATTTCGTTTCTACGGGGAAATGAGTTTCTATTGCTAATATAGAGGAATACCGAACGGTGCAAATAGCTTGAGTTAAACAGAAAATAACTTTCCAGGTTAAATTTCAGGTTAAAATTCACAGACTTTATTGAGTTTTGATTAATAAATTTAGATCTATCAATATGGAAAGTGAAACATGGGATATTGTTTCCGATTTGAACGAGTTGAGTTGTAAATAATGGCTTCAAATCTTCGTCAATGGACGTCACGGCCTTGACAGAATAATCAACGTTATAATAAATCCCTTCTTGTATTTTGTTAAAATTTATCCCAATTACATGAGACTGGAAGTCGTCCACTTTCAATTTATACGGATCAGCGCTCGACATAGCTATGGTTCTCTCTTCCAATTCATAATCAGTATTATTTTTTCCAATGATGATTTTGAAAACCTTGGTTTCATTTGCTAATCGTTCTACAATTCTTTTTGTTTTACTGACAACTTCTGCCCAATGATTGTATGCTTGTGAATTTTCTCCGAAATAAAACGGTGCCGTTGGTTTGCAAAATGTCATATCTGGCCAAATGAACGGCTCGTGGTTCAATATATGACTAAATAAAACTGGATTGGAAAAATACTTTATTAAAATAAATGCAATGTTAATAAAGATTCCAATAATGCCGAAAATGAAAAGAAAAATCCATAACAATTTGATAATTTGACTTTTTGCACTGTGAATATGGCTTACTCCGTGAATTGTGCTGCTTTCTATTAATTCAATCATGTTGTGAATATAAATGATTTATCTAATTGTTTTATGCGATAATAATTTAGAGATTGCCCAATCAAATTTAAGATGAAATTCACCAATAATAATTAAATAATTTAATTGATGTTTTTGAACACAAAATTAATAAGTGGACAAAATTTAAGGAAAACAAGAAATATTCGACAAAACACGGTAATTGAGCAAATTTCGTTTTTAAAATAATAAACTTAAAAATCACTGATTATACCGGCACACGTTGAAATTTATATTTTTGATATTCATTTCAATAAATTAAAACAACAAAATTTGTATTCAACAGTAAATTTTTTAACAACACTATAAATTTAGTTATTCAAACTGATTGTGAAATAAAATAATCACAAGCAATTATTAAAAATACCCCTGTAAATACCAAGGGACAATAAATAGTACCTACATGGACATTTTTTTGGACCTCAAATAAAATGCTAAAATAAATGCGAATGTAAATCAACATTATTGTATTTAGTTTTTTGTATAAAATCAATGAATTTCTGCCATTTTTGTAATGGATGCTAAGTTAGGAATTTTTTAAAGTTAGAAAGTTAGGCTGGTGTCATGGGTGAAACTTAATTTGTTTGAATCATTCATACTTTATTTAGGCTTACCATTCTTGATCGTGACACTTCTCTTCCCGAGAGTTTAGGCTACCTCATCCCGACGCCCCACAATTTTAACATCAACCATGCACCCATGGGTAAGCCAATGTTGGTACTGTACATAGTAGCCGAAGCGCAGACAAGTGAGTGCCCACTTTGGCACTTTTGCTTACTAGTCCTTGACTGCCAATAGAAGGTCTTACGTCATTCACTTCTATTTCAATACTGCCTTTCCGAAATTAACTCAATTCCACATGATCCTTCACTAGCCTTATGTATACACGAGTGGACATAAGTTGTAATTACACTTAAGGGAATTAACTTCTATCTAACACTAACAGTTAATAAAATTGTTGATTTAAAAAACCAGAGCAAGATGATGCTTTGGAATAAAACTGGAATAATGTTTAGTTGGCGGGCGAGATCATGGTCCGGCATCTTGCTTTGCAACTCAGCCTCGGAGAACCTCTGCATTAAGACTGCGCTCTGTTCTGAAATCACAATTCCCTCGGAACGACTCTCCGAGATGAGGTCATCCCTCCTCCAAGTGAGCCTACTAATGCGCTTTCAACTTCTCAGTGACAAACCAGTACCCTTGAGACGTTTATATTTCATTTGAAATTTCTGGAATCGTGCTGTTATGGTGGTCTCGGATGTTGATGTAGTATTATTAGGCTTCGGAATTTTTAGTATTTTGAAGGTCGACATAATGATAATATTTCCGGAAAGTTTCAATGGGAATAAGAGGTTTAATCGGAAGAGAAATGATAAAAAGGGTAAACGAATATTTAAGTTAGAACAATATTAACTGTCCACAGCATACCTACTCAAACAATCATCAGTCACGCAATCATAACCCATCAAATTTGCTCATTTATGTATGCATTATATTTCATTACACCTGATTCAGTTCATTAAAAACTTCTATAATAGAAGTTTTAAGGAACAAACAATTACAATTATGATTAAGTTTATGAATTAGCCATTTTTAAAATGGCTGAAAGGTAAATTTTTTAATAAAGTATATTTTAGGGCTTGGATTGTGATCTCGAATATTTATGAGATCATTATTCAAGATCATTATTCATCAACGTGTATTTTAAATTTACTTTTATTAATTTTCTTTGCGTTTTTTAGGAATTTATTCCAATTTATGTAAATGAATGGAATTATTTTCGAATAAAAGTCCGATTAATTGAAAACTAAAATTTATTATTAAAAAGTTTCTATATTCGAAAAAACTATTTCTCTGTTCCTTGGAAATTCGTTTTGGCTGCCATCTTTTTTACCTTTTGATAAATCCAAATTTTTGATATTTATTGATTTTATGAGGCTTTGGAAATTTCCGTTAATTTCCCAAATTTATAAAAATCTTCCCCATTTTAAATGGTATTAATGATTTGGATTTTATATACTTTATAAAAAATATTATTTTTAAATTTAAGTTATTGGAAAAATTATGTTTTCCGTTTTTTTTAAACTCCTCATTTGAAGGATCTGGTTCCACTGCTCCTGGTAAATTTCAAATGAGGCAAAAACTCAATTTATTTTAAGTACAAGTTAAATGTTACATTGTTATTTCTTCATCTCCTCAAAAACTTAGATTTTCGATGGATATTTTTGAGATATCCGAAAAGTTGTAAAAATATTAAATTGATTGAATTTCATGAAAAATCTTACGAAATTATTTCTTAATTTTCTCTACAACTCTAAGTAGAGTTATTGGTATTTTTTTCCAAAAAGGTCGGTTTTAATTTAAAAAAACTTGTCTAAAAAGTTACTAAAAATAGTTTTATATAGAGTTTTTATTGAACTAAACATTTCTACATTTTGAAAGTTTGCATGCATTATTTATTATTTATTATGTTTTTACGTTTAAAAAAAGTTTTCTTTAAATTCCTTCCTTCCTATAATATAATTTTTTATTCAGTTGAACAAATTACATGCAGACACGGGTAAGTATGTATGTTCCTATATTACACCAAGCCACGCTGAGACAAATCACCTATAATATAAAACAAAAATCAATAAATTTATAGCATATAAACACATCAACTCACCTTGAGGTTGTTTGTAAAATAGTCACTGAGACAAACCCTACACTATGAAAAATCAAAAAGTGAGAGAGAAATAAAATAATGCACATTAACACAACCCATAATAAAACATGCATGTAAACTTTTAACATGTAGCCATCAGAAGTTGAAAAAACCCCTATAATAAATTAATTTATAGACATTTTTGAGATAATTTTAAAAACAAAAGTGATGGAAAAATTTTTTAATTTCAATTTTCAGCATTTTGCTAGGAAATTTCAAGTAAATGAGGATGTATCTTCATAAGATTTACCCTTAAAACTAAAAGTAATTTAATTTTTCAGACATTTCTGTCCAAAAACACAAAACTTGAAATCCGAAAAAAAGCATAAATTGTAAATTATATTGGTAAGTTTTAAAAAATAATCACAATTATTTTGTGTATATATTCGAAGAGTCTTTTCAAAAGATGTATAAAAAATATAATTATTTAATGCAATTAATAATTTTATAACTTCAAAAACAATTTAACTCACTTTTTTTGAATAATTTCCGAAAAATAATTTATCATAAAATAAATCATTTCCTGAATATTCATAATCATTATTAATTATTATATACAAGAGCTTGTAGATCAAAAGTTATAATAATAAGTTTGAATAATGATTTAATTTTCTTGTAAAATCATAATTCAACTCTTAAAACTTTATAACTTTAAGCTTATAACTTTAAAATATCACTTACTTTGCAGCCATTTCAGAAATGGCTGAAATCCATTAAATTTTCTCAAAAAATAAATTCCAATAAGTTGATTTATGTTTCAACTTGCATTATAGCGGAATTTATATGAACTTCGCTTGGTGTATAACTATTGATTTTTTTATTTTATTATAGTTTTTAATGAACTGAAACAGGTGTATGTCGTGATTGTGGGTTATTTCGAGGCGATGTGCATTTCTTACAAGAGAAGAGTGATGCTGAAAATGTCACCGTTTTGTGTGATAAGTGTTTTAAGACAACTAATTGCTTTGCATAAAAAATTATCATGAAAACTTTTTTACTTGAAATTTATGAGCAAAACCTCAAAATTGAAATTAAAATTTTTTCCATCACTTTTGTTTTTAAAAATATCTCAAAAATGTCTATAAATTAAATTATTATAGGGTTTTTTCAACTTCTGATGGCTACATGTTAAAAGTTTACATGCATGTTTTATTATGGTTGTGTTAATGTGCATTATTTTATTTCTCTATCACTTTTGATTTTCTATAGTGTAGGGTTTGTCTCATTGACTATTTTACAAACAACCTCAAGATGAGTTGATGTGTTTATATGCTATAAATTTATTGATTTTTGTTTTATATTATAGGTGATTTGTCTCAATATGGCTTGGTGTATGCAGGTATTTTCATTATTCTGCGGTAGGTGTTTTCTTATATTTAATGTAATTTCTGTGAATGAGCCTATGGTTATCATGAATGATGGTTCTGTTATTTATGTCATTGCAGTAGGATCTTTCACGATTGACTACCTTTCAATTAAATTCACTTTAAATGAATAAGCTGGCTACCACTGGCGCACTACATGACATTTTGTTTATCTAGCTTAGTGACTGGTTATCTGTAGAGAAGTCCATGCTTGCATTTGCCAATTTAATTTAGCTCGTTATCTTATATTGAAGAATAATGTTGGTAGTATTGTTGTGACAATTGCAAAACGTATTTTCGGGTATTATAACTAGGGTCTAATTTAATAAATACTCGCATCTACTCTCCTGCGTCCACTGCAGCCACTAACGCATTGAACTGTAATCAGTAAGGAAAAAACAACCCTAATTCATCTTTCAGTAATTGATAGTTCCTATATTTGGTTGTATCTCTGAAATATTTCGACAGGTTTTAAATAAAAGATTCTTACTTAAGAATTTATTTAATGTCATCCTTTAAACTCAAATTGCTATTGCAAGATTTTTCTCTCTTATCAATCCTGCCAACGTCCTGCTTTCGAGATTAGCGAACACGAGGCTTGACCTGTCCCAGCGGACATGGAAGGGTGAGAACGAGCCAACTAACACATACCGACATTCCAAAAATTAACTGCAGGAATCCAGTGTTGGCCAACCGTTCTCAGACTTATATGTATAGCATAAATATAAATGAATTTAGGGGGACCTACCTAGTAAATGCCAAATGACATTGCGGTAATCCAGAATAAAAGTTACTTAGAAAAAATCATAAACTATACAAGATGTATTAAATGACAAAGTTAATTATTAATGTTTTTATTTCTTTCTCCTTAATTTTCTCTGATTTTTAATATTATTTTTTAAAATTTTTCGTAATTTTTATTTTTATTATTTTATTGTTTTTCTTAGCCATTTTTATTTTTGGTCACTCGATATTTTATTTTTGGTGTATTTTCTAAACCTTCTTTTGCAAGGTTTTGGCGGTTTTATGTACTGACTTTATGTCTCGTTCAGCAGCTGTAGGCATTTCAATATTTTATTAATATTTGTTTATTTAACTTTTGTTTTGTTTTTAATTTGTTTAATTGGTGTTAATTTTATTTTTAAATTCTGCTTGCGATGTATGTATATTTTTCTAGCAGCCATATTAATAATTTCAAAAGATTAATTAATTTTATTTTTTCTTCAAATGGTGGCTTATAGGGCAGTAGTTTTAGGAGTTGGATTATGATTTTATAACGAAAGAAATCATTATTCAAGCTCTTATATATTACTTGTTCTTATATGCATCTTATACACATATTATTATTTATAATATTTATGAATATTCAGGAAATGATTTTTTTTACTATGAGTTATTTTTTTAAATTTATTCAAAATAAAGTGAGTTAATTTTTTTTGAAGTAATAATAATAATTAATCGACATAAATGTATTTTCTTTAATGCACCTGAGAAAATATTTTTAAATATGTGCATAATAATTAATCAAATCCTTGTAATCTTCTTTCCTCAGCTCCTTATCCAGTCCTTCCTTCAGCCAATAGAATAAGGATTGAAAAAACATGGAACTGAATCCACCTGCCCTTCATATATAGTATTCCTAATTTTGAATTTGATCTTGCTGAACACACTTTAATATGGTTCAGGATTATTTACAATTTATGATTTAGTGTTGTATTGTTTCGGCAGAAATGTTTTGAAATATTAAATGAATTTTAAAATAAACCTTAAGTAATTACATCCGCATTTACACGAAAATTCGAAGCAGAATCCACCGTTTTTTTCTCTAAAAATGTCTCAGAAATTTCTATAATTAAGTTATTAAAAGAGTTTATCTTAACGCAAATTGACTATATGTTGAAAGTTTGTATGCATTTTTTATTTTGTGTTATATTTGTGTGCATTATTTTATTTTTCTACCAATTTTTAATTATCTATAGTGTAGGGTTTTTCTACCTGCTTGTTCAAAGAACAACATCAAAAGGACCTCTATAAAGTACGTCACGCTCCATTGGGGGTCTAAGAAAATGTGACCGTTTGTGACAAGGGGGATGTATGACGTCACACATTTATTTTTTAAATTTTTTTTCTATTTTTTTAGAAGAATTTATTAGCTTTAAAAATAATTTTCAAAAATTTTGTGAAATATTTGAATTAGTTTTATGTCAAAATAACATGAAATGCGTATCTGGTGAGTTTGTTGTTAATGTTTCCTCTCGTTATGAGCGCATGTATGCTGTTACAAAGCCTTGTTATATGTACAACTTTACTTTCGTGTTTATTAAAAATTTTTATTTGAATTTGTAATGTACTTTAAAGGAGGGGTCCGAGATTTGTGATATTTTGTGACAAGGGAAGATAGTAAGTTCAAATTGGTAAAAAATAACGTGATGTACTTTGTAGACGGCCCAAAAGGTTAGTTAATATGTATCTATATTATAAAGTTATTGATTTTTATTTTACATTATAGAAAATTTATCTCAAAACAGCTTGGTGTAAATAAATAAACTAATCTGTAATAAGTGTGGGTGGGTTTCATAGAAAAAAATAAAATAAAATAAGAGCTGCGAGGCATGGTCATAGTTGGGGTGTCGAGTCTGATTATCTAAAAAATGCATCGCTGAAATTTTGTTTTTATATTTATCTTAATCTATTTAGAAAACAATGGTGCCAGGATGTTTCAGCTAATTTTTTGATTGGTTGATTTTTTCAAAAATAAGCTGAAACATCTGGACACGAAAAAACCTTTTTATCCTAAATATAGGTTATAAATATTTGAACGACAACCTTAAAAAATCGAAACAATTAGACTTGAAAAAAGGTTTTCTATAATTGTAGGATAACAGTAAACCATAGGTATTCAAATAATATAATATATATGTATGTGTATGTTGAATTTGTATGATTGAAGATTATGTAATATATGTCTGAATGTCAAAGGTGTGATTTATGTGATTTATGTATGCATGTGTGTATCTTGCTCAAGATAATTACAATATAATAATTTCCTCCTGAGAGTTTCTCACTTGTAAAATTGAATGCGTATATTCCATCACCGAAAATCTTTACCGTCGGAAACAATTAGAAGATTTTATGATTTAACTCAAACCCCAACGCAATTGCAAAAAACGTTCATAAGAGCATTCATGTCAACGGAAGCGGCTAAATTATATGAAGGAGTAAATGAAGAAATTGACAGTTATGAAGAAAGATGCAGAAAAGTCTTCGAATAGCCTTCAAATTTAGGAAGAGATTTAAATGAAGCTATTCGATACAAAAAAGGAAATGAATCGATTCAAGACTTCTTTAGAACAATTGATTGATTCGCAGAAAATGTCTTAAGACACGAATTATCGAAAGAGAAATTAACTGCCTTTTTATTGCAAAATGCAATAGAAGATAGAGATATAGAAAGAGAAATAAAGATGAGAAATATTTCCAGTGTCAAAGAGATTAAAGAGATTATTACAAAGATAGAAGAAATTAATACAGAAACGAAAAACGAAGATATTGCTGCTATTAAGCCATTAAAAAGAAGTTATGCAAATGTGATCCAAAATCAAAATCAATATTTAGCTCAACAATATCGACAATCACAACCAAGACAACAACATCAAAGATTTCGAGAAAATACCCTACAACGAAAAGAACCATCTAGAAATAATAATAGATTTCTAGATCAAAGGAGTTTACCTAGTCGACACAAAACAGATCGGATTTTTCAAATTCTTATAAGCTGTCAAATAGAAGATACAAACAATTACGATCAAAGCAATGCTGGGGGGTGCAAAGAAGTAGGACATATAAGAGCCCAATGTCCTAACATAAAATTTTCTCATTGCAAGAAGACAGGCCATCTAAAATTCCAATGCTTCGATTTAAAAGGAGCTCAGAGCTACAGATATTAACAGAATATGACAGCAATTACAGACCAAGGAGATGATGAGAACATGATGTCCGACAGTGAATACCCAAATGGCAACGCTCCAACACAGGGGGAAGGGATTGGAGCGATAAACTAAATTTAAGTAATATCTTGAGCAATGATTGTATGCATGATTATGTTTGTAATTGTTTGCATGAAATTGAATTTTTTGATAATATTTGGTATGATGATGTTGATATGCTTGATTTTATATGTATAGATACAAAATAGATAAATGTAGATAAAATAGATAAAGGGATGGACAATGAATTAGCTACTTTAAATAATGGTTATGATAGTGTAATAAAATATGATAGAATGGGGATAGGCCCAGTATTAATATCTTGATCAATAATAAGAAATTTAATTTTTGAATACGGGAGCTAAAATAAGTGTCACCAGTAAAGAAATAATAAACACGCTGGAAAATGTAAAGGTTGAAAATACTAAATTATTGGTAAACAGTGCAAATGAAAGCTTCTTAGAAATATTAGGCAAAGTTTCTTTAAAAATAAAAATTATAAATCAAGAAAATAATGTTGATGTCTTCATTCCAAATGAAATTTCACCAAATCTAATAGGAGAAATTATTTTGTTAGATAAATTTAATATTAAACTTGTATTGAACCCGCGAAAAAAAAATATTTTAATGTTAGATGAAGCAAAACTAATCAATTTTAAAAATGATCAAATTAATCGAGATGTAACTTTGAATAAAATAATAAAAGACTATGAAAACATATTTATGAAACATAAATGGGATGTAGGCAAAACCAATTTAGTAAAACATGATATATTAACGAAACATGAACCTATTGTTATTAATCCTAGGCGCCAGCCATTTCATTTAATTGAGAAAATTGAAAAAATTATTAAGAATATGGAAGGAAACGAATAATAAGTCAGTGTGAGTCTCCCTGGAACTCATCTTTAGTTTGCCTAAAAAAAAGATAAAGATGAAATCGGGATTTGTTTAGATTATAGAGCGTTAAATGAGGTGACAGAAAGACCATTTTTTACCATTCAGAATACTCAAGAAATGTTAGATATTTTGTACGGAGCCAAATATTTCATTACCCTTAATTTATTAAATGCTTATTACTAAGTTGAGTTACAAGATGAATCTAGATTAAAACAGCATTTTCCACAAATAATACTCAACATTTTTTTAACGTATGTCGTTTGGGATTGCGGCTGCGCCTTCAACATTTCAAAAGCTCATGAATAAAGTATTAGGGCCAGGAAATTGTAAAGAAGCTGTTGTTTATCTTGACGACATATTAATATTTTCTTCTTCCTTACAAGAACATTCTAAGAGAATAAGAAAAGTATTTCAAAATATAAGTGATTCTGGGTTAAAGATAAGTCCAGAAAGATGTCATTTTATTAAATAGGAGATAAAATCTTTAGGACATGTGATAAACGAGGAAGGAATGCATACTGATCACAATACAATAATCGCGATTGAAAATTTTGAAACTCCGAAATGTGTTAAAAAATGACGAAGCTTTCTTGGATTAACGAATTATTATCGGAGATTTATAAAGAACTATAATATGTATTCAAAACCACTCAACAAATTTTGTGGTGTAAATCAGACAAAAACTATGTGGATAAATGAATGCGAAGTAGAGACATATGAGGACTATGCCCCGTGGATATTTGGCTTGAAAAAAAAACAGAGACCCCTCCCTAAAATTTTTTTTCGGGAAGGGGGGGGGTTTAATTTTTAAAATTATTTGTTTTAATGAATGAAAAAAATTTGTTTTTTAATTATAGGTTTTAATTAATGAATTTTTATTTAATATAATCTTTTGTTTAAATGTTCAAATTTAAAATTTTTAACAACTTTTTAATTCATGATAAAAAAGTATTTTTTCTCGATTAAAAAACCTTAAAAAAATAAAAATTGGCTTAAATCGCCTATAATTGGTCGTACTATAGTGAGGAGTATTTTCGAATAACATTGGCTCAAACTTGATTAAAGAACCTAAAAATAAAAATTCATTAATTAAAATCTATAATTAAAAAAAAATGTTTTTCATTCATTAAAACAAATAATTAAAAAAAAATTTTCATTCATTAAAGCAAATAATTTAAAAAAATAATTTAAACCTCCCTCCCTCCCCCAGAAAAAAAGATTTTTTTTCAAGCCAAATATCCACGTGTCATAGTCCTCATATGTCTCTACTAAGCATTAAAGAAAGCATTAGTTAAAGTTCCAATTATAGTATTCCCTGATTTTATTAAGAAATTTATCTTGGACACAGATGCCAGTTTCGACAGAATTGCAGCAGTTTTATCGCATTTGGAGGAAAATGGTAAAGAAAGAGTAATTGCATATGTTTTGCACGCAATGAATTAGCCATAATTTATTTTACCGAACATTTCAAACACTATCTATATAACAAAAGGTTTAAATTAAGGTTATGTTGAAGACTAAGAGACCAATCATACCTCAATTTCAAACATGAATCAATCAATTAAGTAGTCTTAAAATTGAAATGGAATACCATAAGGGAGAAACGCAATCTAATGCAGATGCACTGTTGAGAACTGAATGTAACGCGTGCATACAATGTCAAACGATTCAAGAGGAACCTAAAACAGGAAAACTAAAAACAAAGGTGTCAAGAAGATGGAAAACTGTGGTAACAAGATTCAAAGGAAATAGAAAATATCAAGAAAGATATTCTAATTGGGAAGGAAACAAAATTTATAGAAAGTAATGACATCATTCATTCAGGTAAAGGTAAAATATGGATTTCAGACAAAAATTAGAAATGTCAAACATTTTAAAATGAGGGGAGATGTAGGATAACTATAAATAATAGGTGCAGGTTTCTAGGTGTGGAGATTTTCGCTACTACATGGTTGTTAATCAGACAACCCCATACAAATATTTTCGCTTACCACTCGGCATCCGTTGCAAAGCAACGTTGGAACTGTGTTTGAGTAGGTGGATCGTCTGCAAAACGTGAACGCTATTATTAATACTATAATTGACTGAACGATCCATGGGTCCAACGAGCTGCCGATAGAAGGCCTATACTCGATTTCGATGTTAAGGTCCAATTATTCTCCTATCTTTTTCAAATGTTAATCTATACTGTTATATCATTTATCATTATGTCCATTCCCATAGTCCTCCATGTCGTTGTTCGTATCATTGATTTACTATGGCTTGTACACCCTTCGTTATGTTAAATATCCTTACAGTATCTCTCTTATCCTTATCCTTATTATAACTACTATGATCCCAATTATTTTTGTAAGAATTATCATTGTTACTATTATATGTATTATCCTAAGCAATTGTTACTGCTATTATTATTATTATTATTATTATTAATATTATTATTATTATTATTATTATTATTATTATTATTATTATTATTATTATTATTATTATTATTATTATTATTATTATTATTATTATTATTATTATTATTATTATTATTATTATTATTATTATTATTATTATTATTATTATTATTATTATTATTATTATTATTATTATTATTTATTATTATTATTATTATTATTATTTTATTATTATTATTATTATTATTATTATTATTTTTTATTATTATTATTATTATTATTATTATTATTATTATTATTATTATTATTATTATTATTATTATTAGTAGTAGTAGTAGTAGTAGTAGTAGTAGTAGTAGTAGTATTGTTATTATTATAATTATCATTATGTTGTTTGAAAATTTAAGTAAATTTTTTTGGCGTTATGTGAAAAAAAACAAGCCAAAAGAACTGTTCCTCGGTCTCCCTTCACCACTATAAGCTATCATTTTACGTTTAGATTTGCCTTTTACCATTGGCGAACTCTCACAGTCACAGATACGTTGCAGATGAACTGCGCTTACACGGACCCGTTAGCTATGTATAATTTACTCGCTTGTACAATGTATTTGCTGTGGGCCGAAAAAGAAAATAAATAGTACCATTTTAAGCGAATCCAAATAATAGCCTCGATGCATAAACATGTTGGGCCAGAACACAAAAAGCCTTGAGAATTGTTTAAATGCATCGGTAATATAGCATGAAAACCCAGCATCAAGATAACTTAAAATACAACCTACAACACCAACTAAACATTTTAAAATCTGAGAGAATATAAATAAATATAAAATCAAAAACATAAAATTAAAATAAATTAAATAGAAAATGCATCAAGAACCGCACAAAATTTACATAAAAATAACATAACAACAAGAAAGTTTTACCGAAAAACCACAATATATATATATATATAAAAGTAAAAAATTAATGAATTAAATGAATAAAAATAAAATATTTTTGGCTGAATAAATTTAATTAAAAATGTTAAAAATAAATTGCCAATTTAAATTAAGAAAATAATAAAAATTTAATTTAGATAACACAAATAATTTCAAGGTCAAATTTTGTTTTATCGCAATAAAAATAACACGCAAGGTTAAGGTCAAATTATAGGTATATATACTGATGTGTTTTTACAAAAGAACTAACTAAAATTAAGTTGCACACTTTTTTATAGTCTTGCTTTGAGTGTTGTTTTCAACTACTTTGCAGCATTATTTTCAGATCATTAATCTGCAGTCATATTATTTTGGTTTGTGTGCATTGATGCACGATTTAAAAATGTAGGTGTTTATCGATCAATTTGATTAAATGGCTAATGGTGAAGCGATTTAACAATGTTTATATGAATGCCAAATATACCATTTTATGCGTCGAAACTTTTGCCTAATTCATCTGGTAATATTTTTTTTTATTTCTTTTTCGGCACACAGCCAAAACATAAAGCAAGAAAGTAAAATTACACATAACTATCGAACTGTGTAAGTGCAGTGTAAGTCCGCCAATAGTCCGTGCCCGTGAAGGTTCCGGTGTGAGAACGCAGGAGCCCAAACGTCAATATTATCCGCTTATAGGGGAAATTGGAAGGTAAGGGCTGCTTCTTCGAGATCCGATTCCTGAAAAATCGACATAAAATTTTGAACAACAATTGGCTAAAAATCACTAACACTGAGTAGTCCAGTGGGCACTCATCAAATATAACATGAACATACAAAGATCTTAAGGACAAAAAGAGGGAAAGGGTAGCGGTAAAAATTGCAAAATCATTGCAACAGTTAAAATGAATAGCCATCGGAAAAAGATTAATCCGAACGACTAAAATCATGAAAAATAATGTTTTGAATAATATATAAGAATTAAATAAATTATGTTGAATTGTGACGGAAAATATGGGCAGAACGCTGCGCATATTTTCAGAAATAGTTAAAACATTTATCATAAAACTGTAAAATCAGGGCGGAACGCTGCTCAAATTTTCTGAATCAATTAAAATACTTATCAAAAATAGCAAAGTAAAAGTAGAATACGGCTCAATAATTGATAGGATATCCGGATAAAACTGTAAAATAAGGCCGGTACGCTGCTCAAATTTTCCGAATTAATTAAATACTTAGCGAAAATAGTAGAATAAAAGTCGAATGCATCTCAATCGTTTATATAATATTCTGATAAAACTGTAAAATAAGGACGGAACGCTGCCAAATTTTCCGAAATAACAAAAATACTTTATCAAAAACTGTAAAGATAAGGATAAATTACAGCTAAATTTTTTTTCTTATAAGTAGAATACTTTTATAAGCTGAGAAATAAGGACGGATCCATACAAAAACTTAATAATAATAATAATAATAATAATAATAATAATAATAATAATAATAATAATAATAATAATAATAATAATAATAATAATAATAATAATAACAATAATAATAATAATAATAATAATAATAATAATAATAATGATAATAAAATAATAATGATTATAATAATAATAATAATAATAATAATAATAATAATAATAATGATAATAATAATAATAATGACTATAATAATAATAATAATAATAATAATAATAATAATAATAATAATAATAATAATAACAATAATAATAGTAATAATAATAATAGTCATAACAATAATAGTGGTAATAATGATAAATATAATAGTAATGGTAATAATAAGGATAATAATAATAGTAATAGCAGTAATAATGGATTAGAATAACACATATAATAGTAACGATAATAATACTAGTAACGATAATATGTAACACAGTAGTTATAATAGGGATAAGGGTAAGAGAGATACTGCGTGGATATTTAACATAACAAAGGGTGTACAGGCCATGGTAAAAGTCGATAATACGAAAAACGATAAGGAGGACTATGGGAATGGACATAACAATGAATGATATGAGATTATAGGTTAACATTTGAAGGAGATAGGAGACTAATGGAATCAAGCAATCAAGAAATCAAGCACATGCCTTCTATCGGCAGCTCATTGGACCCATGGATCGTTCGGTCAATTATAGCATTAGCAATAGAGCTCACTTTTTGCGGACGATCCACCCACTCGAACTCAGTTCCAGCGTTGCTTAGCAATGAGTGTTGAGTGGTAAGCGAAAGATATTTGTATCGGGTTGTCTGGGTAACAACCATATAGTTTCAAAATATCAACACCCAGAAACTAACCAAACATATATTCTTCATTAAAGTTCTTCATTTCATATTTTCATCACAAAGTTTCATAAATAAAAGCAATTTTAATTGAAATTTTACCCAAAGGTAAATTAAAGCGCTAGCAGAGAGATTCTACTTCCTTTCTCCAAAATCCATATTAATTTCGGATGGACATTTGGTTGGTTCAAGAATTCTTTATTCGTTTCTGAACTGTCGAAATTCCGTCTGAACCAGAATAATTATCAGATGTAGCCTATTGATCATATTATTAATAATACTAATTAAGAATAGATTTCTGGGAATCAATTTAAAATTTTTATTATGTCAAAGAAATTTAAGATAGCTATTTCAACAGTACAAGCTGTTAGCCTTTCTAACAGCCTTTTTCCATTCTGAGGATTTTTCAAATATTCTAAATAAGTGATTGTGTGGCGAATAAATTTGTCCGCAATAACTATTGAAGTTACTCTTTTTAGCAATTCTTCTGATAGAATAGTTAGCTCGAATAGAATATCATACATTAAAGTCAAATCTTGAAAAATTGTTTTGATGATAATTTTTATATAACCCATTAAACATGGATTATTCAGTTTTAGTGCGGTTGTTCTCTTTACTCGCATTTTCCAAATGATAACATAAAAATTACCACTTCTGGCAAACTGCTGATACTGTTCTAAAGCAGCTGGCCACACATCTAACATTAAATATTCGTCTAACATTAAACATGTTACTATTTTTCTTTGATTTTCGGAGATTGACTATACAAGGAATATAGCTTGTTCATAAATATTTGAAAATGTTCACTCCATTAACCTCAGAAACAGCATCTCCGACTGACAATTTGGAATAGTGGTTTAGACAAAGCCATGTGATTAGATTCAGATATTTATGTATTAGTCTTGTTCCTACTCTGGATTTTCTTCCTAACATAACACTGACTCCGTCGCTTGTAAATGGTGTTTTAAATAATTATCATCAAAACCATTTTTCCAAACCTTTTAAGAGACACTCTGTTTTGTGTTAGGTGTTTGATCCTGCAATTCAATTAAATCAAGAAACACTAAATGAGGATTTTTTATTTATTTGTTTCGCATTTTTAATAAATAAAAATACCAGACTTTTTATTTAAAGTGGTAGATTTATCTATGATAATAAATAAATTTTCTTGCATTTTTTAATATTTGTTGACAAATTTTGGATTTCATTTGAATTCCTTTATGATTAACTATTTCTGCAGCACTTAATCTAGATCGTAATCCGTAAGCTATAATAGATCCATTCATCTCTTGAAGTTTTAATAAATCAAAATGATCAGAATATGAGAGATCATGTTTAGCCATATAATAAACAGTTCTAAAAACTTACCGATGTCACAAATTTCAGAATCATTCATCTTATCTACAATAATTTCAAGCTTTGCTAGTCTGTTTCTTTTAAAATTTTTCAGCTGTGGTATGTGTAAAGAATTAAAATGTTCATACATTTTTTTTTCCAAAGAATTTAGTTGTGAAGCTTTATCCTTTTCATAAGCTGATACCTCAGTGCTACACCATTCTTTTGAAATCCTTACTCCTTGAGTCTTTAAAGGTCCTAAAGTATTTTTAGCCAAGTATATTTTTTTGCTTTTTGAAGCTCATGTCTGCAGTTTTAATACTCGGCCAATTTATTAATAGTTATTCTGCTTCTGTTTGAACATTTTCTGTTGATGTCGATTGAATATCCATTTGTTTTTTCCTATTTACTAGCATTTGTACTGTACAAGTACTTGATTGAAGCGAAACTTGCTGGTTTGATGACAGTTTATCCCACAAACTGGTGCGGGATCACAACATGGTTTTAAAGCTTCATATGGTAATTAAAAATTTATTAAATTTCCATTATTCGGCTTCTGGAACTCTTTATAGACTTCTTGATGAATAATATTGAACTACATTGAATAGACTTTAATTTTTATCCCATATTTAATTCTGCCAAAATCACTTTCAATAACTATAATTATTCATTTTCATCGGCAGTCGATATTCTGCAATAATCTCTATAAGTTAACTAAATTAAAAACTTATTAAAAAAACTTATCTATTGGTTCCTTTGTGTGGAATAGCTAATGTTATTTGAATGTTAAGCATCATAAATGGCTTCAAAAAACTTTTAATTTATTTTAAAATTTAAAAATGTTGGATGCAATTTGTTGTCTTTTGAACAAAAAATAAATTATATAGGAAAAATTAAGTTTTGCTGATTTGGCATGATATTATGTAAAAAATAACAGCGACATAAAAAAATCGATCAGTAAGATGGATGAACAACAACTAAATACTAAAAAAAAATCCCAATTATGGAAATTTAATAAATTATTACCACCATTTAGAAAGATTATACACAAAATATTTAATAAAAGTCAAAATTTTAGGTGAATTGTGGAAATTTTATATTTAAAAAAATTAATAGATATCTTACTTTTATTTTTATCACTTGTCACCCCAAATATTTTTTAGAATATATACAACAAATCATAAGGTGCCCCACAGGCACTTCAACATAATACCAGTAATTGACCGAATATCGAATGGTTGCTTTTATGCGTGGGTGTGGGTGCCTGTATGTTACTTAACAGACAATAAATTAAGTCCACGTAAAAATATATTTTAATTAGAAATTTTTAAATTTTACCGTGTAATTCAAAATTGGTAAATTAATTAATAAAAATTTCCTTTTCATTTATGGTTTTTACCTTTAGAAAAGTTAGGTAACCAGAACAAAAAGAAAACATTGTACTTTTCCTTACAAATATAATCAATTGAATGCTGCCGAATTTCAAAATCCCAAAACTATCTCAACCAAAACAAAACAACCCAATCAAATCCAATGTTTCGGAAGAGGATGCATTACACCTCTCATGTCAAAAGAAATTTCAAAAGCTCTTTGGTGAACATGAGCTTGCTCATGGGTATATAGTGGTAAGATCAAAATTGTGGAGCCTCTGGGTGAGAAAAAGTTTATTATTATTATTATTATTATTATTATTATTATTATTATTATTATTATTATTATTATTTTTATTATTATTATTATTATTATTATTATTATTTATTACTATTAATAATAATAATAATAATAATAATAATAATAATAATAATAATAATAATAATAATAATAATAATAATTTGAACTCAAATATTGAACTTAATAATATTCCAGTCAATATTTGCAGCTGACAAAGGGGCAACAAAAACAAACATTACGTAACCCCCCATCTCAAGCACACTGATGGGATAATTTTAAAAGTAAACAGAATTCCATATAAAAGCTCATTAAAATTTCTTTATTTCAAATAAAATTAATTATTTAGCTATTTTCTCATTTGAAATATTTCGATGAACAATATAAAGCTTTTCCTTTGTCTGATGCTGATAGCGATGGCTGGGCAAATGTTTCAGCAGCGTCTGGCGAACAATCATGCAAGTATAATTTATTAACAATTAATATTCCATTAATTAATTATGCGAAATATTTAGCCTGGAATTCTCTGAAATGCTGCTGCTGTCGAAGCCTTGCAGGGAGAGCAGATTCAATTTCAAATTATGCTTGCAAATCATCGAGGATCACTTGTCAGAAAGTATGACACTTAATTTGTGATTTATGGTGAAATTTATTTTTTGATCCAGATCAATTGGTAGCAGATCAGACCGAGAATTCGGAATTCAACGGGATTATGAAACGCCGAGGCTTGATTGGCAAGCGTCATTTTATTGGATAAATTCAGTTATCAATGTTATTCGGTAGTGCTATCTTTTGGGATATAAATATGTATTGTTTGTTATAATTGATAACTTTGATACCTTTCAAAATATATACAATACAAATTATTGAATTTTTCTCTTGGACTTTATTATTTTTTGACTTTAATATTTCTTAGATAAATTTTGATTAGCACAGTGCACAATGGCCTCATCAGGAAGGCTTGCTACCTATTGTCTTAATTTCCAAAATCGGTTAAAAAATTGCTTTGAGAAGTGCAATATGATATCAAAGTGAACCCGAATGTATTCTCAAAATATATCTCAGAAAAATATATAAATATATCCTAATTAATCAGAACAAATATAAATTAAACAAAAATAAACATTTGTTTTATCGGAGTCTTAATTTAAAAAAAGATAAGAAAATTTTCAACTCTTTGACGTTTTGCGGACGCGCCAAGTAGAACATTGTTATCTTTAAAGTTGTTATTACATTGAGCTATTATTTCCCAGAGTGACAAAATAACAGTATTATCGTTGGAGGTGGATGCAGTATGCAAATAAAAAAACACTTTAATAAAACAACAATTAATTTTTATTGATATGTTCAGTTACAATCTCGTCAATGTAGTTTTACATACAATTTTACACTGAAATTATCTCATGTCATCGGCTGTTATTTCGTAATTAAATATGGAAGTAGAACAATTTAAATAGACTTCAAAAACCTTTAATAACAATAAAAGTTAACTCGTGACCGGTCAAAAATGTGTTGACATTATTAAAGGAATAGCACTCAGTGAAACTCGTGTGATTAATTGGGTACTGCTTTCATATCTATACCTCTCTACTATTGAATCATTCGCTTGGTTTACTTTGATTTTATGGTTTCTGTTTTTTTAATTCGTATTAGTGTAATTTTTTTAGATTGGTTATTTTCTTAAAGTTGATCGATTAGTATTTCGAGTTTTTGTGGAGTTGATGGAATTTGATTTTGATATTTGGAATATTTGTTTTGGTCGAATAAGAATTTAATTTTAGACTAATTTGAATTTTGTTTAATCGGGTTAATTTCGATTTTTGGTTTTGCTCGAGTTTTGAACTTTGTCGATTGCATCTATTTTTTTAATATATTTTTCTATTTAAAAGACCTTGTCTTGATTCGATGAAAATTATAATAATGTCTCAATCTCAAGTTATTGGACACGTTGAATATGTTGGTCGTATGGGAAAACTTATTCACAAATGAATTCATGTCATGATGGTGTGCCTTTCACTTTTGTATTCTAGGGTCAATTTTCCCCATACCCCGTATGATTTGGATAACCGTTACGTACCCATGGCCGAAGTCATATTGGTACTGTACGCAACAGCCGAATGTCATTCGAGCAGGTGAGCGCTATTAATAGTGCTACTCCTCGAAGGACTTTCGCTTTCCCGGTCATTGCTGCCGATAGAAGGACTTACGCATTTATCCTGAAACTATACTATCCATGAACCCTAGGTATCTATCCCTTTCTGAGCTGAGAATCGTGAGATTACGCTGGTGCGCTTCGACTATTCTATACTATACTTTACCTTATGATTCATTGTTAAACTGTAGCCATTGTCTTACCGTTTTGCTCTGAATACTCATACTCGCACCAAAAGAAGATAAGAGATACAATATTTTATTAACATAACCGAAATTTTTCACAACAATTATACCAGAACAACAAGACAGAGACAAAGAGGGTTGGTACAGTAATCCCTCGACTAACACAATATCATCAACATTGTCGCTTCGAAATCCAAGTTTAATTGACTCTCACAAGGAGATGAATGGGTTACGATGGGTCGTCTTCATTCATCCGCGTCGATGTCAGTTGGCAAGCATCGACGTTTTGCCGGTCGGTAAGGAAGGGGGTTTACGTTGATATGGAACTCCATACGAGAGGAGGGTCCAGGTTCATCGAATTGAGGGAAACTTTCGGGCACATTACCCGTGAGTGTCTCGATTTCGCCTATATCTAGGCCCTACCGATCCAGGGTAATATTTATCGCAGGTGCTTCGTTTTCGTCATCCACCAGGTTGAAATGGATGGATCGAAAAGGTGAATGGAAGGTTACCGTGGGTGCATAGAGCACATCGGGATCGAGATCAGGGAATTCGAATTCCTGATAGTGGGGTGGCAGGTCATTGATTTGATAAGAAGTACTGGTTGGCTCCGTCGATCGGAGGAGGCTTGCTTCCATACGGCGACGCTCGCGACGACGACGATTTCGGTTGGGTCGTCGTCGGGCCGCTACTGAATGGGGTTCGACCACGGAGATTTTCGGAGGTTCGGCGACTTGAGGAGCTGGTACCGAGTGAATCGGGCGAGATATTTCTAATGGGAGATGTTGCTCCGGAATTATATTCAAACTGCTGGCCCAGATGCTCCCAAGTATGCGAGCCCGAAGTTCGGCATCAGTAAAGATTTGTCGTAGCGTCGTGCTCTGCTCCTTTATTAATACTCGCTGGCTGCGAGATTCGGTAATCAGCTCATCCCGAGCTCGAGATAAGCGAGTTATTTTCTGGTACAGCTTCTTGGCCGCCTTGTGGGAGGTCCATGTACCTTTTACTCGGTTGTACTTGTTTCGGAGGGCTTCATAATCGCTTTCTAGTTGTTCTAACTTCTGACGAATTGCAATAATGGATAAGGAGAGACGGGGAATCCTTGGGAGTTCATTTACGTTTGACATTGAGATAATATTTGTTTCTAAATGAATACAAAGAAGAGGGTTAATCTACCTAAGGAGTTGTCGGAAGCGAAGATAGGGAAAATTTCAGTTAGAAAGATAGTTCAACAATAACAGACACTAGACGCCGGGTAGATATTATTAGCGTTGGTGATCTTAATGACTGTTTCGTTCGTGTTAGTAAACGCACTATGAAGTACAATGATGAACACGACCAAAACCAATACTCGGGGTAATAACCCTGGCGAAGATTATGCTAACGATAAGAAGGGGGGGGCCTAATAACTTTAATAATGACGATTAATGATGATAGTGACCTTAAGAGTTACACATTTAGTCCTACTGCCATTAGTGGCATGCCTAAGCTTTGTTACTAGAAATAAGATTAATAATAACGATAACAATACTATTAAGAGTAATATTTGCGTCGTTAGTTAGAGTCGTCATAGGACTACTGATAATACAGGTAATTGATTTATTAAACACTATCAGGAACAGATGGACGGTCATACTGATTTTTAGTCAATGATAATAACGTTTAATATTGATAATAATGGTAATACCTATGTTACTTACTCGTAGAATTCCAAACAATAAGATTAAGGGTGTTAATGGTACGTTAATGATAATTCATAAGGATATTAATAATAATAATAAGGATGATATTAACAATAATAATAATATTAACTTAGAATTATCAATGTTAACTACTTGAAGGATTTGTGGTTATACTATTAATGGTAATGACACTACTGCTGAAGATAATAATTAATGATGACGATATTAATAATATTACTGATATCAAAAATGAAATACATTAATAACTTTAGTAAAGCAATGCTAGCTACATACCTTAATTTAGAAATTATTGATAGTGTAGTCAGTAAATTCCAAAACTCATACTATGGCTATATAGCGTCGGTAGCGGCATGGTTGATTGATTTTGCTCTAATTTTTACTGCGTTAATCACTATTGGAGTAGTCAGTTACATTGATATTAATCGAACTGCTGATGCGTGAAAATTGCTATAGTAGGTTGAAATGTCGTGCTGATTATCGATTTACTTATTGTATGGTTGGCGAGTGGAATTATCGATCACTCATATTCGTTATTGCCTCATCATGCGGTGACTGAATCTCTATATGGATTTATTCCCTCCTACTACATGGTAAATCGTCAAATTCAAGATTCCTAGGCGTATGGCTGGCTAACCACAAGAACTAGTTGACATCGTTACGGCTATCTCTTCCATTACAGAATTACTACAACGTTGGAGTTATCTGCTATAGTGATTGTTTCCTCGATCTCTACTACAGTATGGATACGGATTGTAAAAACTATGGGGATCTACCATCGAGTTTCTCATATTCTGTCAACTTTTGTTCTAAGAACTAGTTCTGCAGACGATTCGCCTCTTCCTGATGGTAAATCATGTGAGTTATGCGTGCTGTGGTTCTAATAGAATCCATATTACACGGTGTTCTAGGCAGAGTGGCTATGTGGACGAATTGATGGTAATTGGTGTTTATTTTATGTTGGGTGTACACTGTTTTAACGAATAAAAATGCCTGACCCTTTTATTATTTCATTTATTTTGATAATATTCTAGTACTTCTCACTTTTAACCATTCCTATCACTTCTACTCTGCTTTCGTTGTCTTTAAATTCGAGATTTAAAAATGCAATCCTACGAGATCGCCATGCGATCTTTACTAATTCCCCTAACTGAGGTCGCCCTTCCCTTGATTTTAATTTTTGCTCGCCTCGACCGATTTTCATCAGCCGTTGCGAGTCGTTCAACGATGCCCTGCGTGGAGGTCCTGTATAATTTTGCCAGACCCTACTGCGGACGACCGAGGTTTTGATAAGGCGCGACCCACGATCACAACTAGGGAACTTAATCCACCAGCCGGACCTAGATCTGCCCAATCGAGAGCTATGGAAAATACAGTATATAAATAGGTGTTTATGAGGGACTCGAATATAAATAATCAATAAGCATATGAATTCATAGAAAAATTTAAGCAAAGACATTATAAACATCAAATTGTTATAGATAAGATAACAAAACTCCTTACTTTCAATAAGTGTTCAGAATAAAATTTGCAAAAGTGATTTCAGTTAGATTGTAAAGTGATTTTGTAACAGTTTTTTTTTGAGTTTTTCATTATGAAATTTGTCACTGATTATATATGTTTTTGTGTCTGTGTGCGACCAATGAGCGATTTTTGCGATTTTTAGGGTGTTTTAATTGTTTTATTATTCTTAAATTATTTTTATTATTTTTAATGCAATTTTCTCTATTTTTGATATATAAATATTTTATTGTTGTATTTATTTTTATTATCAATTTCTTCTGATATTATTTTTTAGCCCAAATATTATGTTTTTCTGGTCGCCTCTTCTGCCTGTGTTTTTTCTAAACCTTATTTTGCAAGGTTTTGGCAGTTTATTTTAATTTTCATATGTTTCTATCTGCGGCTGTATGCTTCTTAATGATTTTAATTAATTATTTGTTTTTATTTAATTTTGATATATTTTTACTTTGTTTTAATTAATATGTTTTTTATTTATTTTTGGTATCTTCTTGCGGTGCGTGCTTATGTACAGTGCTTGTTTCATTATTTTCACTTTTGTTTTAATTTGTCCCTATTTTTGTTTTAATTTTGGCTTTAAGCCCAACAAATAGTTTAACTCAAAGAATGGATACGGATTCATTTGTCTTGAAAATTAGCGAAAGGATAAAGATGTATTTGTTCAGTTAAAAATATAATGCTGTAACAAACTCAACTTCGTTAGCTGATGGTGAAGAAATGCTCTTCAGTATTCAATCAGTTCTTTCTTTCTACGCAACTGGGCGTCCAAAGGGTATTTTCTGGATTGTGGAGATGTTGTATCACATACTGAATGTTATCTGCTGCCACATGCAAGTTACAGAATTGATCATTATGACAGAGAGAATGAAAAATTTTATATTTTCTAGATATGCTGGTGTCAAAAAACTTAATTTATCCTGGGAGCAAAATAGATAATTAATGGGCTGTCTGAAAATAATTGAAACCCTTTAGCTATCTGACTGACTTTCATTTTCTTCTGCCTTTTTTCAAGCTTATACAAATCTAACATCCTTGATTGAAGACACATACATTTTCCCAAAACGTTAAAACCTAAGGTTCTTGGCTCTCAAACGTTTTTGTGTTGAACATAAACCTATTTTTTTGGTAATAATTTAAATGAATAAAAGATTTATTTTTTAACTTTTGTTTTAATTAAATACTTTTAAAAATTGAATTTTTTGCATGATTGTATTGAATTTTTGTTTAAATGAACGGAAATTTCAAAATATTAGATTTTCATAGTTTTGGAAGGTTTAGTCCTTTTGCAGTGCAACAATCTATAGACATAATTTATTTCTTTACAAGATGATTTGATTAGAATTTTAAAGGATGATATGAGGAAATAACCAATTCGGTGTAGATTTTACATCCTTATATTTTTAATTCAAATGCAACTTTAGTTCTGAGACATCGGCGTAGTCGTGTTTTAACCATATAGATAGAGGTTTCCTTTCTAAAATATTGGTCAATCAAAATTTAAAATGTCGCTTTGTTAATAAAGTTTTTCTTAAAATGTTTATATAACATTTAACATTCACCTAGCTATGACAATAATAATGTCTGATTTAAAATAAGTCGTGATGAAAAAGTTCTAATTTCTACCAATCTTTTGAATTTTACTAACTCGGCCCATCATTTCAGACATTCCTGGCAAATCATCACTTTTCTCACTGTCTTCAATCGCTTCCATTTCGAAAAGCTCTTTTTGAGTTTCAAGGAATTCGAATTCCCAAGGCCATTGTCCTAAAATCATATATCTTTTATAACCAGGCATATGACCAAGTTGAGCTAAAACATCCTCAAAATCCATCACATCGAGTTGTTTGAACAAAAACATAATTTTTTGAATCCAAATTTTGTACATTGCTAGAGGATCTCTGCATGTACATGACCGATAATACGTCTCCATATACTGACATATGAGGTGTGTCACTTCCTCTGCGGTCGGCTTTGGTGCCGGAATTGCCGGTAAAAGTCCTCTGACTACCAACTCGAACAAATGCTTGTGATAAGGTTTTACATAGTTAATTAACCAATTATCAATGAAAACAGCGATTCTCCAAATTCCAAGTAGATAACAACCGCAACACATTTTACATTTCAAAAATTAGTATTATATATTACTAAGTATTAGTATATTATATATTAGTATATATATTACTAAACAATAAAAAGAAAATTTAATTGATTATTTAATTGAATTTATATATTAAAATTGATTTGTCTTTATTAAAACTCACAGTCAAGGGATTGTAGTTACCTCGTTCATTTTAACTCTCTCTTAATCTTTACTCCAATAATAATAATAACAGCAACCTTACTTGATTGGTCGAAGGATTTCATTCCCAGATTTTCTTTCAAGACAGCATGAATCCCAGTTTCACTATTTACACCAGAGATTGGCAAACTATGGCCCACAACGCGTTTTGATCGACCCTAAAAATCCCAGCAGATTGCCAAACAAATTTGGATCTTGTTTTCTTTTAAATTTGTATATGATCTTTTATATGTTTGTTTCGGTTTAACCATGTTTGACGCTTATGAAAGTGTCAGAAATTTGTTCCCGGGCCCTCAAATATTTTATGAAACCTCAAGTGGGCCTAGGTCTCAAAATTTGGCCATACCTGATTTACACTGTCTAGCCTGCACATCCACTTCAGCCTTATACAACAAACAGTGAATAAGCTTACCACTTAGAGCTCGTTTACTTACATGCGTTTCAACACACATTAGTCTCTATTACACACAGGTAACAATACTATTCCCACAATTTAAAAAATTATTTTGAAACATATTTTCAAATACTTGTTATATAAGTCTTTTTATATTAGATATATTTACTTTTTACATATACACTTTTGTTGAGTAAAAGTAATATTTTTTGTCAGTGATTATTAAATTACCAATTACAAATCTGATTCCGAACGTGTTTTATTAATGAAGATATCGACGAACTCTAACGACGTAAAACTTTATTGACTATCACAATTGATTGCAACAATGATATTTATTTTAACACACTTCAAATGCCTTTTACACTTATTACAATCCCTTAAGAATAGCACAGTAATAATACTCTTGTAACCCAACTACTGGAATTTTGCTGGTGACATGCAATGTAATACAATTGATTTGGTTGCCTTCTTGGCTTGATTTGAATTCTTTAACTACTTCTGATTATTAGATCGATTTCCAACACTTTATAAATTTAGTGCGCAAATTCTTCTCTAGTTTCACTTTATTTGTCTTGTAATTAGGTTTTAGTTTTTAATAATTAATTCTTGCAATTTCTTCTCCATTCTCTTTGGTTTTGTTTTGTATTAGCTTGTGTCTAGCTTTTATACTTTTCCATCTTATAGCACTTATTGATAATGAATTTATTTTCCAACCTGTTCCGTTGGGCACTCTGTAATCTCTGACAACTGTCGAGATATATATGTTTTAACGATACAATTTCTCGGCCTCCCAATATCATTTCTTTTCGTTATCTTGAATAGGCTATCAAGATAACAAAATAATTTTAACTTTGCTTTTTGTTTTCCTCTTTTTGCACTTGTACTTGTTAATTATTCATTTGTCTGCTTATATTGATTTTTTTTCTATTCCATTCTCATTTTTCAATACCTCTTTTCAATTTATATTTCACTAAGTTCCAAAACAGCACTCCATTAATTTATCATAATTTTCCACAATAATTTTACGCATTCAATAATTATTTTTGTTTTATTATTTAGGTATCCTCAACACTATTGTTCAGCAAATCAACTCAATAACCAAAAACTTCTAACAAAATAATATTTTTTTAAACAAATTTTGTTTTGACACAATTTTCTATTAAGCACAATTTCTTTCCGTGGTAATATTTATATTTTAACCTTTCAATAAAAGTATTTCAAATTTCTTCATCGACTAACTAGCGCAACAAATAATCGGAAAACGGGAAAAAGATTATTACAAGGGAGACGTACTATAAGACAATTAATTATTTCGTTCGTAGAGAAATATTTTTTAAATGAATACAGATCCAAAAAAACAACAAAAAAACACAACACACAAAAGAAACACGACAAACCAATAATACACCTACGCATACCGTTCCTGAACAATAAGACATGTAATGTAATCAGATCTTTCATTCACAACACAGATTTACCTGTACATATTCGTCCAACATTCACCACTGCAGCACCTTTGAAATCACAACTTCGAAAATCTCAAAAAGGCCAAACATCAGACCTTTATCATCAAGATTGTCTGTGCCGTTCGCCTACCAAATGTTTTTGCTTTTCAAAAAACATAGTATACAAAATCACTTGCATGAAATGCGACGCAATATACATAGGAGAAACACATAGAACATTCTGATCACGACTCAATGAAAATATTAAAAGCAAAGCCAGTAAAGAAAGCAGACAAAAAAGTCCTTATAAAATTATAAAATTATTATATTAATTATTAAATAAAAATTTATTTATTATAAATTTATATTTTAAATGAATTTAAATTTTAAAATAAAAATAAATGAGTTGTTAATTTTGTTTAAATACTCGGAAATATGAAAGATATAATTTCGATTTGAATAAATTTTGAACTTTTAATGAATACAAGTTTTGAATTAAACGAAGATGTTTTCACGGCATCTAATATGGCGACCATGTCACTGAAACTTTTATTAAGGAAGTTGACACCAGAAGAATTAACAAAATATTTTGAAATATTTATCCAGCAATGTGAGAAATATTTTAGGGTCTACAAATTAACGGGTTTTCGTCAAGAGATGATGGTTGAACTCTGGATTAACAAGGAGATTAACAGTTTGTTCATGTATAAACCCAATTCGGTTGGGTTATATTCGACAAATGGGTTATACAACCTTGCATAGTTTAGGGTCCAATAGATCACGTCTTGACTGTCTGACATAATCTAAATTTCATTCATTGGTTTGTCCAACATCCCTGAAACTCTCCTAGCTAATTTAAATCCAACACAAGCTACTATACCTTCCAATCGCGAGATGCATATTATTTGAACTGGAGCTACCCTAACCCATGATGCCCAGTTTTTGTTTCTTCTTGTACATATATAACTGATCCATAGGCCGTTGTCAAAGCATAGGAAAATACATGAAGCTGCCAATCATTACACCTATTGCTTCTCAAGCATCTAAAAAATTGCAGCTTTCCGAGATGGCACATATCATCAACCAACTCGTTTACTTTTTTAGTCAATTCCGCGATAACCTTTCGTCCCACCTAATTAGACCTTTCTTTTAGATAAATATTCATTCTTAAACAGATTCTCCTCAAACCTAAATTCATTACTAACGGAACGGAATGCCATTTCAACTCAAATTTTCTTTTAAACATTGCCGTCTCTTTCTCAATATTAAATGTTGTACCTCTCTCTTCCACAAGAATCGTCTCCATTATTCATACATTTCAGTTACATTCGAGTTTTCGCTTGCAAACATTTTCGCATTCTTTTGAGCAACTAGTTTAGCTAAAAACGGTGATGCGTTTAATACAAAGATGAAGCGGTTAAACTCGTATTTGATCAACTTCCCATCTTTCTCCCATAGAAATCGATTATATGGTTTATCTTCTAATGTAACTTTAACCTGTAAGTACATTTCTACAATATCATACACTAGTGCGACTGGAAATCTTCTAAACTGCATAAATATATCGAATATGCCATTTTGCAGTTTTAGTCAACTCTCTACCATGTCGTTTAGTACTGTTCCATTACTTTTTGCTGTTGCGTCAAACACGATTCGCACCTTTGTTGTGTCTTTGTCCACAACAAGGAAATGAGATAAAATCCATTCGTCCTCAATTTTCCCTAATTCTGTTCTGATAATTTTCAATAATGCTATCATACTCCTCCCTGATTCCTTCCTTGTCCAATTTTAGCAGTAAACTTTTGAGTCGTGTTTCAATTATTACCTTACTATCTGTTAATAACGTTGGTGAACGTTTCCATTTAATATTCTCTTCGCAACGCCCGTCGACCTACTGTAAAGTTTCCTTGGTTTTGTCGTAAATATCTTTATCAAGTTTAGAAAACTCCACTTTTTTAAAACCAATTTGGTCAATATCCAACATCCTTTTCATCTGTTCCATCAAAACATCATCTTAACTAAAAAACGTCCTGATTAAATTACTCTGATGGTTACAAAACGTTCCAGTAGGAATACTGCCAACGCATGTCCAACCAAGCGGAGTTAATCTAGCAATAGGCTCGCCCATTTTCCCCTGCACCCCTTTCAACGATTTCTGCAGTCCAAGATGTCAGGTCCAATAAATACATCCGCTATATGTTGCTCACCCATTATAGGAAAATGATGCTTCCAATTATCTCTTTTGTAGCCCAACTTACAAACTTCACACACTCATTTTTCATCCTTTGGTTATAACTGATCAGAGTCATTTTTACTCTCTTTGTCGTCATTCTTTGAAGTTTTCTACCGATTACGCTCACTGTTGTTACTTCGTTTTTTTCATTTTAACTCCAATTCTTCAGAGAGCAACCGACTTTAACAATGATAACCCAACACTATTATTATATTTGTTTTTCATAATAATAAGAAAACAATTTTTTACTCGACGCTTCATTTACCGTTATGAGTCCATAGAACTATTTCTGGGAACCCAATGTGCATTATTATATTCCTTTGCTTAACTTACGTCCTTTTTACATTTCCTCCACTCGGAAATATTTAATTTAATTTTAATTTTTTTATATATTGCGTTTAATCATAGCGAGAAATTTTTACAAGTTTTTAATTTTTGACTTAATTTTTTTTGAATTTATTTATTTAGCAGCATTTCAATTAACTTGCGTTTGAATTTTATTTGCCTCACTCACATAACATCAACAATTATAAAGAAATTCAATTGACAAAGTCCAAAAAAGCCCAAAATATTTTTAAAAATTTAATTGCGTCAGTGAAAATAAACATAATATTTAAAATTACAAATGAATACTGATTTATTTAATTAATTTCTTTACCGAATAAGTTTTCCAATTGTGTATTATAGTCTTCTATATTTCTTTTCATTATCTCAAGACAAGGCCCCATCAATCTTTCAAATGTTTTGACGTCCAACATGGCGCATCTTGTTTCACCGACAGCCTGTGCAGATGCCTGTCGAGCCTGATTTGACAGTAAAGCTAATTCTCCGAAATACTGCCCAACATGAAGTCGAGTGATTTCTATTTCTTTACCTTGATGGACTTTTGTTATTAAAACTTCTCCATTTTCGATGAAAAACATTTCTTGACCTGGCCGACCTTGTTTTATTATCACTTCTTTATCGTCATATTTTTTCGGTACCAACGCATCGGCAATATTCATCCTTTCACTTGCCGTCATTTCTTGAAATATTGGAAATTGTTTCAAAAACGTATCATATATCTGCTTGCGATTATGCGTTTGTACAACCACTAATGAGCGGAATGTTTTACGATCCATAGCCCACAGCGTTCCTGCTGTTTCAGCAGTAACAGTAGCAGATCTTACGGCGTTGTACATCAGTGCTAGTTCTCCAAAGAATCCTTCATTTTCATAAACATGAATCAGCTTATCTTTATCACCATCTTTGATGTAGCAATTAAAGATTCCAGAGTCTATAACGTAAAAGTTATCTCCATCATCGCCTTGGACTATGATATTTTCGCCAGGCTTTGGCTCTACCAAAAACATCGCATTAATTACATGATTCAATTGATCATCATCCAAAGCCTGGAATAACAAAATTTGTTTACAAACTTCTTTCAAACGTTGTCTTTGCTCATCAGTTTTAGGAATGACAGCATAAATGTCATCATCGTCGTCTATGTCGTCCATATCAATTCTTTCTGCCGCAACACTTTTACGACGGTAATTTGCTTTTGGTTTAACCTCTATGTCTTCAGAATCAATTGAATCTAAACTGTCTAGTAAAGAATTAACGAAAGAATCGGACTGGTCGTTATGAGGACTTTTATAAACTTTATTGTGACCTTGTTCGTCGTAAATCTTTAGAAAATAATTCGACACATATTCTACGAAGTCATCGGGCTGATCTTTTAACACCTCAAACGTCAAATCTACAAGCATTTCGAAAAACCCTACAGGAACGTCTGCATTTAATTGCTGCATTAATTATTTACTTTCATTTATTCATTTATATCAATAGTAAATAATAGATATAAATTATTAATATTTAAAATGTTATCAAATAACATGTTTAGTTTGAATGTGCGGCAAATTCATTTTGTGCACATAAAAAATTAAACTAATCATAAAATATATATCTTTAAAAAGATTAACAAAAAAATGAATCAAATAAAAGAAATATATTTCGAGGAAATTATCCTGATCATCAGTCTGCTCTCATAGTCATTGTCAAATGTTATTTACAGATCTAATAGGTATTGCTTGCACGTAAATTGGAGAGAACTTCCATCATCTTTGCACAATGGTTCAGGAACGTAGCCGATTGAAAGATATGAGTAATATTATTGAGCATAGAAAAATGTGCAAAATTATTTACACAACTATTTAAAATTTTTTATATAAAAACTTCAACAATAAGTGGGAAAAAATTTTATGTGAGCCTTTGGGGATTAAGTCACAATCCCCTAAAATAAAAGTTCAATCAGCAACAAATTTATTGAAATTATTTGATTAAATAATTAGGTCGTATATTTCTTTTTTGGCTTTATCGTGTTTTAATTAATAATAAGCCATCATTTGTTCGATAAATAGCAACAATTAATAATAATATGTATAGTTCAAAACTTAAGTCAGCATAATGACGACATAATGGATTGTATATTTTTACATCTGTGGATATTTGTATTATTATTACATGTAAATTGTTTTTTAACGAGAATAAATATAGGCTGACTTAAATTTATTCATTTAAACAAAAGTTGAATTAATTTTATTTTTTTTATTTAAACAAAAAAAATGTTTTGAACCCCTTGGTATTGACTTCATGTAAACAAAAAATTTTTAAAAAATGTATTTTTAAATTGATTGAAAAGATTACTATATTAATATATTAATATATTTTAAAATATTTTTTTACCACCTCATCACCTTTGAAATCACAACTCTGTAAATCCCAAAAATCGCTAACATCAGACCTATATCAACGAGATTTTTTATGCCGTTCTTTTGGGTCATTTAACTGAGAAATTTCTCAGTTAATATACTAAAAGATTTTTTTATTATTGACACTTAAAGTGTCTTTTTCACTCACTTAATGACGCCTCGCTTCAATTAGTTATTTATTTTCATTGGCACTGAAGTACCTTGTCAATTATTTTATTATTTTAGCACTTGAAGTACCACAAATTATTATTTACGACTTGCGTCTAAATTTGAATTTCCATTATTATTGACGCTTAGCGTCTAAAAAAACAAAAAAAATATTAAATAGCCTTTAGAGGGCGTTTTATAATTAATATAATTATTTTTTCTTTTTTAATGGTTGAAATAAATATCACTATATCTTTGTGTTTTGGGGCGGGGATAATCAGATGTATAATTACACACATATATATATATATATATATATATATATATATATAAATTATTATCATATCACATTAAAATAAAAATTATTATCATCAGAATAAGATCATTAAATTGTCATTGTCGTTGTATCACCAATTATCACCATCGTTCGATCTACATATGTGGTAATTTTATATTTAATTTAATATTTTAGTTATAAAATTTTTAATCAGCGCCCGTCTTCAAACATTAATAAAAATCAACTGAATATGAAGTCTTGACACAATCGAAATATGAAATCGATCCAAAACCAGAAATGTGAATCTGATAAATGAAAACTTTATAATAAAAATGAATTTGAAAATAGAAGAAAAGGTTTTGGAATAAGAAGTAGAAGCAAAGAAAAACCAAATCAAGATTGAAAGAAGTTCTCAATTTATTAACAGAAAATGAATCTGTGGAGATAGATGATGAAAATTTAAGGAAAATCAAGAATAAAATTCAAAGTAAATTGGAATCTTCCATTAAAGAATGTTTGAAATTATTTGGTGAACTGGTATTAATCAAAGCTTAAAACATTTAGGTAGTAAAAAACTTTGAAGAATTTACAATTGGAATAAATCACAATCTTATTGAGAAATCGGATATGATAAAAGAACTTGATTAAGACTTGACGTAACGTTTAAGTCACGCGCGTTCGTGTTAAAATAAAATGCACGCCCGCTCAAAGGTTAAACAAAGCAAGGACAGTCTCTTTGAATTGTGGAACTAATAATGATGACAATAAAAACTTTTAACAACGACTTAAAAATCAAAATAATGATGTTTACTTCATAGTTGTGTTTAAGGCGATTATAATGCTAACAAATTCTCCAACACTCAGGAGTGTGAGTAACGTATGAGCAAAAGAAATTAAACTGTAGACCTTTCTAAACTCTTTCTGACCTTTGATTAGATCGAATTAATTAATAAAAATCGACTAGTAATAGTAAATGCAGATCAACATCCCTATATAAATCATTAACACAACGTATGTCAAAATTTCATAAGACATCAGTTGATCATGTACAGAGTAAAGTGGATAAACTGAACGCTCATTGTAAAGGAGAAAATTACAATTACGAGGACGATGCCAGCATGAAATCATGAAATAATTCTTCATTAGGTTCTTCATTGAGAATAACCAAGGAAACTCTGAGGTAGAGCACAAGGGCCCTATAGAACAAACTTTACTCCGACACTGTGGCCAATAATCCAGAAAGAAATATTTGTTGATCACCATGTGTTTCATGTCACCCTCAATTTCATGAATAAAACTTAGATTTTCTTTTACCTAATCGATGAATAACAAAACCATCAGCTAGGAACGAGTCAAAAGAATACCCAAGAGTCTCGGATATGAGAACTCCGCAACGAAAGTAATGGCACCTGCCGCGAAAGTCAGTGATGCGTTACATACAGGTCCTGTGGGACGCATGTACACGATATCTACAATAGACACCCCGAATGACCGCTCAGGAAAATATTGATAGTCGATGTGAAATTGCTAAACTTGGCAATTAAAAAAGAGCCAGGAAGGAACCCCGCTCGGGAAGCTCGGCAACGAGATGAATTTATACATTACCGGACTGAGGAAGAGACTCGCAAGTCTCAATTGAGGGTTAAGCTAGCCAGAAGGAAACTTGCCAGGGTCAATCGAGCAATCGCCATAGGCGAAATTCCGAGCACGGACGCTCACATTCAATGATATAATACATCTTTCAAATTGGAGGATCCGACTTTGACAACTCTCTTGGCTTTGTCTCATACATCCGTACATTTTACGGTGAGTGCGGTTACGGAAGGGTGGTTACGAGGAACATCCTTATGCCATGCAGCAACCATCAAGGGATGAAGCAGACGAAAATCAACTGGAAATAAACTGATATGAAGAGAAACTGGTTTTAATCTGTCGATTTGCTTGTGTCTATTTAAATGAAAAATGCGATATTGTTTTGTGTTTTCATTATTAGTATAATAAATCACATTGAAAGTATAATCATAGGTTTAGAGGTCACCACTTCTACTAATTATACTTCAATTTAATGTCGGAAATCACCAATCATTCGTATTTAAAGATACATTTTTTCACTGGCTATAGCTTGAATTAGTATCGAAAACTAGATCGAATTTTAGAAATCTAGGCCTTTGATCCAACAAACCTCTATACGTATAATTGGATTTATTATTATAACTCACATAGACAAATGCCTTCACAGTTCTTTAATTAAAAGAGTAGTAAAGATCATAAGGCCATTTCAACCACCTCTTACATTTAATTATCACTTGTCTATAAATATTGTACTTATTATCTTGTTCTTTCATGGATGGTCGATGTCGTATTCATAATAACGGAAATAGTAAAGATGAGAGAAGAGAATTTTCAATTAATTCAACAAATGCTGAAAGCAAACCAAGAATTGCAGAAAACCAGAGCCACCTCGTTCGAGCCAGTCCGAGTAAAAAAGCTCTATAGACAGTTAGAAGAAACTTAGGAGGCGTTGGAGGCCACGCAAAACAAAATTCGCAACCCCAACCCACACAGATTAGGGCTCTGGAAACAGTTTTATTATTCAGCCAGGAGAGCGTTGCTGTGACATACTCCCTGGTGTTTGCACTGGCACAACTAATTTACAAAGAGCAAGAGCAGGCGATGGCTGCGAAGGAAACCAAACGGAGGGACACAAACATGGGAAGGCCAAAAGAATTCAACTTCGGTTATCACGGACTAACAAAGAGGTGGAAAACCCAATCGTCAATTTAGTGTAACAAGCAAAAATATAATTTTTATCCCGAAATTTCTTCTTTGATAATTAAGTAAATTAATTGGAGATTAATGAAATTAGGTGAACCAAATGCAATGACAAGTAAATCAGGGACGACGAAAGGACGAGACGAAGCCTACTATCGGCACTTCGCTGAACCCACGGTGAGCCCGGGCCTCAGCAGCATCTGCAGAGAAGCTCACCTTTGGCGGACGCACAACCCTTTGTTGAACTACCTACGTTGCTTAGCAACAGGTAACAAGCAGGTAGAAGAGCAACAACCCACCAATTTATACAATATTTTGTTGATGCAACTTGTTTGCAACATTTAAGTTGCCCTACTTACCATCATCAACGTTCTTTCTATGCACCATACTTAAATAAAATATTATATAAAATGTAATATTTAATATATAAACTTTCTTTATTTTGAAGGTGTATTGTTATTGAATATTTTTGATGTTTTCAACCAGCTATTTAAACTATTTTGATTGTAAACAGGATATCAGGTAACCAGGCGTGGGTGTAATTCAAATTTTCTATTTATCGCGCTACTTATCCAAATCAAACATGATTTTTTGTTAACAAATATATACTTATTTTTATGTTTATATTTTAATATTGGTCAAAGAGTATATTAAAAGAATTATTTGAAGGAAAGTGATTAGAAATTAGTGAAGCAAAAGAAATAAACCTTGAGTATACATTTAAATCAAATTAACGTTCTAAACAAGAGGATCATTGGGTTATCTATATTCACGTAAAACAAATTAATTCTGAAAGAAAAGTGGAAATTGTGTGATAGTTTGTGTTAAAAATTAATAAACGTATTGTGGATTGGTTTTTGCTTATTTGATTTTTAAAAATGGGCATGAGGAGTGAGCGATTGACTCGCTTCTTAAATAATAACTCAACATATTTAATTAAAATAAAAAATTTTATTTGAACTTTATAATGCATCTGTTTTAATTCTAAAATATAAATATTATTCGTTGCCTGATTTAATCTCATTGATTGAGTTTTCAAAAATACGTTAATTAATACGCATGTTTTACATGTTCCGTCCTGGGTACCAAAACGTAATGGTCTAAAAATTATTGGTCATGAATGACGACCACTGTTTGTCCGGATGGCAAGCGTTTAGAATTTAATGTTTATAGAATTTAACTAAGTAATAACCAGTCAGTATTTCAGTTAATAATAAATAATTAAGTCAATAAATTTAATTTATTTCAATTAAAAAATATTCAAATGATAAGGTATTCCTCGGACACGAACACCCTAACCTCAGATGACATAAACCAACTACCACCTATTTTATATTACCAAAACTTTAAACGCCTTCCGTGCGTCAAATTTGAAAGATATTTAATGCTAATTGAGGATTGTTCAGAAAACACAATCAACGATAAAGAGAAGTCTGAAGCGCTAACTCCTATCCCGAAATTCATCGCATATCTGGTTTTGGCGATTCGAGGCAAATTTGAAAAAGAACTAAAAAATAGAATTTGTTTTTTAGAATGCGAAACGTTTCCGAATCAAAGTAGTATAATTAAACTAGCTAAACAGCTCTATCTCAATTCAGAAACCTATGCAAATGTCTTAGAGGCAACCATCGACTGTGACTGCCTCTTGTTGTTTTGTACACTTCTTGAATTACTCAATCGGTTCGAACATAAACTGCTGCAATTCTCCAGTGAAACAAGTGAATTCGTAGCCAAAGAGAGCTTTTTTGAAGCGTGCCGCCCGAACGAGTTCATCATTGTTGATCAGCTCACAAAGTATTTGACCAATATTTATCTGAAAAAGAAAACCGATGTTCGAAATAAGAAAAAGAACGAAAATCTCCCAATTTTGAATAATCTAGGAAAGATCGTCCAATCGTATTATGCCATCAAAAATTACAACAAGATTGAGGCTGTTGACTTTCATAATAAATTTTATAAGCTTATTTACCGGGATTTTCGCCAGACAAAAACTACAATGCACCGATATCTGTTTCGGTTCATTTTGAGGAATTGTTTATATCTAATTCGTAGATACGTCTGCGTTGTTGGCAATCGAATCAGACTACTTCGAAAAGAATCGTGGATCACTGCCAACCAGACCGTCATTATCAACGTAAACACATTTGCAATTCATCGAATGGCCAAGTTTTTAGCGTGCTCAGTAACAGAGATTATGGGCCCTAATAACTTTTTGAATGACAGAGTTTTACTGTTGGAGAACGTATTTTCTATTGAATCTGAAGCTCTTTTTTATCGACAAAAGAAATTTGAAGATATCATGATCAACACCGACCCAACCTATTGTCACACTGGATGCGTTTGTGGAATGGGCTAACCTTTGTGAAATAATTGTTATAGGATTCCTCACTTTAACTATGTCTTTGGGAGTCATCTTTTAGAAATTTAGTTAAATTTTGCAATTTTGTCACTTTGATGGGGGATACGAATATAAAAATATTTTGTAACTAATTAGTTGAACGAATTTAATTAAAATATTTAAATAAAATTTTAAATGTACTAGTGAGAAAAATAAAATTTTAAGTAAACGTTTTTTATTTCAAATTATATTATCGCAAGAAGTTTGAATATAAACCAACCCATTTATTATTATTATTATTATTATTATTATTATTATTATTATTATTATTATTATTATTATTATTATTATTATTATTATTATTATTATTATTATTATTATTATTATTATTATTATTATTATTATTATTATTATTATTATTATTATTATTATTATTATTATAATTACCATTATCCTTACTATTATCATTATTATTATCAATATTATTAACAAATTTTTGTGTAGGGATTCGTCCTTATTCCTCAGCTTTAATAAATATTTTTCTTATATAAAAATTTAGCCATAATCCATCCTTTCGACAAAGTATTTTCCTCGAGTCGAAAAATTTTAGCAGCGTACCGCCCTTATTTTACGGTTTTATCCTTATTCTGCAGTTTTCGATAAAGTATTTTCATCGATTCGGAAAATTTGAGCAGCGTTCCGCTCTTATTTTATGCGTTCCATTTTTACTTTACTATTTTTGTTAAGTATTTGAATTAATTCGGAAAATTTGAGCAGCATTTTGCCCCTATTTTACAGTTTCATAATAATCTTATACCAACAGTTGAGCCGCATTTCACTTTTATTTTACTATTTTCGATAAGTATTTTAATTGATTCGGAAAATTTGAGCAGCGATCCGCCCTTTTTTTATAGTTTCATGATAAGTATTTTAATTATTTCCGAAAATTTGCGCAGCGTTCTGTCCATATTTTCCGTTTCAATTCAACATAGTTTATTTAATTCATATATATTATTTAAAAACATTATTTTTCATGATTTTGGTGGTTCGGATTAATCTTTTTCCGATGGCTATTTATTTTAACTGTTGCAACGATTTCGCAATTTTACCCGCTACCCATTCCCTCTCTTGGTCCTTAAGATTTATGTATGTTTATTTCATAGTTAATGAGTGCCCACTGAACTACTCAGTGTTAGTGATTTTTAGCCGAATGTTGTTAAATTATTTATGTCGAATTTACAGGAAATGAGTGGTGGAGGAGTAGCCAAAAGACTACTTCCCCTCCTCCCAATTTCCCCTATGACGGATATTATTGACGTTTAGGCCCTGCGTTATTCACGCCGGAACCTTCATGGGCACAGGCTATTTCCAGATAAACTGCACCTACACAGCCTGAATTGTATGTTGATTTTGCTTTCTTGCGGTGATGTGGTGGCTGTGGGTCGAAAAAGAAAAATTAAATGTTACCATCTAAATTCGGTAAAAGTTTCGAGGCATAAATGTATATTCTTCATATAAATTCTTCATTCATATCATAAAATTCCATAACTGCGGCAATTGAAAAATTATACAGGAAAGTAGTACCACAAATCGACAACGGTAATTTAAAATCAATCTGACCAGCTACAGCTAACAGTAGAATTAAATTTTTCTCTCTGCATACAGCCTGTTAATTTTGGTCTGATCTTGTCTGGTCAATTTGACTGTACACAGTCTGTCAATTTGGTTGAAATTTTGTTGTCAATTTTGTGCCGAAATTTGTGAAAACACATCAGTATATATACCTACAATTCGACCTCAACCTTGATTGTTATTTTTATTGCGATTAAACAAATTTGACATTGAAATTATTTGTGTTATCTAAATTAAATTTTTATTAATTTCTTAATTTAAATTGGTAATTTATTTTTAACATGAAACAAACGATGAAACAAATAGTTCGCCCACCAAATACAAATTTTGGGCTCAGCTTTGTTATTAAGAAGAATCAAAACAATAAAGTTAAGAAACAATAGAAAGTGAACAGAGGATACAAGATGCAAAAATCGAGTTATTAAACAGAAAATATCGGGACAACATTTTGCCAAAGTATAGAGCTTAATAGCAAACGATGGAAAACGATCAAATTGGCTACAAAATAAGAAAAACAGTGCAATGAAATAAACGACTAGACACCACATACAAATCTGGGGGTAAAAGAAAAGAGAGATTAGCGGAAAACTATGGAAAACGATTGATTTGTCTACAAGACCAGATGAAACAAATGACGTGACCACCAAATACAAATTTCGGGACTCAGAAAGGAATAAAGGGAACAATATACAAATTTCTGTTAGCAATAGTAACAAAATCAAGAAAACGTTTAGACGACATTGGACAACTAATAATTCGTAAAAGCACCAACAGAAGGATTTAAAACGAGTTAGCGGCTAGTAAACGGGAGAAGTAAGACATTTGACAGTAACCACCGAGACGAGATTTCAGACAATTGCAGAAGGAAATAAATAGAAGGAAACAAAACAAGAACTATGTAAAACGACAAGCTTATTTACATGGAAAACAAACTAACGAGTGAAGGAAATACAGAAAGAAAAGATCAGTGTGAAATAAGAAGCGAAAAACTTTGTTTGATCATTCAAAGCTGTGATCTAATGATTATCTTACAACGGAAAACAAATGTCAAAGAAAATTAAGAAACTACAAATATTCTGAAGAGCACATTCAACTGAGCATGAATGACGATTCTAGAGGGAAACAAATAACGACCAAAAACAATAAATTTTGAGACGGAATTTCACCAAAACGCAGACAGATAACAACTAGAAAATACTGACAGAAATTTTGGAAAACGATCGGTTTGTCTACATGGAAAAAAGAAACACAGAGTATACAATGGAAATCATCGAGTGAATATCATCCAGAAACCGTAGAAGTAAGAATAAAAATATAAAAAATAAATAAATAAATAAAATAAAAATAATAAAAACATGGGAAAGGTGGAAATCACGAGGGTTAAAGCGATTAGAAAATGGGAAAACACAAAATGCGGGTAGTGTAAATATTGTATGAACAAATTACCGAACCATATAAATAATAATTAGATAAGTATGAGAATAGCGGTTAGAATACTGATAATTGGAAAACTAGAAATTGTGGAGTTAAAATTGATTGAAATTAGACGAGACAAGTCATTTAAAATAATTTTAAACTTAGTAAATGAATAATTAAAAGTAATTAAATAAAAAACAAAAATCAAAATTATTAACGGAATTTCATAAAAAAGGTTGCAACGATTTCGAACCCTTACTCCTATGAGCTGAGAGATTGTAACGGAAATAACGAACGATCGATTGTGCGAATTTCAAAAGACATAATGCTAAGCGAAGCCAAATTAGATACTAAACGAGAAACAGATAATCGATTAAGTTAGAGAAATTACCGAAAAGATAATCCAGATGATGGAGAAATTTAGGCGTGGATAAAAGAAAACATGCTGTTGTAAATGAGAAATGAATAGGTAGCAATGAGCGTAGATGAATAAAATGATGATGCTTGTTATAAATGAAAATAAAGGATTGGAAATAATAATGAATTACGAAACTAGTAGTCAGCAACCAGAGGAAAATGATGATTGAAAACGAGTACGATGAGTTGAGATTAATAATAATAATAAATGAGACAACAATAGCAACCGAAAGGTTTAAAACATACGGAAAAAGCCGAACACTTCATGAAAGCCGTTAAATAAATTTTGAGTGGACAAGTAAAACACAACTTAAACAGCGAAAGCTGAAAAATTACACATAAGGTACGATAAAAGTTTCGATGCATCTCATTTTTTTTGTATATTTTGTAATGTTATTTATATTATATTATATGGAAATAATACTGGAATGTAACATTTAAAACCGAGCTATCATAACGATAGTAAGCTTATTCCGATGGGGAACCCTGATCAACCCGAGGAGAAGAAGGTAGTAGGTACCGTCGCAAATGTTGGTGAGATTCTGGCGAGAGATTGATCACCTCTCTGGAGAACAAACCAACGCGATTACTACAATTTTTGAATTGGGAAAGTGAAGGGGAAACTGAAAATAAAAATAAAAATTGAAAAAATGCGCATGATTTAGATACCAAAAGTGAGAGAACTGAAAAGTATAGTAAAGGTACCTAGAAACATTTTTTTCCCTAGCTGGTGGTGAGGCACCAGAGGACAGCGGCGGACTGTCGAGTTCAGGATGTTATCAGCCAATGGACTGGTAGCGCTGAACCGAGAATTTTTTATGCTGGGCAGGGACTTGATACACAACCTGGATCCTACACCAAGTATCAAGGACACCAAGCGGTAGGTGAGATGTGAACCAACCGGAAAATGGTTCATACTCGAAAGGACTACTAAGGTCAAAATTTACACAGCAAAGTAGAGCTGGAATCTGACGGGAGCAGATGAGCAGTTGACAAAGATATTAAGAATTCCCGCCCCATAGATCGCTTCTTTTTGGAACTTGGTAGAACGTCTAGGCTTTTCCATTCTTTTATATTCTCCGAGGTACACAACCCGGATCCCACACCGATTATCGAATATCCGAATGGCGGTGAGGTAAGCGTAACCGGATAAATGCGCTACCAACAGACGACCATGGATTGAGCGTCAGTGTGAGGCCTCAAACTTGTCCACCAAACAAGTCACCCAACAGATCACTGACGAAAACCCAACTCCGATTAGAGATAAAGGCCCATAGAGTTCCAGTTGAGATAAGATGCCGAAGGTCCCAGAGAGCCAACGGAACGATAAGGCCCATAGAGCGCCAGCGATTGAGGATTAAGTAAACGATTTTTAGTAAATCAGGGAGACATAGGAAAGATAATTAATGGATTGAATGACGATATGATTATAGCGATTTTATTTGATAAAAATATAGATAATTGATACGACTATGTAGATAACTGATAAGACTATATAGATAAGTAATACGAGGATGATAGACAATTGATACGAGATTAATACGAGGATGATAGATAATTGATACGAGATTAATACGAGGATGATAGATAATTGATACGAGAAATAGATAATTTAAAATAGATTTAAAATGAAGGGAGATGAATCAAAAGGAAAACGATCACAGCGAATAAAGTTTAAGGAAAAAGACAAAAGAATTTAAATAAAAAGGCCCTGAAAAAAGAAACTGGAAATTCGGAAACGAAAACAGTTGAAACGAAAATAGCTGAAACATGGAAAACGGAAATCATACTAGTAGAGAAAATATTAACCACAATTGAAGAAAGAGTCGCATAAAAAAAAGGATCGAACCGAGTTAAAAGATCGAGTATCAGAACTAATAAAAGTATCGATGGAAACAACAAGACAAACGAAAGATATGCATCCGCAAACAAATCAATATATTAAAAAACCATCACGAATTTGCGACATTCCAGTTAAGAGAATTCAAGACAGTAGAGGTAAATTTATAAATTATAATAATTATTTCAGGATTAACAACGCGAACTACAATCAAGTATGTAATATCTATTCAAAAGAAGGATGCCGAACTGACCGAGGTTATCAACTAAAGAATTGCCAAGGGTGCGATAGAAGAGTTCGCACAGAAGGAGAAGAAATGATAATCTGTTTTAATTGCAATCAAAGCAGTCATATGTCAAAGAATTGTCGAATGAGAAGAATTCAAGGTCAACAAAAACCAAACCAATTCAAGAAGAGTCCACAAAATAACCCAACACAAGGGGTCAGGCATTGAAGAGATATGACGATAATGAGGACAACCACAAGATACGAGAGTAGAACCTGTTACAACTGCAACCTAAACGGACATATAGCTGCAAATTGTCCAATAGAGAAAAAATCGAGACAACCAAAACCGAACAATTATAGTCAAAGTACACAAAGCAACCTAAGACAAGAGATTGAGCAATTAGGAGGTATGATTCAACGAATATCCGCAAACAATCAAAGACAACGAAGTAATACGAGGAGAAACAGGAATGATGTTCGATATTAATGGACCAGAAAATATTCGGAACAGCAACAAATCGAATGGCAGAGATTACAGAGAGAAGAAATCCAAGAAATTTGACAAAGACGGATGAACAGAAATTAAATATCAAGTAGAAGCAATATGTCGAAAATAGTCAATACAAAAAAAATCCACACTGCTCCGCAGTGTGTTGTCAACAGCGAGGATGGTATGGCAATAAATAACGAAAATAACGACAAAGAAAATGACGTAATTAAGAAAGACGAAACTGAAGAGGTCAAAATAAAATCAGAGCAAGAATTGAGCAGCGAAGAAAAAATAAAGATGATTCAAGAGTTCACCGAACTATAGACGACGAAAAAGCAGCAAAAATAGCGATAAAAAGATAACAGAAAAACAAAAAACAAAATATCAAAAGCAGAGGGTACTACTACAAAAATTGAAAAGAGGATCGATAAGGAAAGCGAAAATAAACATGTTACAACAAGGGCTATACAATAATGAAAAGGAGAAGAAAGATGAACTTCAAATAAACGTGGAAAGTAAAGTATTGGAGTCAAAATCTATACAAACAATAAGAGATAATATAGGAATCGGAGTGGTGTCATTCGAACAAGAGGTAATCGATATTTTAATGGTTATTAAAATTTCAGAGGGAGAACTAGTCGGAAAGAGAATCCAAAAGCGACAAACGAGAAATCTGAATATGCAAGACAGATCAAAAACAGTCAGTGAATTGATAATTGAGACAAAAGAAGATGTAATAGAAGAACTCAGCAAAACAACGAATGTGGAAAGGAAAATTACAATGCAGCATGAATATGCACAACAAAACACGACTAAGAAAACCACAACGAACGAAGAAAGTACCTGGACAATCGATACGAAAGCTAACGAAGTAAATATAAGAGAATATTGTAAAGCTTGCCAAAAATCGGGACACGCAGAGAACGACTGCTATCGACATCAAATAAGCCAACTATTCGGGAAGAGAGGACACGTAAATAAATTTTGTCACAAAAGACGCGGAAAATGTTTTAACTGTCTAACATGGGGAAATTTGACTCAAATTTGTCCAAATAAACAGACTCAGAACCCATTCGGAACAGTGGAACTAATGAGAGGAAGCAATAGGAAACCAGATAAGATCAATAACAACACCAGAATAAAGCCAGCAAATGACACAAGTGTCAAATCAACCTACAAACCAGGAAAAGACATGACAACTGGAAGACAGAAAAACCTATTAGACACGACGAAACAAGTTACCAGAGACGTAAACAGCCAAAAGACAAAATCAAAATATTATAGTAATCAGGCGAAACAGAAACGAGAATATAACGAAATCCATGATGATAGAATGAATTACCGGAAACAGATGGAAGCAATCATCAAAATAATCAAGGAAATAATGCCGAAATGGACTAGAAACAAGAATACCACCGAGATATTAGAAGGAGTAACAAAGATGATCAAGAACTACGCAAAAGGCTCAAAATCAACAGCAGAAATCAGTATCTGAAAGAAAAGAATTCCAGTATTATTCACAATAATTGACATAGTGGGTAATACACCACTATATTATGCCATAGAAAGCAAATACGAAAAACGAACGATGAAATTATTGAGGCAAATAACCAATATGGACAACATACAATTATCAGAAATGAGAAAGGACAAACACCCATGATGATTGCAGTGTCAAGAGATGCGTCAACGAAAATTCTGAAGGAGTTATTAAAAACAGGATCAACTCTAAATGAGAAGGACAATAAAGGAAAAACGATGTTAAATTATATTATGATGTCACGAGAAGCAAGATCAATAGATTTCGTTACGATAAATGCACTTCAAGATGACATCGAAATAATAGGACAAAATTTAAACCCAATCCTTGGAGCAATCGAGAGAGGATACGATGAAGCAGCAGCAAAACTGATCAATTGGAGAAAGAGAAAATCCGATAACGAAATCATAGACGTAAACAAATTCGAAAACAATGAAAATATATTACTGAAAAGAGAAATAAATTCCGAGTACGCATTATCAAAGACGATAAAAGCTTCGTTAAAGAGAGGAGAAATAAAGTTCACAGACAATAAAGGAGAGCCTGAGAGAATAGGGTTCAGAAAGGAAGAATAAGAAACCGTGGTAGGAGAATGGCACCGGATACAATGAAAATTTAGTGGTAGAAAACAAGAAATTGATAACATCAGAAATGGAAGAAAAACGATAATCAAGATGTATGAATATATAATCAAAGAAATAAGTGTCGAGGACAACAGGATTGAAAAGGCTCGATGTAATAAAGACCAGGACAAAAAGGACGATGAGGACAAAGACAGGAAAAAGGAAGATGATAACGAAGAGGGAGAAAACCAAGATAGTAATAAAAAGCAAAATTCAGTGGAAATAAGACAACCACCGTCACTAATGACACCACTCAAGTGGCCAAGCGAGATCAATATATATCAAGTAACTGACGAGAGATGCGGAATGGATACGCACCTTGCCCGTAGATCCTTTGGAGATAAAGTAATAAATAGTTAGAAATGTGCATATAATGTAATAGATATGTTTATATAGTAATGTATAAAAGTAGTGTATAAATATAATATGGAATGAGTAAAATAATATCCGGTAATATATAAAAGTAGTATATAAATATTATAGTCGAAGAGCGAAAACAAATTAAAAATCAGAGGATGTGACAAGAAATAAGCGGAATGAGAAAGACAAGTGATGCGATATTACGTTAATATTGAGAAATGAATCAATTGGAAGCTAATCAAGTATATTAAGCAGTAAAGCTTAGTTAGATAGATGAGTGTAAAACAAGGATCAAATCAGAATCAAAAATTGAAATAAACCGACTAAGAGGTACGAAGCCATCAAGGAAGTCAAAGACAAGAGTAGATTTGGAGAGCAAACTAAAATTTGGGAAATCCAGTACAATCGAATGAAAGTTGGAAATGTGGAACAACGATAACAAACCCACGATCGAAGTAAAATAAAGCAGCAATGAAGAAATAGATTAAATATCAAGTCAGTCAACGAAAAAGACGATGGGGAATAATATGACAAATAAAACTGAATCAAAAAATGCGAAACTGACGGATAATAACAAACGGTAGATAACTGAGAAACAAAATTTGTGGTCCTTGAGTTAAACGGAAAAAACTAAAAAGACAAAGAATTAGAACCAATAAAACTCAATATACAAAACTAAATGAATACAAAAAGGGGAGGAAGACTCAAAAACAGAGCAAGGAATAGAACCGGAAAAACAACCAATAGCAGCCAAACGAGACAAAAAATTGACATCATGAAATAGTAATTCCAAACCAGAATGACGTTCAACACCAGATATGAATGAAGAAAAGACCAGAGAAATAAATCAAAAACAACTCAAAAATCAAAAACCAGATAACAAGAAAGACAAATCAAATCAGTAAAGAGAGAATGCAAAGGGCAATGCCAATAAACGACAAGACAAAAGATGATGAGACTGAACTACAAAATGCACCAAATCAAAATGGAATATCGAAAGAATCTTGTAAATTGTAGTAAAGGCAATCAAAGAAGATAAGCGATGTCAAAATAAAGTTAATACCAATCACAGAAACGAGAAACCAGATATGATAATAAAAACAACAGAGATAAAGAAGGAAGAGAAACAGAAAGTCAAACAACTACCTAAAATCAAGAGAAATGATAACGAGTCTTATTAAAATAGATCGAAATTTGTGTCAAATGGTCAAACAATTGTAAATAATCATCACAAACCCATAATTGTTATAAAAACAAGTAAGCGAAAGCAGCATGAGATTGGCGATGAGAAAGAAGATGGCGGTAATGAGAAAATATATACAACCTAGCATCCCTTAGAAAGAAGTCGAAAACCAATCAATCGATGCAACATTACCTGTAGCATATACACCGAGATATGCAGAAACCCAAAGGATACCAATTACGGACGGAGCAACTCCTAATATACCCAATGCCCAAAGGATTAAAACAAGAAAAATAAATATACTAATTATCAAAGTGAGCAAAGTCCAAACTTAAAAAGATCGTACTAACCCTCAGAACTCTAGAAAATCAAATCCGAAAGTCAATGGAAAAATGAAACACCCATCAAGGAAACCATATTCAAATATTCATGGATGCTCTTTAGAAACCCTACAAAATAACAGAAAAGAACCGAAAATCAAGAACAAATAGCCCAAATCGATAACCAAAAAGAAGTAACCCAAACCAACCTCAAGGAATCATGAATAATCCCAAACCGATCAATTATCATCAAACCATCGAGACGAGATAATATGAAAACGGGTCATCGATCCACAGAACCCAGTTGAACTTCACCCAGTTTCAAGATTCTAAAAAGTCAACAACCAAAAGCAAGAACATCTATTCACAACCCAAAACCCCAAATACACCATCAAAAAAGGAGTCTTGAACGAAACATTCTTTCTATTCTTTTATCTGAGATTCACTACCCCGGCCAATCTTTTAAACAATCGGTAGCTAATCAGCCCTATATCAAATAAAGTCAATTCCCCAGACTGAACAAAATCTCAAAGTTAAATCGCACAACAGATATCGAATCGTCAAAATCAGAACCTGCTAAAGAAAGTAATCAATCAGAAACCAAAAAATACCGAGACATTATCGAGATAAATATCTAAGTGACAGAATATTGAACTCATGATTAACAATTAACTAATGATTCTTAGTCAATTAACTATTCTTTATGAGTGATCATAAACGGACTGTATGTCCTCTTTCACTTCATCTTGTAATCCATAGATTGATGTATAAGTATGATTATTTTTATGCATGTGGGTTTTGAGGTCACGACCATGTAGCTCGTAGACCCAATGGAATGGAAAACGTAAACTCTGTATAGTTCATAGCTTGAATCTTTTAGAAATTGCGGGTCGCAATTTTACGGGCCCCGGAGTGTTTTATGTTGGGCCAGCACACAAATAGCCTTGAGAATTATTTAAATGCATCAGTAATACAGCACGAAAACCCAGCACCAAGATAACTTAAAATACAATATACAACACCAACTAAACACTTTAAAATCTGAGAGAAAATAAATAAATTTAAAATCAAAAACATAAAAGTAAAATAAAATAAATACAAAATGCATTAAGAACCGCACGAAATCTACATAAAACATAACATAATAACAAGAAAATTCGATCGTAAAATGACCATTTATATAAAATTAAAAATTAATGAATTAAATGAATAAAAATAAAATATTTTTGACTGAATAAATTTAATTAAAAATATTATAAAATAAATTACCAATTTAAATTAAGAAATAAATAAAAATTTAATTTAGATAACACAAATAATTTCAAGGTCGAATTTTGTTTAATCGTAGTAAAATTAACACGCAAGGTTAAAGCCAAATTATAGGTATAAATACTGATGTGTTTTCACAAATTTTCAGTCTTATTTTTCGGAGAAAAAATTTCATTGCAGAGAATTAGTCGGTGTGTATAACTGGTTGAGAGCCGTGCATTCAGGCAATTAACACGGGTAAGTGTTTTGCCTGAACACGACCACTCTCAACTGGTGTAATATTATTAATTGAATTTTCGAAGGGAATTGATGGATGATTTTCCAATTGAATCTATGGATGATTTTTCAAATTGAATTTATGGATGATTTTTCGAATTAAATTTTTCGAATTAAATTTTATGGAATCGACACAATGAATTTCAAATGGTATTTACGATATGCTCACAAGTTTTTTATGCATTACGAATTGCCGTATGTTGCCGATGTAATATGCTGAATAAATATTTTCTATCTATAGCCTTGGTGCGTCGAAACTTTTATTCCAAATACCATGGTAAAATTTATTTATTTATTTTTCTTTTACGGCCCACAGACGATACAGCACCGCAAGTAATTAAAATCCAACATACTATCGCAAATCGTGCAAGTGCGTGTATTATCACCAATGATTTCGTGCCCGTGAAGGCTCCGGCGTGATGAACACAGGAGCTGGAACGTCAATATTATCCGTACATAGGGGAAATTGGAGGGTAAATGAGTAGTCCTTTGGCTGCTCCTTCATCATCCGTTTCCTGTAAAATTGACATAACTTTTTAACAACAATCGGCTCAAAATATCTAACACCGAGTAGTCCAGTGGGCACTCATTAAATATAATATGAACATATATAGAACTTAAGGACAAAGAGAAGGAAAGGGTAGCGGGGAAAATAGCGAAATCGTTGCAACAGTTAAAATGAATAGCCATCGGAAAAAGATTAATCCGAACGACCAAAATCATGAAAAATAATGTTTTTAAATAAGAATTAAATAAATTATGTTAAATTGAAACGGAAATAATGGCTGAACGCTGCGCAAATTTTTGGAAATAGTTAAAACATTTATCATAAAAACTGTAAAATAAGGGCGGAACGCTGCTCAAATTTTCTGAAATGATTAAAATACTTATAGAAAATAGTCAAACAAAAGCGAATTGTCGTTCGATTGTTAGTATAATATTCTTATAAACCGTAAAATAAGGGCGGAACGCTGCTCAAATTTTCCGAATCAATCAAAATACTTATAGAAAATAGTAAAGTAAAAGTGGAATGTTGTTCAATTGTTAGTATTATATTCTCTTGGAATCAAAAAATAAGGGCGGATCGCTGCTCAAATTTTCCGAAGTAATTAAAATACTTATTGAAAATAGTAAAGTAAAAGTGGAACGCGTAAAATAAGGGCGGAACGCTGCTCAAATTTTCCGAATCGATGAAAATACTTTATCGAAAACTACAGAATAAGGATAAAACCGTAAAATAAGGGCGGAAAGCTGCAAAATTTTTCGAATTAACATAAATACTTTATCGAAAACCGGAAAAATACAGATGGATTACAGCTAAATTTTTATACAAGAAAATTATTTTATAAAGCGGAGGAATAATGAAGGATCCCTAGTAAAAACTTGATAATAATAATGATAATAGTAAGGATAATGGTAATTATAATAATAATAATAATAATAATAATAATAATAATAATAATAATAATAATAATAATAATAATAATAATAATAATAATAATGATCATAATTAGGATAATAATAATAGTAATAATAATGATAATCATAATAGTAATAATGATAATAGTAGTAATATAATAAATGTAATGGTAATTATATAGTAATAAAAATAATAATAAAGGTAATAGTAGTAACAATTAATAAAGGTAATACATATAATAGTATCAATGATAAGGCAACCAATAATAGGTAATAGGGAACATTGTGGTTATAATAGGGATAAGAGTAAGAGAGATACTGTGTGAATATTTGACACAACAAAGGGTGTACAGGCCAAAGAATAATTCATCAACACGGACGACGATAAGAAGGACTATGGGAATGAACCTGACAATAAAAGATATGAGAGTATAGGTTAACATTTGAAAGAGATAGGAGAATAATGGGACTTAAGAATCGAAATCGAGCACAGGCCTTCTATCGGCAGCTCGTTGGACCCATTGATCGTTTAGTCAATTATAGCATTAGTAATAACGCTCACTTTTTGCGGACGATCTACCCACTCGAACACAGTCCCAACGTTGCTTAGCAACGGGTGCCGAGTGGTAAGTGAAAGAATATTTGTATCGGGTTGTCTGGGTAACAACCATATAGTTTCAAAATATCAACACCCAGAAACCCACCAGAATTAAATAATTTATGTTGAATTGAGACGGAAAATATGGGCCGAACGCTGCGCAAATGTTCGGAAATAATTAAAACATTTTTCAAAAAACTGTAAAATAAGGGCGGAACGCTGCTCAAACTTTCCGAATCAATTAAAATACTTATCAACAATAGCAAACTAAAAGTGGAATACGACTCAGTAATTGATAAGATATCGGATAAGACCGTAAAATAAGGGCGGAACGCTGCTCAAATTTTCCGAATTAATTAAAATACTTATAGAAAATAGTAAAGTAAAAGTGAAATGTTGTTCGATTGTTAGTATAATATCCTTATAAAACTGTAAAATAAGGGCGGTACGCTGCTAAAAAATTTCGACTCAAGGAAAATACTTTGTCGAAAACTGAAAAATAAGGATGGATTACGGCTAAATTTTTATATAAGCAAAGTATATTTTTTAAGCCGAGGAATAAGGACAATTTTTGTTCACTGGTTGATTTATCTTTAAGTTTATTACCTCCTTTATTTCGCTCTCTGAAATATTCAACCAATTTCGTTTTCCGTAATTCTCACACTACTCGGGATTTCTGTTGGCTCGGACTTCCCATTGGCTCGGGTTTCCCATTAGCCAATTAATTTTTAATTAATTTCTATTTTTATTAAATATTTCCTTCTGGGGACCCCCAATCGATTTAATTTTTATATATATGGATTCGCCTCGTCATTTGGCATCCGCCCATACATATTTCCTCCGATAAATATTTATTTTAAAATTTTAATTTATTTTGCCTTTTCCATTATAATTTCGAATATCAATGTTTTTATTGGGTTTCCATTTTGACTTTTATGCATTTTGATAACCCTAACAACTTAAAGACTAAAACAATTTTAGAACGAAAAGTAAAAAGGTCTTGAAGTTGTTGTTGAGGGGTTGTTTGGGGGCTTTTATTGTTTTTCGTTTTTAAGAGGAAAACCTTTCTATACACCTTTCATAAAACTTTAAAAGCTCAGGAAATATTTATTAATTTGCTGAATTTTATATTAACAGTTCTTAAAATTTATTTATTTTTATAAAAATCTTTCTTTATTTTTAATCATAAGTATAAAATAAAAAATGTTAAATTCGACAAAAAAAAAAAGAAAAATTTTAATAAAAGCGTGTTAATAATTTAAATAATTTTATTAGACATTGTATAATAATTTTGTTGTAAAATAAGTAGTTTAATAAAATAAGCAATAGCTTTTATTTAAACATTCATTTCTGAAGTAGTACAAGATTGACCTCTGCTCACTGTTGCGAGGTGACCACTGATTGCCGCATGATTATGTCATGCGTACACCGGTTAGTTACTACCCGTAGACACATTTATGATGTCACACAGTTGAGGACCAACACACCTTGATTATCTAATATTCTAGAAACTTCCGCACATACATTCCAGAATATTTCTGAACACACCTAATACACCAAGCCGGGTTCAGATAAATCTTCTATAATATAAAACAAAAATCAATAATTTTATAACATTATTAACACACCAACTCACCTTGAAGTTGTTTGTAAAAAGTGAGTTCGGATAAACTCTACACTAAAGCAAAAAAGTGATAATAAAATAAAAACAACACATACTAAAAAAGGCATCTACAGTTTCAACGTGTAGTCAACCAAAGTTGAGACAAACACAAAACTTTAGAGATATTTGGAGAAAAATATAGAGGTTGGAGAATCAATATCACCAGGATTAAGGAAAACCAACAAAACTTAAAGTAACCAGCCGATTGATACAAATATATCAAGTTAAGAAGTAATTTGACGATCAGTAATTTGGATATAATTCACTGTGTGTGGCAAGAGCTTTGAGTGGTGAATCTTTTGTGCAATCTACCTATGAATTTTCAGCTTAATTGTTTCTTTTCTCATCTTGCACTGATACCACCGCATAGATTCTGTCAGTTAGTATTTTCATCGTGCTGTTATGATCAAAATTTCCTTAATAGCATTCAGCAGCTGTACTATGTGTTTTTCGTTCAGGAAAAATGGCTCTGAGATTTTGCATCATGAACAAAACCTAAATTTTTCAACAATTTAACATTAAAATGGTTTGATGCGTAGACCGCGCATTTGATTTGCTGGATGACTCGGAGCAACATTAAATTGGCCATTTTGTCATAATTAATATTATAAATTTAATAATAAATAAATAATAATCAATTTAACATTTAACAAGGACTTTATCTAAATGTCAACAATTTCATCCTCACGAAACCAGAATTTTGATTACAGACTTCCACAAGTCTCAGTCGAAGAGTATCTTTTACCTTTTAAGGATTGCCTAGTCGAACATTTCATCAATGATCGTAAGATAAAGTCTGCAGAGAAAAAAAGCGGATGTCAAGTGAAATTGTTACCCAAGTCGATCAATAGAAAGATTCGTAACGCTGGGTGGGTAAAATATGCCATTCTACAAATTTCTGGTCCATCCGATAACGCCATCGTTAGCTGTACTAAAGCAATTGAAACCTTTTATCCTAACTTTGTACTTCGAAAACCTTACGAGAGAAAGTCAATAGTTTCTTTCTTTATCGAAAATGGCGTGCCGGATAACATGAATTACAGTGAGTGTGTCCAACGTTCGGCTCAAACTGATATTTGTTTCCACAGTATGAGGCTAAATTCAAGTTACACCTTGGAGAACAGAACTGACAATCCTGGAACCAAACCTTGGAAAATAACTCCCAGTGAGAAATTCGGTCTATTTAGTCCTCATTTGTCAAACATTTATAATGCGCAGTTCCATTTGCTGCCTGAAACGATTCAGTTCAGAGAACCGATTCTCAAAACAATTAGCGGCAAAACGGAAAACTCTCATTTATTGAATGATCCGTATTCGGAAAATAGCTTCACGAGATACTTAACAAATACTTCGAAAGGATCAGAGATTCAGCACCCAACGATTGACAATAGTCGAATAATTGAGGAAAACATATCCGAAGGCAAAGAACACTCATTTGGAAATTATAAATCAGAGAATCCTGCGTCTGATGTATCTAGTGTTTCGCCCAAACCGAGTATTCAGAAATCGTCCGATCCCCAAACGATTAAAATTTCAAAAACAAATGTGGCAAATAATTTATTTGATAACAAAACGTTTGTCCAAACGAGACGATCGTCTTCACAGTAAGGGGATTCCATTTCTTTGACAGTTGGTTTAACATTTATAGTTCCTCTTAATTTCTCCTCTTTTGGTATCTACAGTATATTCCATGTATATCGTCAGATTCCTGATTTGAAACTTTTATTTAATTAAATTAATTTTTATTAATAAAATTATTTTAATAATACCTTAAATTTGATTTTATATTTTTCAACATCAAAAAGAGAAATTAAGATTTTCGTTTAAAGGGTTCAAACTTTTTCCATGAAAGCAGAATGCTACGATAAAGGTAAGTGAAAGACTTCCAATTAAAAAAGAAGTGAATAAACCAACAAATTACTTTCATATCTCTGCAAAGGTTTCCCACTAGCCCAACTTGGAAATCAGAGGGTGACTAAAATGCAAGGTTCACATATAAGTCGGAAGTAAAAAATTATTTTTGGGTGCATTAAATATGTTTTTATTTTTTACATTAAAAAGTTAATTAAAAAGTTTTAAAAAGTAAACATATTTCAAGTTCCGGTGTCGAGAAGTACAGTTATTGACGTGTACACAATGCATCCTGAGTAATGAGAATGCAAAAACCGAGAAAATGAAAACATAGCGAATAAGCATGGTGGAGAAAATAGTAAGTTATAAGTGGCAAGAAGATGATAATGTTGGTGTTGGAATATGAATTTAAATCGGATTTATTGTCAATCTGACTCCAACCGTGCTTTTAAAAAGCAGTAATGAACTCATAATGATATAAACTTTATTGATTAATACACTTTATCTCCACTTTAAAATGACACAAAGAATTATCTGTTACAGTCACGACTTGGTGCTTATTACGACCCTTCGGGAAGAATAGCATTTTCGGATCAATTGGATTTCACAATCACTTGACTACTGTGACGGGTTTCTGAGATCGGTAACTCTGATTTAGTTGCTTTGCTTTGACTTCGTTTAATTTCTGTTTCAAATTACTCTTTTCCTTTCTTCAATAATTTTCTGTAATTTTCTCCAATTATTCGTTGAATTCTGTCCAATTTCTCTCTAATTCCTTTTTGTTTCTTCCCTTATCTTGAAAGGGCTTTCAAAATAACGTGCAAATTTTGCTTTTGTTTTTGTTTTCCTTAATTTGCACTCGTTAATTATAAATGACCTTCTTTTATTCAATTGTCTGTTTTTATTGATTTTATTTTTCCAAATTATTTTATTTATTATTATTTTTTTGAAAATCATCCAACACCAACAATATAAAGAATCAGTAAAAAAACAAATGTGGCTTGCAAACTATGTCAAAAGACAAATGCAGTTACGAAAAAAACAAAGTAAGAGACAAATAAACTTACAACGAATGAACCATGGGGAAAAGTATACATAGACAACTGTGGACGATTCCTAGAGACATTTAGAAAGAAAAAGTATATTATTGCAATAATTGGTCAATATAGTAAATATATTTCATTGTTTTCAGTAAAAACTAGGATGAGAACACAATAAAGGAAACTATGAATAACAAATGAATTTTGAAGTTTTGAGTACAAAATGAAGCTCATTTAGATTATGTGAAAGCTTTTGAGTTGATGGTTATAAAGGACATCACAGAATCAATGGGAATTAAAGTTTAACTATTAAACTATGTTTTTCGAGTTCGTATCATCATAATACAAATTGAAACGTTTAAAGGCAATTTGAGAAAATAAGAGATTATGTAAACACGTCATCAAAAGAAGGAACTATGATTAGTTATAGATATATTGCAGATATATTGCCAGAAGTTAAATTCATGTTGAACGAAACTTTTCAAAAAACAGTTGGGACAAGTCCAACTGAGGCGGTATTCGGGATAAAGATATACAGAGTACGATGGTACAAAAATAAACCGATAGATCAAACTGTTGGGTTATTATTTATAAATAACTAAGACCCGACATAAAATAACTTTATTCAATTTTGTTTACCATAATTACAATTAGTCACTAAATTTGCGCCTTTCTTTCAATGATTATCACAAGGGTAGGTTGCCCAAGAAGTAACACCGTTTCTGTTACAATAATTTATAATTATCTTTAGCTTTACTTTAGTTTTCTTTAGATTCTCTTCTGCACACGTATTCTAAACGTGATTTTTTGATTCGATAAACTGGCAATTAGTTCAAGTCTGGTTTCTCCTTTTAGAGTATTTTGAGTCATCTATTATTTGATTAAAAAGAACGGTTTCTTACTTCAATATCATTTGAACCCTTGTGATAATTATTGATGAAAAAAATTTGATTTATTACACTCAGTTATCGTTCGTGTGGGTTCCTTTTATCTAGCTTAGATAATTATCTAAGTCTTTGATTTATAGCTCGGCGGGTTACGTTGATCTCTTGGTTTCCCATTACCTATTAATTAGTTTGTATTTTGCCTGTATCTTTCACTAAAGAACCCTCACTAAATTTGTATGATTATATTTAGATTAGTTTCAAGATTTGGCATTCGACCATGCCTGTTTCCCAGATCAATATTAATTTTCAAATTTTTATAAATTTTAATTAATTTTTGCACTTTGTCATTTTCGATTTTCCGTGCACTCATTTTATTTCCATAATTTATGACAACCCTAACAAAACCATAGGAAAACCACACGAGAAAATTATGACTAGAAAAGAGTTCAAAGAAGGAGATTCGGTTATAGTAAAATTAGAAACAAGGTCCAAAGATAAAGACAGATAAAAAGGTTCATACGACTTGATACAGAAAATATGTGATAAAGAAATATTTTGAAAGTTTTCTTTAATATTACTAGAAAACTTTTTTCTGATAAAAACACATTTTAATAGAACTATATGAATAAATCTTGCATAAATTATGACGCTTCTGCAAAGGAGAAAAAAACATTCGGAAAGTTCAAATTAATTCTAAAATTCTATTAAATTAGCTTGGTTTGTAGTGCAACTCTAAATCAAGGGAAAATCTAGGAAAAAATCAAATATTTTTCGTTATTTAACTGAATATGTTCACATATAAGTGTCGTGTATAAAATTCATAGGGTAAACTTTGCCCTCAATCATGTTGATAGTTAGTTTCTTTTAGTATTTATTACACCTTTTTAAATGTAATTTCCAGCTCGTTTACCTATGCTTCTTTATAAGTTGCTCTGCGCAATATATTGGAAAAAGCTGCAACCAAGGATGTGAGACGGACTGTCTCTGTACAAGTTTTGATTCTTCAATGATTTGTAACAGAAAATGTTTACAGAAAAGATATCAGTACTTAAAGGACTTTTGTCTACACTAAAGCGCATGAATTATGTGCAACAAAGACAAATATTATAGGCAGATGGTAAGATAAACTTTATATTTTTCATTTATATATTTCATTTTTTAAGTTTTTTTAAATAATTTTAATATTTTAGTTTAAATGAAAAGTTCACGTCATTTATGATTAATTTTCAAAACGTTAAGGTCTAATAGAGTTGTATTTTTTTAAGCTTTTCTAAAATTTTTTCATTTGTAAAAAATTTAGAGAAATTTCTAGTATTATAAGGATTTTTTTGTATTTCACCTCTGATTTCTTTATAAGTGACATAATATTTTCTACAAAATCTGATTCATAGTCAAATTTTATAGAAAATATTAAATTTCTAGTAACCTATATTCATTTCCGAATTTCTAAATTGAAATTTTATTAATTAAATTATAATTTACATTACCCATCTTATTACTCAATAAAAAGAGAAACGTGATAAAGCTCTCGTAAACCCAAAAACTTCATATTTTTATAAGAAATAATAAATGATTGTGCCCATAATTTTTGTCCCTTGTGTGTATATTTTATTATAAAGTTATTGTGTAATGTATGTGTGTTTATATTTTAGCCTTCTCACCGAAATTGTTATTTCGCATATCTATAGTAAAAGCGTTAAATTTCTGCAGGTCGTCCTTAATTTTGTCATTATTTCAAGTATGTGTATATTTTTCAATATATAAATGAATCATTTCTTATAATTGATCTTAATTTGTGGCTTAACGTACTGTAATATATTTAATTTGGTGTATATAAAGGAGATAGAACCAAACTGGCGAGGTGTTACCTTCATTTCCTAAATATGGAAGGAAGATGTGTATTGAATAATTGCAGAAAGATTTGCTTGAATAATTGTCTGTGTAATTGGGCTACTGAATCTGAAGATGTATGTTGTAGCAAATGTAACGCCAAATATAATGAATGCAAAGTGAAAGAATGTGGTAAAAACGAGACTCAGAAAACTGCTTGTGATTCGATCGGCGCTACCAACAGGCAAAACTGTTTTGCAGGAATGTAGAAAAAAATTAATCAGCATTGATGACTGACAAGTAACATAAAACAAAATTTAAACTGCATTAATTCTATTTTATCTTTTGATTTGTTTTATAGTAGGTAGCTGTTAGCCTTCTGCCTCGAATACTTCCCTCCTCTCGTTATAGAAATTACTTGTGCCCCCGACGGCCACACTATTTTTTTAGGTAATTTAGCTTAATTTTTCTCATCTCAAATCAGTTACAGTGCTAGGGCTAATGGGGTTTTCAGTCTATCCAACACTATAGTGATAGAGGGACTAGTTAAAATGAACTTGATTGCTACTTCTAAAATAAGTTGTCATTAAAAGAAACTCTCAACTCTCGGTAAAATAGACACGAATTTAGGATATCGTTAAAAACACAAAGATTTCAACTCATAAAAACACTAAGAAAAAGTATACAAGGACAGGTTACAAAATTACAATAAGTGAAAAGTTTTAAAGTAAACTCTGGTAAATCCTGAGTCGAATAAATAACATTTTAAACTATTAAATTAATTAATTTTGAAATAAATTTTCTTTGAAAACTTCAATTTCTGCCGGTAACACATCATTTTTATCTCTATATAGGTTGAACAGCCACTTTCTTGCTATTTTAGTTGCAAATTGGATGGTAGTATTTCATATCACATCTTTTTTGAATAAAGTTTAGTTTTATTCACCGAAAATAACAATTTCTTATTCCCTATTTAATTTATTTATTCTTTATTGAAACCATTCAATGCTTTTTAAAATACATTCCCTTCCGTTTAATGATTTGTGTTTATTTTCCTCTGCTCACTTTTACTGTTTAGTATAAGTCACGAGCTGACTGAAGGTGGGTCGCCAAACATTTAGCTATTTACTTTTTCGTATTAATTTACTTCTAATTAACTTGATGCAATATTTTTTATATATAGGCAGGCACATGTTTGTAGCATATTGTAAGGTGCTTTTAAAATTTTTATTTATTTGCGAATTTCTGTATTAAAAAGGTTTTTTTTATAAACAACTTATTTTAAATAATTGCATGATAGTAATGGTTCAAAAGAAACTTAAAATACTCAAATAACAAATTAAAAATAAAAAATTAAATTGCTTATGTAATAATTATGGTGTTGAATTATGTGAAAAACAAAAGGGTTGTGTATATTGTTAAAAAATGTTGGATTTATAAAAAAATATACGTTCTGTTATAAAAAATATAATCTAAATGAAATTAAATGTAAGTATTTTTCAAATTTAGTAGATATAAATAAAATTCTTCATATTATAATTATTTTTTTAAAGAAATATTGCTACGATGGATAAGGTGTTGTGAAAAAATCCCGTGAAAAAGCAAAACGAAAAGGAAAAGGAAAGTTACATTCTCTTATGTAACAACCAAACCGTTGATAAGAGAAAAATGGATGAGAATACTTCTACAAATATCCAATCTTCAAAACAAAGGAAACCAAAATATGATTGTGATTAATTAAAATTTGGATTTACATGGAGTAGGATCCACGTCTACTGTGTGTTATTTTCCAAGAAATGCTAGCTAATGAGAGTATGCGACCTAGTAAATCATTGCGGCATTTTGAAACGAAACATGGTGATTTAAAAAACTAGCCAATGGATTATTTTAAGACGACATTGCAGGAACTAAATTATTCAAAAACTCTGCTTTCCCACTTTACTAGAATTAATGAACAACAAGAATAGGAGAATATATATATTTGCTTACCCAGAAATAATTCAAGAAGGAAGTTTTAAAGAAAAAAACAGCAGTAAAGTATGTTAGATATGAAAAACCTCGTGAAATAAATGTTGATGGATTTCATGAAATTTTAAGCAAACATTTTGATTATTACAACACCCATCCTATTAAATTATATATAGTTGTATACAAAGACAAAATCCTTTTTGAAATAATGTTGAAGAGATAGAATAGGCGCCAATGCACTAAGAAGAACGGGTTAGACAAAATAAAATCAGATTTAAAAGATTAACGCGAGTGCAAAGAATGCAGAAAGAAGAATATACAGAAAAATTGATAATGATAATATTAAAGGTTTTGGTGTAATAGAGAGGTTTTATACAGTACTGTTGGGCTATAAGCCATCATTAAAACAAAACAAAATGACTAGGAAAAAGTCATGTCAAAAAATTATGAGAATGGCTATTTGTAACACAAGCACGCACCGCAAACAGAAATTAAAAATATAATAAAAATATTAAATAAAACAAAATAAAAAATAACATAATTAAGTAAAACAAATAATTAATAAATTCCGCATGCAATATATGTTGGGCCAGAACACATATGGCCTTGGATAATGTTTAAATGGATCGGTAACACACATGCAAACATAACAAGCAAATTCAAAATAAACCTATTAAAACATCAATTAAAACTAACAAAATATGAGAAAAAAGAGAATTAAATATAAAATAAGAAACATAAAAATAAATTAAAATAATAACAAATTGCAACAAGATCCGCACGATACAAACACAAACATAACATGAAAACCCAACAAATTCGACCAGAATTTGATAAATTAATAAAAGTTCATGAAAATGAAATTTAAATCAAAGAATTTGAATTAGAAATAATTCAATAAAAATTCTAAATAAAAAATTATTAAAATAAATTAAAAAATAATAAAAATAAAGAATAGAATACACTAGAAAATAACAAGGTCGAATTTTGTTTTACTACATCAAAATTAACACGCGAGGTTAGGGACAGAAAATAGGTATAAATACCGATGCATTTTCACATAAAATTTAACCATAAAACCGTTTTTCAAATCGAAAACTATTTTCAAACCAGTTTTGAATTCTTGTAAATCTATTTGAATTTTTAGGTGAGAAGTAGTTTTATTTGGAACTCTCTCTCCACGTCACATCCTCGCAACCTCGGTAGAGCTATGCTTGGATGTCGGCGTGGGGGGAGATGTATTTTTATGAATGAATTTAATGGAATGGATTATTATGGTCAAGTAATTTTGTATTTTGCTTTTAATATATATTAATAAATATTTATAATGTTAAAATTTGTTTTTCATAAAATTAATTAATCTATTCGTCGAAATTTTTTCCGGCCCACAGCCAAAACACATCGCAAGTCAGTAAACTCAACACACAATCCAGAATTCGTGTAAGTGCGTGGAATATCGCCAATAATCTGTGCCCGTGAAGACCCGGCGTGCGGAACGCAGGGGTTGGAACGTCAATATTATTCCGTATAGAAGAAAAGAGAAATAAGGAAGAAGTCTTTTGGCTGCTTCCTCGTTTCTCATTTCTGTAAAATCGACCTAAATTATTTGACACACGGCTCAAAATCATCACACCGAGTAGTCCAGTGGGCACTCATTAAATATAATATAAACATAAAATGCGTTTAAGACTTATTAAAGGAAAGGTGACGGGGAATAAAATTAAATGAAATCTTTGCTATGAAATCAGATAAATCAATTTTATGAAGTCAATTCAAATGCAAATTTCGACAAGGAGTAATAAGTTAAGTTATTAATAAACGAATTACTATGAATTTCCAGTAAAGTAATGAATTTAATCCAATTCCAAACCAGAGTGTATCTTATTAGTCGAAATTGTAGGAGAACCTTTTCAAACTCCCGTATAAGTAAAGGATAGTCATTACCAAGCCCAAATATTGATCAAATACCTTCCACATAAAAATAAATTAACCTAAATAATTAAATGAAAAAATTGAAAATACAAAACGCTGATAAAGTAGAGGAAAGTTTATTGTAAACCAAATAAAAGGAAATTACCCAATTCCTCTCGAGAAGCCAACTGACTAACATAACAATCCACCTGTTTTTGTCTCCTTTGTATCACTTCGGCAGTAACTGATGACACTACGGCACAGGCTCTCCATGGTTGATACCCATTCCACTGTCAAAATCATTTAATTTGTGATCGAAACTATTCAACAAGTTCATAGACCTTAAATGATTACCCACTCTCGACCAGCATCACAAATAAACCCACGAATTGCCAGAAACTTAAATCTCCAACATTTTCCTAGCATTGAATAATAAACTAGTAGTTATATAAAATGAAACTATTTAACATTACGGGAGCTCGTAATCCCATGGAGTGAACGATAAATCAATAATTGAACAGAACCAACTCGTAACACCATAAGGACCCATTCGGTAGAAGCATAAACTGACAAAATAAAATCCAATACTTGCAGATGAGAGGATACCTACGATCATTCCCGAATTGCGACCTCATGGAAACATTTAAAAACAAATTATTTAATTATTATTAAAATAAAGACAATGTTGAGAACTGGAATCAACGTGGGAACACTCGCAGTGAAATTGAAAAAATTGGCAATGTCACGTGCGAGTCTTCCACCGTTAGCATCCAAAGAAGAGAAAACTTACCGATTTCCAACGCCGTCTCCAATTGTTATTCCGAAAATTAAAGATATAGTTAATGTATATCCATAGTTGATATCTCGATAGATATAGTTATAAAGTGCGAGCGGATGCCGCAATTGTTTATGCAAATCAATAAGATCATAAGCCGAATCATCCGAACGTCGATTGTGTTTCATCATTCCATCGGCGACAATTCCATCATCCGGCTCACTACTAGGCGGTGTGCGAGACACACAAATAATACATAAATTTGCAAAATACCACCTCGCGTTGGAATCACCTTTCTATTACTAGATTTCGGATAAATATTTAATAATAACGAGTTTAAAGGCCGATCAAATATTGTCACATACCGGAATGCAAGGAATATGACGAAGTTTAATTCAACCATACACACTTCGCTTTATTAACTGAGAATAAATGTTGAAATGCCATTTTCAAACAAAACCAAAAAAACTGCTACCTATGTCGTATCAACGTAATGCCAACGCAGAAATGCCAACGAACCAACCCATTTTCCCCCCCGAGCGTCTGGAATTTCCTTTAGTGGCAACAGGTAGATTTTCTTTTGGAACAGTAACAATTTTTAATTGATTATCAATATTCTCGATTTAAAAGAAATCTGTCTTACTATTAAATAAATTGTATGTAACTTAATCATAATTGAATAATTTTAAACCCATTAGGAATTTCATTTAAGTTATATTTTATATTTACGTTATAAATCTTTGATAAACGGGGAAGGACCATTATAGTTGTCTCCCATAAATTCGTCCATAAATTAAAATTAATTATTCAACAAATGCAATCGACAATATCCCTATACTATCAAGTTCAGATACCAGGTCCCACGAACGTTAAACTAACAGTTAATTTTACTCCCCATAGTTAATCAGGAATGTTCAGGGATATCGAAATCAAAGGTTATGGTAGTTCGTCGGGAATTGCCATCAATTTTGTTTTACGCTATAAACCAAAAATTTGTAGACACCGCGTAGATCAAAGATTGCCACTCGTCATAAGAAAAAGTCCTATTAGGTTTCAGTAAAGATTTCAATCCGCGATTACGATAATCCCCTGAATAACCAGTAACAATTATTCCGGCTTTCCCGAATCTCACTCATCAAATTTTAAATAAGGAATCACTTGTATTACAAGAACATAAAATATATTTAGTGTAAATTTTTAAAACAATTCATGTCTCTTCTATCTAAACCTTAGATCGATAATTAAACTTGTGAACCCTAAACGACCAGTTATTGAATTACACAGACGACTTGGATAGTTTTAGGAATAGTCATGCGAGGCATAGTTAAACCGATATTCGTGTTTGATCTCCCATTACACCATAAGAGTAGATTAGATTGTTCACCCACAAAAACTATCCGGCGGCAGAAATTTTGATGTTAAAACGCCGAGTTACGATTAAGATTGATTAACTTCTTATCAACTACTTAACTATAATGATATTGTTTAGAAGAAATCATGCCTCTCGAATGGATACCCGCCCATGTGGCAGATGAATGGCGTCGGGCTTGGAAGAGAGCGCGACCGTCAAGGACCCTCGAGGAGCCTCATTCCAAAAGACTACATCCGACCACCTGGCAGATACTGGGCCTGGAGAACGATCCCCGTTGGGCAAACGAGCGGGTCCGCCAGCAATACCCGGCCGAAGAAATCCGTGACCACGCGCGGGACCTCCTCGCCCAGTGGGAGAGAATTCAAGAACAGGTCGACCTAAACGTGGTCAAAGCCCGGATGTACCTCGCCAATGTCGAAGAGGACATCCTCGTCGGGCGCATTGCGGAGACCTATCCGACTCGACCGGTCCGCAATACCCGGCGTCCAGTAGCCATTATTCCAGGCTACTCCCCCGGAGGAAGGGGTCAAGAAATTCTTTGAAGAACCCTGATTCCTCGGACAAAGGAAACATAGACAATAATTTGTACCACTAGTTTTATCGAAATTCAAAATTTAAACAATGTCGTTCGTTTTGATTTTTCTTCGTGTGTAAATGCATTTTTTTGTTTTGTAGTAATCAGAATTTAGATTTATTTAAATTAATAAAGCTTTTAAAGATTTTCATTGCAGCGATGACAACTACTCAGTTATTACAAACCGAATTAGACCACGCTAGACGTGCGAACGCGAATCTCCTCGATCAGATAGTTCAAATAACTCGAGAAGCACAGCAAATCAAGTCAACCTGGTCGGACCCGAAAAGGACGAAGGCTCTCTATCTCAGGCTCACTGCCGCCCAAAAGGGTTGGGCGGAGGAGCGACAACTCAATCAGAGCCTCCGTACACAAATCAAGGGACTAGAAGTCGCCCTAGCAGCCTGTCGTGAAGGGGAAGCGGTAACGTATCCGCTTGTCTTCGCCCCGTCGCAGTTACCGTATCGAGATCCCCATAATAATGCCACGCAATCTACAAACCCGTCCATCGTTCCCTCAAGCAATCGTCGGCCGGGACGCAAGGAGCGTGCCCGACGCCGAGCCGCACGACCGCCAAGTCAATCACATTAACCTATGGATGTTGTGTACATTTTTCATTTCGGGCTTGAATAAATAAATTCATATATATTGTTAATTTAATTCCAAGTAATCGGCTACAAGTCATAATTTGCATGAGATCATCACCATGAGTACTCGCACCGCATCCTCGAACCATCGTCCTATCTCTACCGGTTAATATAGATCTGATTTTGAACTTTCTTACACAAGGGACAAAGTAAAGCGAGCATAGGTCTTCTCTCGACGGCTCGTTGAACCCGAGGGTTGTCCGAGTAATTACAGTATTAGTGATAATACTCACTTTTTGCGGACAATCCACCCACTCGAACACATTTCCAACGTTGCCTAGCAACGGGTGCCGGGTGGTAGCTAGAAAACATTTTGTATGGCGTTACCGGGGCAACAATAAGACGATTTAAACAAATAACGAAACCCTGTAACCCACCATATACATGGAAAAATAAAGTAAAAATATAAAACCGCCAAAACCTTACAAAACAAGGTTTAGAAAATACACAGGCGGAGGAGGAGACCAGAATAAGAATCAGCAAAAAATAAAAATGCAAATTTAATAAAATTAATACTAAAAAATTAAGAAAAATAAATAACTAAAGAGAAAAATATAAAATTAAATAAAAACCATCAAAAAACCCGATAAAATGGCCAAAAAAGATTCGAAATTAGCTGATTGGTCGCACACACGCACGAAAACAGTATAAATACAATAGCCATTGTCACAATTATTAACCTTTAAAAATTTTTATAAAATTTCATTTTAAATTTTGAAATCAATTCGCACTTTAGCAGTAGGTATTTTTGTTTATTGTATTGTTATGTTAAATATATTTTTGATATTCACTTTAATTGTTTTCATTATCATGGATGGCCGCGATACTTTTTAGTATCTGCGACAGGTCCCCCTAAATTTAATTTTATATATTGATGCATTAATTGTGGGGAATGGCAAAGTAATATTCGATTCCGGCCGTTAAGTTCGCAGGACGTCGACGTGTTACTTTGTCACAAACCACCCTTCAGTGTCTGCCTAGTCTGGTCAGGTCTCGTTACACTGATCACGGGGTAGGACACCGTCGTAATTCACCGAGGCGGCCATTTTCAATGTTGGTCGGAGCGGTATGAGTAAAATGCGGGTGGATCGCTACACCTAAGGGGTTGACATTAGTAAATGTCTAAGTAGGGAAACAAAATTTTTCTTTAAATGCCGGTCGAGAAATTAATTACGACAATGGAACGACTAGTGTTAAGTATAGGAATATATGTATAATGTATTAAACTGAAAATCAATATAACGAAAGGAAAAGATTTGTAAAACTAATACAACTCGAATAATGACCGGAGCATCGATATTTTTCATTTTTCCATGCAGATCTATGGTCAACAAATCAACAATAGATTTTTACACTAAATTCCTTACTGAGTAAACTAATATTGATTGTGAGTTTGATTAATTATTATCTTTATTATACTTATTATTAAACTGATATAAATTTCTAGTAACAATTTCTTCCCGTTCAGCCCTTTTCGTTATAAACCTTTGACAGTATGCAGACAGGATATAAAATCCCGAAATTAACGTCACAGAGATCTGAAAAATCTAATCCATCAATTCTCAACAACGATGACAAATCCCACCAAGAATGCCGAAGAAAATATGATCAGTTGGTCGCAGAACACGAACGCACGCTTGGTACGTGGTTCGCCCCGGAGGCTGTGAAAGCCCTCCACAAGCAAATTCACCGACTAACCAGGTGTCGCGAAGATCTCATTGCCGAGAACCGAGCGCAGCGGATCGTGATCAACAACCAGAGCGCCGTCCTAACAGCCTCTTTCAATGAAACCGAACTGAAAAAACGATTAGTCGGCCGTGATCTGGCGATCAAACTAAATATAATCCCTGCCGAAAATGTACCCGAAACAGCCACAACTGGTCCTCCACAAATGCCGAAAACTAGCAAGAAGCATAACCCCAGTAAAAACCGACGTCGCCGTGAACGACGTCGGGCTGAGGGGGTCACACTGTTAAAAAATGCAGCCCAGACCCTGGAAGAAGCGGCAATGCTAGTCGCCGAGCAGCAGTCCCAATTAGTTAGAAATACCGAAAAGCCGATGGAAATGGAGAAATCCGGAGAAGAGACAACCCAAATCTGTGCCGGTGAAACGGACGAGTTACAAATTCGGATAAAGATTCCCTCTCCTCCTACAACCACTTCAGGAACGGACAAAGATCGCAAACCCTCTTCTCCAATCATTTATTGGACGGACGAATTTGGGGACGAGCTCTATCACTCGGTTCCCCAGGTCGGATCCCACGAACTAAGAATCGGTAGAAAACGAAGATTTCCCGTCGACATCGACGAATAAAAGCCGATTCTTGTAGATAACCAAATTTCACGTCGACAAACTAATTAACAATCATTTTATGACTGATTATATTTTATCTTTACTTTCATTTATTTCCTTTTTGTTGTTATAATTGTAAAATAGAATTTTTATTTGTTAAATTTCTTAAATAAATTTCAATATATTTGGGCACCGATGAGGAAAAAGATGTATGGAGGTTTGCCTGAGTATAAAGTAAGATTGATGAAGCTTGATGCAGGTGAATAGTATGATTGGAAAGCTGTATTTAATTTAAAATGTTGAAAATGGAAATAATTATGATTGTTGAAAAATTGATTTTAAACCTTTTAAAAAAGAATATGTTGAGAAATAAGAGAATAAATATGAATAAAAAGAAAATTGTAGATATTAAGAGGATTTTATTTTCTTTTAAAAGCGATCAGGAGATTTTTTCAAACATGAAAACAGCTGATTTAACACCAATTACAATTAATTAAATAAACATTTAAATTTTCGCCGATTATTTGAGTAAAAGATTTCCCAAATTATTAATTCGAGGTTAGCAATAGTTTTTCGCATTTTAATAATTAATTCAGAAATAAATCGGAAATTTTAGATAATTTAAAGGTCTGAATTTTCAAAAGTTATTAATCCAATTTTTCTTGGGAAAATATTCTATATTTTAGAAATAAAAATTAAATTACTAAATACTTAAATTTAATGTTAGCTAAATTTGACTGATAAAAGATAAATAAGTAGCCAGAGTGTAAATGAGTATATTTCCGGCAGTAAAGGTGCACGAATACTTACCAACGAATTAAATGAGACCATAACGGAGATCTGATTCGGACGAATACATGAAACCGACGATAACAGATGGGAAAGTATGCCAATATCGAGAGGAATAGATAAATGACATAGACGTAAGTCCTTCTATCGGCCGTCAGGAACCCGAAAGCGAGATTATCACAAGGAGTAGTCTTGGAAACGAGGCTCATCTGCTTGTGGACTCTCGGCTGCTGTATACAGTACCAACATGGGCTTGCTCATGGGTATACAGTGGTAGGATCAAAATTGTGGGGCATCTGGGAGAGAAACCCTAGAAAGGCAAGAGTGATTGGAGAAGCAGAGTTAACAAAGGCGCATCGATTAAAACAAAATTAGTTCTGCCCAGTACGCCAACAGTACCAATAACTTTTATTCTAGATAAAGAAAAAACCCAAAAAGGAATCGATAGCCAAATTATAGAATTAGATTGAAGAATATATGAAGAACTGGTTTGGAGTGGTTTGATATTTAAAATATTAAACAAATATCTGTAGATATTAACCATTACGGAGGGGACATTTATAAAACTTCCATTTAAATCATCTGTTACTCTTAATAATCAAAATACTGATAATAAATGTTTTGTTTTGGTACATTTTAGCATATCTACATCCAGTCAGAACAGAACATCCATATTGTGTAAAGAACTATAAACCATTTAAGAATGAATTGAATTTGATAGAATATATTTTTCAATAACAGTAGATGGGATAAAGAAATTTCAGAACAAAACAATAGAATTTTAATAAATGTCTTTATGATAAATAATGAGAAAAAATTCTCTATCATATTTCGAAATCATTTATTTATATTCAACTAATCATTTACACGATTTTTTTATAAAATTTTGTATTTCATTTTAGTTTCAAACTACATGAAGTTGAATTGATTAGTATTTAAAATTCTATGGTTATCTATTAATTTCATTTTAGTTAGACATTTCTGAATCATTTTAATATTCACGATGATTTTCAGGAACTCGGATCACGTATAACACAGATTTTATAATTATTTATTGGATAATCATTAAAGTACAATCACTTACTGAAAGGAATCAATCACATGCATTTTCATAATTTTCATCAAACGAATACCATTTTCTAAACAATTTACAACAAACTTGGCGGGTTTTTATTTAAATGTATTCAATTATATTTAAATTACTCACAATTTTAATCAATGATCTATTTGATTTTTTAGAAAATCTTACAATTCAGTTAATTTAACTAATGTTCTATTGATAAGTCCTATTTTCTTTATAATTTCCTACTATACTGAAGGTAATTTTAAAAATTTTATTCAATATTATTTAAAGTACTAACAAATTTCATCAATGATCGATCAAATGTTTTCAATATTCTACAAATTAATATTTAATTAATAAGTATTTTTTTCACTATAAATTGCTTCTAAGTTAAAGGTTTTCTTTAAAATATTTATTCAAGCTTATTTAAAGTATTATCAAATTTTTTCAAAGATCTAGCACTTTTTCCGAAATTTTTAAATTTAGTAAATTTCCATTTATTTTATTCAGATTCTATTACCATAAAATCATTTAATCGGAGTTTTTTGCAAAAAACAATATTTTACATCAATCACATACATTTGTAAAATCATAATATTCAATGGAAATATCATTTAATATATTATTTAATATATTAATATATTGTTCAAAGTTTAATGCTATAACTATTAAAAATAAAACAAAAACATTTGAAAAGAATAAAAATATTTCAAAGTTTTAACAAAAATTATTGACTTTAAAATATGATTCAAAATTTCAATAAAAGAAATCAGATCAAATACAAAAATAATACTGTAAACAAAGGGAAAAAAAATTTATTTAGAAAAATATACAATAGATTTGACTTTTTCGTTGAATTTGACTACTAACAGCTTGTTTACTTTCAACTAAGCAAATGAGTGACTAATCAATCGATTTAGAGACATTAATGATGTATTACAGAACGAGAGTGAAGACATTGAAGGAAATTTTTTTAATAAAATTTGTGTTTAAAGTTGTATTTATTTTTATTGTTCAACTTGTATATGCTTTTATTTAAATGTTTTTGGTTTATAAACAGGTATTGCTATCTATTGGTTCAGTACCTAGTTATTGGTATTGATTATCTTTTTTAATTTAAATAATAATACATTGATTAATATGTCATTACATAGTAATTTACGTCATCTTTCAATGTTTTGATTGATTATGACATTAAGTTATACTACGAATACCTTAAAAGGTTTTTAAATAAAAATGAAATATGCAGAAAACAATTCTAAGACTTTTAAGGCTTTGGACTTTTGACGTTAATAACCTTCGGCCCTTGTGAAACTGTCGATGGTATTTTACATCATTGTATCCATGGTGGTGCCAAAATTGAAAACCTTATTTGAAAAAATTCAAATTTTTGACTTTTTAAAAATTTGACTAATCATGGGTCAAGTTTGAAAGTATTATTAATACCATAATGTAGAGCACACGTGACTATATATACACTCCAAAAACTGTGAACATGGAAGGTTTGAAACCTTTTAATTTAGAGGATATCCAAAAATGTTAAACTATATAGTGGTGGCCTAGTTGTTTTTTAAAGTGGCTTGGAACTACAATTTCTGGGTTTCTGGGTGTTGATATTTTGAAACTATATGGTTGTTACCCAGACAACCCGATACAAATATTCTTTCACTTACCACTCGGCACCCGTTGCTAAGCAACGTTGGGACTGTGTTCGAGTGGGTAGATCGTCCGCAAAACGTGAGCGTTATTACTAATGCTATAATTGACCGAACGATCAATGGGTCCAACGAGCTGCCGATAGAAGGCCTGTGCTCGATTTCGATTCTTAAGTCCCATTATTCTCCTATCTCTTTCAAATGTTAACCTATACTCTCATATCTTTTATTGTCAGGTTCATTCCCATAGTCCTTCTTATCGTCGTCCGTGTTGATGAATTATTCTTTGGCCTGTACACCCTTTGTTGTGTCAAATATTCACACAGTATCTCTCTTACTCTTATCCCTATTATAACCACAATGTTCCCTATTACCTATTATTGCTTGCCTTATCATTGATACTATTATATGTATTACCTTTATTAATTGTTACTACTATTACCTTTATTATTATTTTTATTACTATATAATTACCATTATATTATATTATACTATATATTATTACTATTATGATTATCATTATTATTACTATTATTATTATCCTAATTATGATTATTATTATTATTATTATTATTATTATTATTATTATTATTATTATTATTATTATTATTATTATTATTATTATTATTATTATTATTATTATTATTATTATTATTATTATTATTATTATTATTATTATTATTATTATTATTATTATTATTATTATTATTATTATTATTATTATTATTATTATTATTATATTATTATTATTATTATTATTATTATTATTATTATTATTATTATTATTATAATTACCATTATCCTTACTATTATCATTATTATTATCAAGTTTTTACTAGGGATCCTTCATTATTCCTCCGCTTTATAAAATAATTTTCTTGTATAAAAATTTAGCTGTAATCCATCTGTATTTTTCCGGTTTTCGATAAAGTATTTATGTTAATTCGAAAAATTTTGCAGCTTTCCACCCTTATTTTACGGTTTTATCCTTATTCTGTAGTTTTCGATAAAGTATTTTCATTGATTCGGAAAATTTGAGCAGCGTTCCGCCCTTATTTTTCAGTTTCATAATGATCTTATACCAACCTTTGAGTCGCATTTCACTTTTATTTTTCTATTTTCTATAAGTATTTTAGTTGATTCGGAAAATTTGAGCAGCGTTCCGCCCTTATTTTACAGTTTTTTTATGATAAGTGTTTTACTATTTCCAAAAATTTGCGCAGCGTTCTGCCCATATTTTCCGTTTCAATTTAACATAATTTATTTAATTCTTATTTAAAAACATTATTTTTCATGATTTTGGTCGTTCGGATTAATCTTTTTCCGATGGCTATTCATTTTAACTGTTGCAACGATTTCGCAATTTTCCCCACTATCCATTCCCTCTCTTTGTCCTTACGATCTATGTATGTTCATTTCATAATTAATGAGTGCCCACTGAACTACTCGGTGTTAGAGATTTTGAGCCGATTGTTATTCAAAAGTTTGTCGATTTTGTAGGAAACGGATGATGAAGGAGCAGCCAAAGGACTACTCATTTACCCTCCAATTTCCCCTATATACGGATAATATTGACATTCCAACTCCTGCGTTCCGCACGCCGGAGCCTTCACGGACACGAAATCATTGGCGATTGTACACGCACTTACACGATTTACGATAGTATGTTTTATTTTCTAACTTGCGTTATGTTTTGGCTGTGGGCCGAAAAAGGAGTAAATGAAAATTACCAGATCCATTGGGTAAAAGTCTCGAATGCATGAAACAATTTTCGGAAATTTGTAAACATATAATAGAAATTAATACTCCATAATTCATCCTATATTGTAAATTCGTAATAGCATAATTCAACATCAAAAATCCTATATTGAAAATTAACAATTTGTATCATAATTTACCATTAACAATTCACAGCATAATCCATAAAAATTTGCAACATAATCCCTTAAAAATTCCAATCCATTGATAATCCATTAAAATTTCATAACATAATTCCATTAATAATTCGTAATATAATAAAAATTCATCAAAAATTCGTAACTTAATCTATCGATAATCCATCCATTAATAATTCGTAATGTAATCTAATAAAAATTAAAAATTCGTAACCTAATCCATTGATAATCCATTAAAATTTCCATTCATCAATAATCTAATAAAAATTTAATAAAAATTCGTAACTTAATCCATTGATAATCCATTAAAATTTCCATTGATAATCCATCCATTAATAATTCTAATAAAAATTCCAATCAATAAGTGCTATAGTGCACACTAATACAACCGGTCTCCCAGTGAGACGGAAAATTGAAAATCTAACCAAGTTAGAATTAATACTGTTGAATAATATTTAGTTTAATTTTAGTTCTAGTACTTGTGCTTGCTAATTTGTGAAAACACGTCAGTATATATACCTACAATTTGGCCTTAACCTTGCGTGTTAATTTTATTGCGATTAAACAAAATTCGACCTTGAAATTATTTGTGTTATCTAAATTAAATTTTTTATTTATTTCTTAATTTAAATTGGTAATTTATTTTTAATATTTTTAATTAAATTTATTCATCCAAAAATATTTTATTTTTATTCATTTAATTCATTAATTTTTAATTTTATATAAATGGTCATTTTACGGTCGAATTTTCTTGTTATTATGTTATTTTTTTATGTAAATTTCGTGCGGTTCTTGATGCATTTTGTATTTATTTTATTTTTACTTTTATGTTTTTGATTTTATATTTATTTATATTTTCTCAGATTTTAAAATGTTTAATTGGTGTTGTGTATTGTATTTTAAGTTATCTTGGTGCTGGGGTTTCGTGCTGTATTACTGATGCACTTAAACAATTCTCAAGGCTATCTGTGTCCTGGCCCAACACAATGTTTTTAAAATGTATGTGTGTATTTGACATACTTATTTTTTAAAAATAAAACTATAGAATGTGAGTGTATATGTGACTTATTTATTTAGTTTTTACAATTACATGGCCTACTTATTTATTTAAGTGCCTGAGTACTGTAATGTTTTGATAATGAGCTATATATATATGAAATTTTCTTGAAATACATAAATTTTTTGTTGAAAGACATAAAAATTTCAATATAAAACATGAAACTTTGATCTACTTTTTAAAACTTAAATTGATATATTTTTCCTATATAGATTTGATCTATTTCTGGCGGTCTCACATCAATTCACTAATATTTTCCATGTACTATAATTTTCCATGAACTATAATTTCATAAATAATTACAACTAAATTTATTCACAAGGCAGTTTTGCATTCTTTGCTTTCAGCTAAAAAAAGTTTCTACCCTCCAGTTCAGTAATCTGAGACATGTATTTTTAATTTTAGTAGGCCCCAGTTTGTATTGACGCATCATAGTCGCATCATTACCGGTTAATGTCAGCTTATTTTTCTTGGTTGCTCATTCTTTTACTAAAATGCCATTTATATCATTTGTAAAATTTTTGTTTTTTATAGAAAAAAAATGTCCAAATTGTGAAATTGCCTTTGTGTTTCAGAATATGGAAAATTTTTCAAAAAGAATAATAACAAAGATATTTGTGTTGTCTAGTTAAATCGGTTCGACGAAGTATGCAATGTTTAGTCAACTTTTGTTTGTTAGACACATTTTTGGTTTTTACCTACAAGATTTATTATTGTTCTGTTGTGTATAAACAAAAAAAAGAATAAAATATTGGATAAAAAACTTCCGCTCTTTTATTCGTCCATCAAGGAGCTAATGTAAATTTTTAGGTAATATAAAAATTTTTATTTAAAAATTAATTATTTCAAATATTTTTACTATATTCTATTATAGAAAAATCCTTAAAATATATTTTTTTACTTGAAACAAAATATCAAAATAAGTAACAAAATATCAAAATAAGTAACAAAATAACGCTGCAGATCTTACAGTCGAATTCCATGAAAATCTTTAAGTGTGGCACCACGCACACCCACACTCACGCACACGCGCACGCATGCGTACACTCGCTTTTTGCTTACCATCTACGTATACGCTTCATCTTATAATATTTTATTTTATTTGTTGCATTGAGATTACAATTTCTACAATTTCGGAATATTGATTTTTTTAAAAGTTTTCATTTGTTATGAAGCCATTCGATGTTCACAATCGATTGGAATCGTTGAAATCAATTTTTCGATTACAGAAAAAAATCAAGGTGAATTATTTTTGAAATATTTTATTTAATTTTCTCCTAATTAAAACAATGACAGCTTCTGTTGGAATTTTCAATTTGTTAATGAAAACTTGTGGGCGATATTTATATTTGATTTATGTTTCATTACGAATTTGAGGTTATTCAAATATATTTTAAAAATCCGTTTTCCATCCATCAAATAACAATCTGGCAAAAAAGACTAATCTAATTTTGACGTGCTCTTTCGTCCCAACCTAACAATAGACCTCAGATAGCTGTCATACCAAAAGCTAGTTCTTCCACATTCTTGAATTTATTCTGATTCTTTTGTGTAACACGTTTATTGTACACAATTTTCATTGACTACTTCCCTTAATTTTTCAATTATTCAACATTTTAAGACATCTGTATATAAATACTAATTTACCAACTCAATTAATTTTCTGCCTTTTCTCCATTTTCTTATATGTTCATACCAAGAGTTAAATCTATAATTGAGCTCTTCTATGACAGGTTTTCGAAACTGCAATAACTCAGAACAAACACGACATAATTTATAACATTATTTTGTTCGATTAACAATACAAAAAGCACTAAATGAGAAAAGAATAATTTTTGAAAAATATGAAATTCTTTTATTTTAATTTCTTCTCTTTCCTCATCTTATTCTTTTATTCTTTTTATTATTTTTATTTTTATTATTATTATTATTATTATTATTATTATTGTTATTATAATTATTATTATTATTATTATTATTATTATTATTATTATTATTATGAATATTATTATCATTATTATTACTAGATGAATAAGTTCTTGCTGCAAAGTAATAATTATATTGAAAAAAGTTTCGATTACTAAATAATCCCATCAGCTTCTTGTGGAACCTAGGAGGATTATTTAATAATTGAAACTTTTTTTAATATGATTATTACTATGTAATAAGGCTTTTATATTATTCACTTATCTGATATCTTAATTTATGCCACTACCAGCGAATCATCTTTTATACATTATTTATTTAAAAGATAACGCCAATAAAAAACTTTTCGTACAATATATTTCGACAGCATAACTGTCATCTTCAGGTACACACAACCAACTAAAAATAGATGAATTAAAATTTAATTTAAACAAATTTTTTTTTAATTTAATTTTGTAATAAATAAATATTTAAAAAATTCGTTCAAATAACTTTTAATTAATTTAAAATTTTATTTATATAAATATTATAATTTTTATTTATATTATAATTTTTTAAAAAATAATGTAATTTAAAAATTCAATTATTTTAATAATATTGAAAAAAAGTTTTTTTAAAAAACAATACATAAACATAATTTAACATACTTAAACTATTTAAAAACATTCAAAACATTCGTAGTCACAGCACTTTGCACATTAATCTTTGGATCCAATGACCTTATCAACAATGCTTCAAATATCACGCGTTCCAAATAATTATTAACACTTTTCGACAAAATTCTAAAATCAGACATTCCTATTTCACTTTTACAGCATCTATTGTGCTCACTAATAAAGAATGGGTATTCTAAATCATTTTATTGTTGATGATAAAAGAGACTGCTGACAAATTGATTAAAAATCCTAAGGATCCATGTTTTGAAAAGTCTGAGTGTAATTTGTCAAATGTTTGTGAATTGAGTGTTGATCTAAATAATAGTAAAAATGGATATAAAAAATTTAGCCTAATATGTGTTAGTATTGCCGTACCCTGAATGTTTTACAAATTATAAAAGGAAGTTAAGTAAACAGATGGGAAATTTAGAATATAAGATCGTCTCTAATTCGTGTAATGTACGCAATATGTTTATTAATAAATCAAATACTCCGGTTGGATTGTGTTTTGATCTCGTTTATCAATTTACATGTAATGGGTGTAATGCCACATACATTGGAGAGACTTCCCGTCATCTCTGTACTCGAGTTCTAGAGCATTGTCGATTGAAGGGTTTGACCAATATCAGTGACCACAATAGAGGTTGTAAAAGTGAAATAGGAATGTCTGATTTTAGAATTTTGTTGAAAAGTTTTAATAATTATTGGGAACGCGTGATTTTTGAAGCATTGTTGATAAGGTCATTGGATCCAAAGATTAATGTGCAAAGTGCTGTGACTACGAATGTTTTGAATGTTTTAAAATTGTTTACGTATGTTAAATCATGTTTTTTTTTAAAAAAACACTTTTTTTTAATATTATTAAAATAATTGAATTTTTAAATTACATTATTTTTTAAAAGTTATAACATAAATAAAAATTATAATATTTATATAAATAAAATTTTAAATTAATTAAAAGTTATTTGAATGAATTTTTTAAATATTTATTTTTTACAAAATTAAATTAAAAAAAATAATTTGTTTAAATTAAATGTTAATTCATAATATTTTTAGTTGGTTGTGTGTACCTGAGGATGACAGTTATGCTGTCGATGTATATCGTACGAAAATTTTTTTATTTGTGTTATCTTTTAGTTAAATCGTTGCCAAATTTATTTAATTATTTATTTACATTATTTATTATTATTATTATTATTATTATATCTCATTTCAAAAAATCAGATCTAAACGCAAAAATCGAAAACTTTTCATGACATTTTCAACAACACTTAAGCGCCTACACTTTTAGAAAAAAACAATTAAAAATCACGAATCAATAATCTTTTGAAATAGAAATTGAAATGCACATTGACTAATAGGCAAATGAAATCGATAAGGACATTTATTTTGCTCTAACCTTTCACTGTATACTGAGGTTGTAAATATTCTCTTCCTGCAATTTCAATGGCTACCTGAATTCAACACGCAGCCAATCAGATTTCAAAGAAAAATATATCAATAAATAATGTTTTTTAGTTTATTGATTTATCAATTATTTATATTATTATTTATATTAATTATATTACTACAAATAATAATATTTGGTGTTTTTGGTATTCGATATTCAATGAAATGTTCTCCATACCTAAAAGGCAAAGCTTAAAATAAGATACACAGATAGCTTTCAAGGGTCCATGCGTATTAATTGGAACCTAGAATTCTTCAGTTAAAGCTTTAGGTAATCAGTATTAAACAGCTTCAAACCCTGTTTCTGGTTGAAATTCCAATTTTATAACAAATCATATTCAAGAAAGCTAACTTTGATTTATTTCTGATACAATCCAGGTCCGGGTAGCACCAAATTAAATCGATTTTGATTAACAATCATATCACAAACTCAAATAATTGTTTTTCAATGAGACAACTGGAAAGCAGGATTTCGAATAAAATATGTGGCGCCATCAAAAGCAATAACCATTATAGTCACTTAACCGAAGTAATTGGAGCTTGGTTAGAATGTTTGCGAACCTTTTTACTCTGTGGGTGCTACATCTTTTAATTAATCAAAAGGAGGATTTTATTTCATTAAAAGCGAACAAATGATCAAGGAAATTATTTTAAGCGGTCAAAAAAAATTTGTTTTTGATTTGAATATTTTATTGAATATTATATAAAAGAATTTATTTATAAATAATTACGTATTTGTTTATTAATTACTATTTAGTTATTAAAACAATCACCAAACATTGTCATTGAATTTCTAAATAAAATAAAGCACCAATATATTTTGACAGACTCACTGTCAACTTCAGATAGATATGAACTTGAAACTATATAGAATAAATTACTTTTATTTAAACAGATATCTTCATTTATATTTTAAAAATATTTTACTAAAAATATTAATTTCTGGAATTGAAGAAGAGATGTAGAAGTTCAACGAATGAAAAATTATCAATGATTGAATTAGCTTTCTTTGATATAAATAGTAAAGTTTGTCTTTGGGTTTCTATTTTGAATTACAGGATCGTCATCGAGTTTATTGATAGATTTCAAGTTTTACTCAGATGGTATTAAGATCTTTTTTATGAATATTTATGTCATGGGTGCAATGCCACATACATTGGAAAGACTACCCGTCATTTCCGCTATCAAGTTCTAGATCACAGTCGATTTAGCGAATTGATTGACATTAGTAAACGCAATATTGTGCTGCAGGATGAAAATAAATGTAAAATAGTTTTGATTAAAAATTTTAAAGTACTTTTATTCAGAATTTATTGAAATTTTGTTTAAATCTCGATTTTATAAAATATAAAAATTTTTTAAAACTCGAGATTTATAAAAAAACAAAATTTAATATTTTTAAAATATAAATGAAGAAATTTGTTAATAAAAGTAATTTATTCTATTTAGTTATTTTTGTTTTTTATCAACATGCACAGAAATGTTTTGCTTTGTAAAAAAATACGCTGGAATAAATCTTTTGACGGAACATTTTATATTTTGCACAATATATTTTGTCGTATATGGCCGAGTTTATTTTTTCCAAAAATCTTTGATTGAGAACTCTAAAATTTCAATCAATAATTCTGTACACACTTTTATTCATATAAATCAGTTTTTCTTTTACTGTTTAAGTGAATTTTTAAATAAATATTTTCATTTGAGACAATCAAATAAATTTTAGAAAGAAAATAATGATTTGCAACAAAAAATTGTGTCAACAGAATAAAAATAAAATTAATAAAATAAGTAAAAATCCTAATGACCGACCATTTGTCATTGTAAATTGAAATCACTCTCATTGGTCAAAATCATTTTCATTAAAATTTAATGAATGGCTTTGCAGGTCTAGGAAGCAATGTGTCAGCTTTCAACACTCACAAAATAAATGAATTGAGATTCTAATTATATCATTTCGGTATACATAAGGAGCAAAATCATAAAAGTAGTTTGGTACACTAGAATTGGTGGCGCAATAAATTTATGGGGAACAGTTTCAATATGTAAGCTTTTAATCATCTTAGAAGATTTTTGTTCATAAGATTCCCGAGAAGTTTGACACGCCCCAACCCTGAGTATTTTCAAGATCTGACTATAATAAATCAGACAACAGTCCATCAAGAGGCACTTCTTGCCTTCTATCAACGTAAACACAAAATATTTTTCCGTACTTTCTCATACATCCATCATAAAATCCATATATTTGAGGGATTTTCATGATTATCTCTGATTAAAGTAATTCCATCTGGATATTTGACTTTTAGACAAGCTACAATAAAAATATTTCAACGGAATATAAGCCACAATCAACAAAATCCCTGAAAAATAAAATATTTATGTTCAGAATATCTCCACCATTCTCGAAAAGATCCAATAGATCATAAAATTGTCCATAAGTATTTCCAAATTCTGTTTTTAGATATTTGACGATTTAAACATTACTTTCTTCCATTAAAACTCCTTTAGCTTTAGAACATAAAACTTTAACTTCATTTCTCAAATCAGTATTTCAGATATTAGGGTACCTGTTCTCGAATTTCTCTTTATACTATTCAAATATATATTGATTAAGATAATAAGCATCAAATTAAAAACAAATTAACAAATTCTTCAAAATCTATTAAAACCTAAACATATTCATTTCAAATTCCAAATCCTTAAAAAAAACCTTCATTGAATCATATAAAAAACCACATAAAAAAATTAGAAATTAGTCAATTTAATTTTCAACCATTTCAAAACTTCTTTCGAAATTGATCAATAATCGTATTGAGTTTATAAATGTTTCGGTAGGTAAATTACAAATTTGACTTCTCGTGTTCAATAATCGAATAATAACCATAATAATTTAACTTTTTATTTTTAAACAGAATTCCACAACAAATTTGAGTCATGACTCTACAACTAAACAAACTTCTTCAACTTGAAGATACCTTAAAGCTAACTATTTTCAAAAAATTATATTTTCTTTGTAAATATTACCTAGAAAATATTTGAACATTAATTTATTAGCAATGACAGACAATAGTTTTTATTTTATGCTTATTTAAATATAAATAAAAGAACATTTTTTCGATAGGTTGGTTGTCATCATCAAAAACTAAAAAACTTCAATAAAACGATTATACTATAAGGTTATTGGAAATAACATAATTATGTGTGAAATAAAAAAAAATTGTTAATAATAATAAAATGAATTAAATACTCACAAAACATTTGTTTTATTCATTTTCTATGTTGAAGTTTTGACTAAATGATTTTATCATCAGGGTCTCACAATTAGTACATTCCACTAGTTTTTGTAACCCTTTAAGATTTGAAATGTTTAAATTCATAAAACCCAATAACTGAAAGAAAAAAAAGGTAATTGAAATTTATTTTATTTTTTAAATTACTGAATAAATTCAAATTTTCATTTTATAACTTAATTAATATATTTTTGAACAATTAACGTAAATTAAGATTAATGCGTATTCTTATTGGAAATCATTATGTGGATGTTTCTAACATATTCTGCAACTTTTGATATATAATTTATTTTCATTCTGCCAAATATTCCAAATTTTTAATTCTTCACCGCTCATTTAGCAACATTTCATAATTACAAAAATGATTATCTACAAAAAATATCTTCAATTTTAATCAATAACTAAACTATTTAATTTCACATAATATCAAGTTATATTTTTATGGATGTGGCTATTTATACATACTGTATGTATACGCTATTGGCTATTTATACATACTGTATCTATACGCAATTGGCTATTTATACATACTGTATGTATACGCAATTGTCTAATTCTTTATCTATTTTATTGTTTTTCTATATATGTATATTATTACAATAAATATTAAAAAATAAAACGATATTTTTCTATAATTATTTATACATACTGTATGTATACGCAATTGGCTATTTATACATACTGTATGTATTTCTATATATGTATATTATTACAATAAATATTAAAAAATAAAACGATATTTTTCTATAATTAAGTAGTTTTTATAAAAATATTAATATCAGTAAGCTTTTTGGTTAGTTAGTACGTTATACGTAACTAAAAAGTATGTATAAATAGCCAATTGTGTATACATACAATATGTATAAATAGCCAATTGCGTATACATACAGTATGTATAAATAGCCAATTGCGTATACATACAGTATGTATAAATAGCCAATTGCGTATACATACAGTATGTATAAATAGCCAATTGCGTATACATACAGTATGTATAAATAGCCACTTTCTATTTTTATTAATTTTAATAAATTAAATTTTTGTTTAAAAGTCACGCTATCGGTAACTAAATTGAGGAAATCATGTGATTTCAAAGAATTTAAAATGTTTAAAATTTAATTAAAAGCATTTAGTTTATAAAAAGGATAGAAAAAAATAACAAATTGTATTATCTTTTAATTTCGATATATTTTGTGAATAGTTTTGAGTTTTTTAACAATCCCACCAAAACATAATTTTACGTTGTGATTATTTTTGTGATTTTCTTAAAAAGAAACATTGATTAAACGCAAATTATGTAGGGAAAGAAAAGTCTTGTAATTAAATTCTGTATCAAATGCTATAAAAATCTTTGAAATTAAAATAAGTTTATGCGTAATAAATTTACAGATATAGGAAATTTTATTATTATTTCTTTTATTAGATTTGTAATTATTAAATCTTGGTAGCAATATATAACCGCCTCACAATAGGTATTTATATAATAAAATAATATATAATCAAATATTATATAATAATAATAATAATAAAATTAATTAAAAATGAGAAAATTAAAAAGAAATTATATTTTGGTAAAATCGCGCTTTTAATAGTACAATACTAAACTCAATTTTTTAAAATTAAATTCCTTTATATTCAATTTAAATGATTAAATTCAGAAAATATCGGCAATAAATCAGTATTATTAGCCAATTAGAAAAGAGACCTACATGTTTCCATTTCACTAAATAGCAATTGTACTGAATATATTCTAAATATAAGTCTAATAAGAAAAAAGGAAATTATAAGAGACAAAATTGGGGAAAATACATTTAAGATCTAAATGTTGGAATTTTACTAACAAAATCCCTATTATACGACTTGCTCAAGTATAAATATGCATGTTAGATCTACATTTATTTTTACATTTTATTTAGACAATAATCACTTTATATTTTAGATAGAAATTCATTTTATATGAAATGTCCGAATTATTTAAAACTTTATCAATTTGGCACGTTCTTGTCATTATCGGGACTGCGTTGGGGACTATCATCGAAGGTCTTGTGCCTCACAGTTTTGGAACACTAATAGCCTATTTCAAATCGAAGAACAATACAGAAAGTCCCTCGTTTTATAGCGCTTCTCAATTTCATTTGAACTTCCTACCAGCTTCCTCCAGTGCGTTTCCTTGTATTTTATTACCTCTCTTCGTTGTGATTATTCAGCGCTATTTCAAATTATATCAAATTATATCAGCCTTAGCCTTCTTATTACTAGCTATCAGTTGTGGTTTGAGTTCTTTGGTGAATATTTGGCCAATTCTTTTCCTTACTTACAGTGTGATTTATTCTATCGGCGCTTCCTTATTCCTCGGTGTGGTTATCATCGTTGCTGCTGAATATTTCCCGAAAGAACACAGATTCCACGTATTGGCAACCAGCTTATACCAAATCGGGTATCCGATGGCTGCCTTATTTGGAAATCCTATCCTCGCATATTTATTGACCAAATATGGATGGCAAAATTCGTTTAAAATCATTGCCGTCATCCAGATATTATTAGGTTCAATTCTATCATGCATGATGAAGTCCATAGATAGTAAAGGACTGTCATACATCAAAACTACCGAAGTTGATAATGGCAAAACTAAAGAGGAAAGTACAAAAAGCAATGAATCCAGCCATTCTGGCTTCCAAATTAATATAAAGTCCGATTATCAAGTTATTCCCTGGCTTTTGGGGAAATACATAAATTATATGTGCTGGTATGCACTAAGGACAAATATTGTTACGTATCTCGTAAAGTCTACTACCTTTGGTTTGTCTAATTCAGCCACGTTAATGTCGGTGTATGCAGCTTCCGAAATTTCTATTGCTCTTATAGCCTCTTTGTTTGGTGACTTTTTTCGAGGCTGGCTGGTACATATTCATTTGCTATCTTCAATTTCTTTGGCAATATTAACTGCAATATATACTGTAGTATTGACATCATATATCAGTGCAGTTCTTTTAATGATGGCCATTGGAGTCTCTATTCAACTGTCACTAAGTTTTGGATATCCCGCCGCAGCCGAGGTGTGGGATTCAAATTCCGATATTAAAGTCGGATGGGTGTTGACAAATGTTTCGGCTGGATTTGGAATAATCTCCAGTCCATTAATTAGTGGGTTTCTGATGGATAAAGTTGGAATGAAATCACTACTCTATGCCCAATGCATCGGTTGGATACTGCAGACGATTTTGTTTGCAGCAACTTTGATATGCATGAAATACAAACGATATCAAACAGAATATCAAAACATTGAGTAAATAAGTTTTTGAGGTTTTTATTTGATCAAAGATTAAATATTTTGTAATTCATTCTTTTTCTTCAATGGACCCTAATTCTTTTAGAATTGGTACTGGAGCCCGTAAAACCTTTGCAAGCACTGGGAGGCATTAGGACCTTAAGTGATATTATGCCATTTAAATGGTAAAAATATAAATTAATACTTCCTAGGCATAAGAAAAGATGAGTTTATAGTAAAAATGTGTAAAGTTCAAATATTGTAAAGCTGTCTGATGATAAAACTTTTATCATTCACGAATAAATATAACGGATGAGCAAACAGAAATAAATACGCAAGCTCCAAATAAGATATAATACTAGGTCGGAACAAGGGCTTGTTTTCAGTTCAGGGATTATAGTGCTACCAATTTTTATTCCAATGCTCCCGGTGCCAGCACCGAGAATTTAAATGAGGTTTTTTTTATTTTTTAAGTGTAATTAATACATTAACCTAAAGTTTTAACGGATATATAAGTAATTGTCCAAAAGTAAATCAATAAGATCAAAGTGTTTAAGGTTTCATTATAAAGTGATGATCTTACTTTTGTTGAAATTTTACATACCCCTAAAATTCTATTCAGAATCCACATTGGCTGGTGGTACTAATATTATTAATATATATTCGTGTTAATATTCTTGTTAAATATTCTTATTGTTTTAATATAAGAAGTTGTAATTTTTGAAATGACGAGATTTATTACAAGTTTGTAAGTTCAAATTATTAAAAATAAATAGATAAGAATAAGAATAAAATGGTAGTTTGTAAATTTAAATTATTACATAATTTATTAGGAATATTTTATATTTTAAACAATCATATATGTTTTTATTAAAAATATTTTTACCAACAACAATATAAATAGACGCACATTTCAATAATTATTTACACGAACAAAATATTTTATTAACCTGTGTAAAGAGTTAATCTCAAACAAAGAAACTGATGAAGTGATTAATAATTTACAATAGTTAAAGATATTCTTATCGAATATAACATCATTCCCAGGTTAGAGACAATAGAATAAAAGCAAAAGTCATTCAAGGGAATATTTTATGGATATTAATTATCATAGGTTTTATGTACATGAAACATATTATAGAGAAATCTGACTCGAGTAGCACACTTGAAACTTACAGCTCAAATACCCAACTCAAGGTCAAAATAAATGGCAAGGTCATCTTGTATAAGAGATTAATTTTTATTATGTAATAGTTCAATATAATGTTGTATATAAGGTCAATGTAATATAGCGTAATTACTACTTTGAACTTTAATGAAGTGATCACTATTCTAAATGTACCTAGTGTGGGATTTCTGGTTAGTGTGACCTTGACCCCACACATAATTATTTTTTCTTGCCCCCAATGGCTACCCGTTGCTAAGCAACGTTGGGAATGCAACCATTGGTTTTTAGGTCGCCAAAGGTGAGCGCTACGAAAGAACTACTCTGGCCCGACCCCCAAAGCGGGTTCAACGCACTACCGTTAGAAGGTCTGCGTGCGCTTTACTTATTCTCATTCCATCTGCATACCTGTCTAAATCTTGACATTATATATCTTGATTGAGATCAACAATTTAATCAACACAAATTTATTTAGAGATAACAAAAACAAATTTTCTAATCTGCTGGTTGAGCGGCTCGACGTTTAGCGCGCTCATTTCGGCCAGGTCGGTGTCGGGGCGGTTTACTCGCAGGTTTAGAGTTCGACGCGGCTTCTTTGTAGGCCAATTGAGCTGGAGCGAAAACCAGCGGGTAAGTCACAGCATTGCCTTCCTGGCATGCAGATAAAGCTACTTCCAACCCGCAGATTTGGGTTTTCTGATTCTGGTTCAATTGCTTTTCTTCGGCCCAACCCCGTTGGGTGGCCGTCATTTTTTGATATAGAACCTTTACTTTCTTTGGCTCTATTCAGCTAGATTTGATACGTTGGATTTCAGTTGTCAATTGTACTATTTGTTGGTGCAATTCCCGATTCAACTTTTGGGCTTTGACCATTTCTCCTTGTAGAATTTTGTGGGATTCCATATCTGCAAAACGGAATAAATCATTAATCTCTCCTTCATCTACTCATTAGTTCCTATCTTTTAATTACAAACAAACTGATTCTAATGCACTATAACCTCAGTTATCGATCATTATAAGCAACAAATTAGAATGAAAAATAAAAGAACATTAACATGAAGTCCAATTTTTATTTACAATTTGTGCTTATTAATCATATCTCATACGACTTCGGTCTCTGAATCGCCTCGGGATTACATGAGCATAGGAGTGTTCCTGGTCCTGGTGAGAACGTCTATCCTCGTCCCTCATCTCTCTGGTTAATATCCTTCGGGGAACTACCACGTTCATCGCTTCTGCCTCTCCTTCCAAATTCGGGTCTTCGAGATTGTAGGATACATTGTACAGAGGGGCGTACCCATCCGTACTAGGGATATCTCCTGTTGCTATGGCTTTATTGATCTTAGCTAGATGCGCCTGGCTCGGTCCACTTGTCGGTCGGTTTGGCGCTGGTGTTCCTCCAAACGCGCTAATAAGAATTCCGCTTGCTTCGAATTTCTCGGACTCTCGTTTGATGGCCACAAAAGGGAGGTCTATTTATCCGTCGTCTCTTTGGGTGCCCGCTGGTGAGACTGATAATCCCGCGTCCCATAGGGCCTATCGACATCTGGCAGCCGATCGTGCTGAAAATCGCAAGGTGATGCGGGACGCGTCTATCCAAGAATGATCTGCAATATTTTAATTATTAAGTTATTTAATAAGTCATATATATATACGCCTTTTATTACGATCATTTACTACAAATTTAACTTATAGATTGCGATTGTATGTGCTAGTAGGGAGATGTCTATAGGATGGTGAACTAGTTAGGTATGATGGTTGGATTCTTGGACGAGTATTTGCACGAATGTTGTTACAAGTGTCATCTCGCGATCAAACTATTTTAAGAAAACATTCATTTATCTCACTAACGGCATTTATCACATATGCTTGACTTAGTCGGCTCCTCATTGTCTTCCTAGGGACGCTTCATAATTCATGAAGGTTTCCCACTATCTGATCATTTCTTACGGTGTCTTTGTGCTACTAGGCATGTTCGCTATCACTCGGTGTAGGGAAAACGCTCGTTGTCAGAGTTATTTGAACTCTCGCGGTAATCTTGGTCGTCCTCGATGGGATGTTATGTCATCAGCGTTGTAATCGGTAGCCTTCAATTAATGCTCCATGCTAGTCACTTAGCGAGTACGCTGTCTACTTTCGGTTGAACTAATTATTGGACATTTGTCAGGATGACGAGCCAAGAGGTGAACATTTAGACTAGTCAATCAATAGAAATAACTTCATAACATAATTAGTATTTTTTATTTGATGTAACAACAAGAGAAAATTCTGGGATCCTACAGAGCATTTTATCAGATATTACTGCATTTACAGGTCGCGAATTATCTTCAGAAATCAAGTATCATTTGGTCGGTTCTGTTGACTCTCGCGTGAATGTACAAATTAAATAGATTTAATAATGTGAGGAGCTTACCATATTGTGGCGTGGATCGCTTCTTTCCTATCGTAACATTAGTTTCTCCTCGAAACTCGCTGGCTCCTCCATTTCTTTGCCATTTATCTCGTGGATTCATAGTGGTTCAACTCAATTGTAAAGTAAATGAATTCATTTCTGCGTTCGAATTTATATTAAGCTCCAGGGAAGTGCCACTTAATCATAACTTTCGACTTGACGACTTCTATTAATTCCACGTCTGTTTAATTGTTCTTGGTAATCGTGATTAATGTCACATTTTTCTAATATTTCCAATCGATTTCGCCACGCGTATTTTTTCTGTCTGGATTGTTTCCTGGCATGTCTCTATTGATTTTTTGCGTCCCTAATAGTGGATATTTACATGATTACCCGTTGACATTTAACCAGTGGTGTAGTTAGAAATTTGTCGAGACGATTTTCTTAATTTCTATTTGACTTGAGTGGGAGTGCGTCAACATTCATTTTCCAACGGGTGACTTTATAATCAAGCTGATTTTAAATCCATACGTCACCGGACATAGTTAGATAACTAATAATTCTTCATTTTCCTTATTTTGTGCTTAGATTTGGACTCTAGTTGTGGTTATTCCATGAATGCTTAATCTACAGAATGATCGAATCAAGTTTTCAACAGTAAATTGGCCAATCATCAGATATCTAGTGTGAGAGTTTTCATTCTCAAACGATTGTCTACTCCATTGATGTTTCACGTAGTCTAGAATCAATTCATTATCTGAGGGAGCTAACCAACTCTGTTAGGTCTACATGTTGATGTCCTACCGAAGATCTTATTTGTTGTTACCGAGAAGATTAATTACGAAATTCGTGGAACTTATCCTCCTGTATTTTGCCTATCTTACGGTCCTCGTCGACCTATGGGCCATTGTGATTTTGCAGTCGAATCTAATTTGTGATGTGTTGTGGTATTAATTAATTTTTTAATAATTCTTTTTGGGCGTGTGTCTTTCATCGCGCTTGAAGTTTAATTTCGGTAAATATTATGGTTGCTTGGTTTAACATTGCATTAATTGAGAATTGTTATCGTCAATTATTTCTAATTCGGTCATTTAAGTATATATTCGGGGATATAACTATCGAGACCTACCTTGATCTGTTTCCTCCCTTATTATGTCTATCCTTCCTTCATTTAATTGTGATTTCAGTATTTAGTCTTACTGTTATGGTTGTTTAATATTCGAATGCGATTATAGTAATGGAAGTTTATTACTGTTATCTTTACCGATTTCATTAAACATTCTGCCGTTATGGTAGTGGTGAGGGAGCTTACTTCTCATTATTTACTATTACTGATTTCATCCTGTAAATATTCCGTCGTGGATATAGTAATGAAATTTTTGGTCCTTGGCTTTATGTCCGATTATAACTCGTGACTTAAAGCATTGTTTCCAGTTAGTCAAGATTTTATGGTAAGCAGCGTGACTATAGCAGTGGAATCCATGATCTTTATTTTACTACGATTAATTTTGTTATTTGATTAAAAATCGAGGCTATAGTAATGAAATTTATGATCCTTACTTTTATGTCTAATGTTATTATTTAATTAAAATTGAGACTATCGTAATACTTTTTATGATGTTTACTTTACCACGTTTTCATCATTTGATTAAAATTGAAACTATAGTAATACTATTTATGATTTTTACTTTACCATGTTTTCATTATTTGATTTAAATTGAGAGTATAGCAACGATTTTTATGATCTTTACTTTACCATGATTTTATTATTTGATTAAAATTGAGACTATAGCAATGATTTACAACGCCCTTTCCAGTCATTCCCTTTTATTTGATCTTAGGGCTAAATATGTTGATATTAAAACGTTACGAGTGTCCACCGGACTACTCGGTGTGGTGATTTTGAGCCGATTGTCATTTAAGATTTTAGGTCGAATTTTCAGGAAATGGGATGCGGAGGGTAGTCAAAAGACTACCTCACCACTTCCCAGTTTCCCCTATAACGGACAATATTGACGTTCCAGCTACTGCGTTCTCACGCCGTAGCCTTCACGGGCACAAACTATTGGCGGAATTACACCGCACTTACACAGTTTGGTTGGGGTGTGTAGATTTTATTGACTTGCGGTGACGTGTCGGCTGTGGGCCGGAAAAAACTTCGACAAAATATTATTTGTAAAACTTTTATTGGACATTATATATATCGATCATAAACGTATTTGTCATATTCAGTTCAAAATTCACATTCCAACATTTCCCCACGCCGACATCCCAAACAGAGCTTGTATGAGGTTGTTTGGATGTGACGTGGAGAAAGTTTTCAAAAACATCTCTTCACTCACATCGAGAATTGTTTTCACTGAGTAAGACTGATTCAAAACATCGGTTAGAAAATCTGTTTCCAAAAATTGCTTTTCAGATTTATAACTGATTAACCGATTAAAATTATGTGAAAATGAATCGGTATATATACCTATTATACGACCCTAAACTTGCGTATTAAATTTGATTTAGTAAAACAAAATTTGACCTTGTGATTTTCTAGTATATTCTAATCTTAATTTTATTATTTTGCAATTTAATTTGACAATTTTATTTTTTAATTGGAATTTTTTCCAATTCAAATTATTTAATTCTTGTTCCATTTTTATGGATTTTCGCATTTTCGGTAAATTGTCAAATTTCGGTCAGATTTTCATGTTCTCATGTTATTTTTATGTTTCTTTCGTGCGGATCTTGTTGCACTTTGTTAATATTTTCATTTACTTTTATGTTACTTGATTTTATATTTAATTGTTTTTCTTTCTCATATTTTAGCATGGTTAGTTGATGTTTTATGGGTCCGATTTTTAAATCTGCGTGTTGTATTTGCGTGTGTGTTACCGATTCATTTAAATGATTCTCAAGGCCGTTTGTGTTCTGGCCCAACACTAGTTTTGGTATAAACATCCTTTTTAGGTTATATTTGAAGCGACAAGCCAGTTTTGGATCAAATGACAATATTTAGGGGTTTTTTGGGCTGTTTTATCGTTATAAAGGTCAAGATAAATAATCAATATACTTTTAAAAATTGAATTACAAATTAATATTACCGTCATAATTTTCATTGTTTTCATCATTTCCAACCATCGTCTTTGTTATTGTGCGATGAAACTTTAAATCAAATAGATTTAAAAAGAAAACTAATTAATTGTATGTTGTCAGTTTAAATTATCATCAAATAAAAATAAATTTCATTGACTACTCAAAAATTACAATATTTTTGAAAAAAAATTAAATTTGGATGACTTGTCCAACATTAAATAATTACTTGAATGTGTCTAACTTAAAATAACTCTAAACATTGACTTAAATATCCAAATATACCCGTGTTTTCATATCAAACACACAACAAACACGCATAACTAACATTGAGTATGACTGTAATTAAATCTTGATAGCATTTAAGATGAACTTTGGTCTTAAAATAAAGTGATAAATCACCATAATAATCCACATTATTTAAAAATCATTTTATGAATGCCAGTAACCATGTAACCAGAATATCCATTTGAATGTATGCTCATCATGTTTTCGTAAGTGGAGGAGTCGATTGAATATGATATCATCATTGAACTTTTCATGATTAAATACCAAAAATGACATTAGTAAAACGACATTTAAAAGAACTGTTTTTTTTAAATTTTATTTTGCAAAGGCTTGAAAAATTTTATAAATATTTAAAAATATTAAGTTTAATTTACTTTGGTAAATTTAAGTTATTATTTTTTGTTTGAGGTTTAATGCCTTAAAAATGAAATTGTAAACTAGCTGGAATTGAATTTATGAATTGAATTTATGAATTGAATTTAGGAAGTAAACTTGTGTTTAAAAATATATTTGAACTTATATTAGATTTTTGCTTGAAACGAAAATTATGCGACTTGAGATATTAATTTTACATTAGTAATTCCATTGCTATGTTATATTTTTGTCTCGTCATTCATTTACTTTTTCGACAAAAGAAGAAAGACTAAAGTAACACAATGGCTCGAAATTCAAGCAAACTAAATTCTCACGACCAACGCATCTGTGTCAGAAGTGCGTCGTAGAAAATACTTGGATGATTATTAACCATATTCTCAAAACATAAGTCCTTTTAAGCAAATAGAAAAAACTAATTTATCCGAATTGCTATAAGATAAAATGATATTTACCTATCTCACAACTATGTTGTCGACTTGAATCATTTTTTAGTTTTCTATATCATTTAAGAGTTCCTGTAATCTTAAGAATTAGATTCTATCGTTCCATCTATTAATGAACCTTCAACTGCATTGGTTAGTTTAAATCAGCAGTGCGTAATCTTTTGGGATCACAACACTCTTCTTTAAAAAAAAATCTTTCAATTTTTTTTGAAAAATCCAAAAATCTCCTTTCAAGTAAAATTTTTGTACATTCACACATATCGTTCGTTTAAAAAAATTATATTATTATTTATAAAAACTTACATATATATATATATAAAAATGTAACTATAGTTATATAAAATTTAAAGATTTTTATTGACTATTTCAAAATGATAAAAACCAATGTTTTTTCGTTCCCTCTGCAGTTTTATGTAACCCTTTGGGGGTCCCGACTCACACTTTGCTCATCACTGATTTAAATAACGAAAATATGAATATCAAAGAGACCCAATGTTTCCTGATAAATATGCTGTATTTGACTACTCGTTTGATTGTAAAATTTATATTTGATTTTCTATGTTAGAAGATGGCGCAGATTAAAAATTAAAATATTACACAGTAGGAGATAACAAATATTAGATGAACATAAATGTAGATCGAACAATGGATTATGATAATTGGTGATGGCAATGATAATGACAATTCAATGATCTTATTCTGACGATAATCCCAATTTATGACAGTATATGACAATTCATGACACTATGAGAATTTATGATAATTTCATTTATTTAAACAACATGTGGATTCGTTTATGTTTGTTTTATCATCTTGAACAATCTGTAATTGATTTTGACAATTTATGATAACATTTAATGCAAGCTTGAGAATATTATTGATAATAATATTTATGAATTTATTTTTTATATTTTAAGTATGAGAAAGTGATAATTAAGATAAATTGAAATCAATAGATAATTTTACCCCCAAGTAAATAAAATGAATTTAGGCTATGTATTTAATACATATATATAAAAAATATATTATTAGATCTTCGCCCTCTAGAGGCTAATTGATTATTTTTGTTGGCGAAAATCGTCAATTTGTTATAATAGATTAGAACTTGAGTGCCAAAAAAACAAAACCAATGGAGACAACAATAATAATAATAGTAAATATAATAATAATTGACGCGAAGCGTCATTAAATGAGTGAAAAAGACACTTTAATTGTCAACAATAACATTTTTTAGTATATAAACTGAGAGATTTCTCAGTTAAATCACCCCAAAGATCGTAAACTCAGAAGAGTTGCAAATTCAGTACTTAATATTGCAACATAACTTCGAACATAATAAAATTACATAGATGAGATCAGGCAAATAGAGTTAGCACAGGAAAAATCACATATAACCACGACACAGAATGTTAATTAATTTTTTAAAAGGTGAAATTTATATTATTGTGTACATATTAAGGTTATCATCAAATAAAATTTTAAAATCAGTGTTTGTGTTTTTTTTATATAAGATTCCAAGTTGAGATTCTGAGAACCTCATCATTATAGATAGTCTAGGAATGACCAAGATGCAAGTTTTAACTAATAAATTAATTGTAAAATAATGTTACCATCACTTTCTGCTAAAACATCAGTCATTGTGTCATTATTTGCATCAATTTCATCATCATCATCGGTATCTTCCTTATCAATATTTAATATTTTCATTGTCACAAATTTATTCATATATATGTAACCATTGTGTTACTATCTTTACCCTAGTCATCGAAATCTATTTAATCAGTCATATAAATTTATCATTATTTATATCAATCGTCTATTATTCAAAAAATTACATTAATTTAATAAAGATGTCTATTAAATAATTTAATCTATTTACTTTTAGTTTAATTACATTTATTTTTAATTACAAAAAATATTACCTTAATCTTTTACATTTTCATCATAAACATTTTTCAAATTAATTTCATCAAAAATATTTTCATTATTCAACATTTTATTCTTCATTATCATTTTTACATTCAATTCATCATCATTTTCATCATCAATCATTTTGTCATCATTTAATTTAATTTCCAACGGTTTCTTCATCAGTTTCATACATTATTATCTTTATCAACATCGTTTTCATTAAATTTATTCATTATTTGCAGCAATGTTTCATTTACTTCACCAGCATATTTCTCATTAAAATTTATTCCAATAATCAACATTTGCATTTTATCATCGATTTACTCAGCATTGTCATCATCAACATTATGAATTTTAATTTATTATTCATCAGTTTCAAACATTATTATCGTCATCAATTTCTTTTTTAATTTATCTTCAACCATATCTTCAATTAATTTTATTTTCCTAATCTTCGTTTTATAATTTACATTTAAATTTATTTTTATCATCATTATCATCGTTTACAATTTAAATTTATCATCAAAGATTTTCATCTCTTATTGTTGCCAGTGCTTACTATGTCGTTCTCAATTTAAACTTTTAATTGCCCAATTCTATTGATATTTTCATTTAATATATGATTTATTTTCATTGACCTTTCTTGCCATATATTTTCAATATCAGAAACCATTATTTACAATATCTTTGTTTTCATTTTTTCAATTTTCGGATCATTGTGTATCATTTGACACTGGACGCAAATTGCACATTCGCTTCTCAACTTCGCATCAGAATTTTTATTAATTTCACCTTTTCTATACTGCAAATCAATATCTAAACTACTTAAATAGTTTGTACATGTTTGAAATTGCGGTGGCAATGCTTTCTTGGTTTTCATCATGGAAGTTATGGCTTTGTGATCTGTTCATAGCTTGAATCGTTTACCATCTAAATAGTCCTTTAAATGACTTGTTAAACTAAATAGTGAGCAGTTCTTTTCTGTTAATACAATACAACTTCATGTTAACTCATTGCGTGTGAACCATGTGCAATGACCATCTCTTTGCCATTTTCTTGTATCTGAGAAAGCACAGCTCCAATTCTATCAAAGCTTGCATCTGTATCTAATATGAAAGTATTCTAAAAGTCTAAGTACGTTAAGACGGAAGTAAAGCTTAATTTATCTTTTAAAGTTTCCAGATTACTTTCACATGTTTTGGATAAAATTTCTAGATCTATTTCTCTTATTTTTATTATTGCCAGAATTCATTGATAATGATAGATGTATGTTTTTTGCGTCAGATTTTTCCCTCTGAACCATTCTGCAAGTCATTTCTTTCAGTTTATCCAACAGACCAATCTTTCAGACAGTGTCATTGCTTGTTGCTTTGATGAGAGAAACAAAAAAATACAGTAACTCAAAAAAACAACAGATAAAGGATGAAATTCCCAAATATTTCAAATTAATGTGTTTTTCTTATTTGGCATCAGCTTATATAGCATGATTTTACGTAAACATAAACGCCTACACGTTTTCTAAAATTTATTTATTTTTTGATTTTTCCTGATGTTTCTTTGTTTCTTTTTATATATATTAAATCTTTATTTTAATGTTAATTTTTACTTTATTCTGTTTTATTTTTTATTGTTTTTTAAATGTTCTATTGTTTTTGGTGGTCGTTTATTATTTTCGATGAATTACCTTAATGTCTAGTTTTGTTCTGCCGCTAAATGAATCGGTAAGTTATCGTCCCAAATTAACAAATATCATAAATGTTTTTTTGCCGAACAAAAGTTTAGTAAAGATTAGGGGCTTAGTAAATGCTCAAATAAAAAAATTCATCAAAATCATCTTCTCACATCGTTAAAAAATATTCTAACTCTTTTAAGCGAGTTGCGTTAAAACATGGTACAGTTAATTGAAGCTTGGCGCATAATGGCTATGCTCATTATAATCTTTAAAATAATGAAATTTACCTTATTTGCATTGAAATCCTTCATTTTGAGTTGTAAAAGTGCTTATTTTGTATTTTTTTCAGGAATGATTCAATTTGACACTTATCACGTTAGCTGCCATAAGACATGCATGTCGTGTCTCACTTACTCCATTATATTTAGCCATGTGGACCTCCGTACGTGTCTCACTGCCCAATTCAAGTAATATAAGTCGAACAACCGACTTGGCCCAGGAGGATAATTTTTTCTTAACATTGTGGCAGCTAACGTGTTAAACATATTTTCAAACAAAATTTAACAAATTCATAGGTATATTAGATAGTGACACAGTGGCCATTTTAGGTATCATTTATTAAATTCTTAGGTAATTTGTGTACATTAGTTAGAAATATGCATGATCACTTTCAAGTAAAGTTCAACAAATTTATAAACAAATTATGTATATTTTTTAGAAATATTGGTTATTTGTTAATGTATATTTGTTATTAATTATATATTATTATTATAAGGACTTTTTTTGTTTTTCAACCTCTGATTTCTTTATAAGTGACATAATATTTTCTACAAAATCTGATTCATAGTCAAATTTTGTAGAAAACATTATATATTATTAATAATTATTTAGATTCCAAACCTGCATAGCTGCTCAAAATTGGCATAAAACATTCAGCATTAATTTAGTGTTGAAAACGATATTTTACCAAAAAAAACTCAACAATAATTTGTTTAAATAAAGTATGTTTTAACTGTTTTTTTACAAGTCTTATTTTAATTGTATTAAATACCGGTAAACTCGATATTTCCTAACATAAAATTGGCATATTTTCTAATCGTTTCTAAACTTTATGTTTATCTAATAATCAATAATTCTCCCAAAATGTCAAGTTTCAGACTTCCATAATAAAAGTGCATTTGTGGGCTTTCGCACTTGACTCCAAGTTTTTAATTTTATGCCCAACTTGTTTAAGGCAATAAAAAAGATCAAATATATTTATATTAATAATAATAATAATAATAATAATAATAATAATAATAATAAAATAATAATTATAATTAATAATAATAGTAATTTTAATAACAAAATAATGTGACAACTAATTACATTATTCGATAACAATTATTATTGATAATATTATAAAAATTGTTGCTACAAAAATTTCATTGAAATTTTTATTTCTATCCAACGCAAGTTTTGTATGATTATTTTTTGAAAAACGCTGTGAATCCCGCTAATTTTCCAGTAGGCGTTTGTGTGTTTCTGTGAAATTGTATGTGTGTATTGTGCTTCCATCTTTGACTGTGCGCATGAGCATTCGGATGATGTGGTGAACATTTATTACATTAATATTATTTTATTATTTTCTTGTTGGTTGGAAATTAGTATATTTATGTTGGATGTTCTTTGGAAAAAGAATCCTTTTTGAACTGTTGAATTTATAAGGACTAAAGTAAGTTGCATTATTAATTTTGTTTCAATTTAATAATAATAATAGTAATAAAACATTAATGCTCTATTGTATTTCTTTTATTATAAATTAATTTCCAAAATTTGTACGGAACATTGTATTTTTATGCAAATTAGTATTTAAGATATTTCTATGTGACGGATTCATAGTATAATGCAAGAATATAGTATCAAAAAAGAATACGAGCCGCACTGAAAGTGCCTAGGTCAGCCCTTCCCCCCGAATTTGGGGTGCTGTTATGCTTACGTGTTCTAAAGTTTCATGACAAATTCGTGTTGTATGAAATGAAAAGAGAAACAACGGTTAAGTAAAAAATCTAAACAGTCAATTCGTCTTCTTTCAATTTACATTAATTTATTGAAAAATGTAAATTAAATTAATCCTTTCTGACCACACACCGGAATTTTTCTCCTAATTTACCATTTCTTATTACAGTGAAACTTATTTGATTTTAGTGTTTGTTAAAAACTATTTTTTTGGTTTTAATTTTCAAAAAAATATTACCTGTCCATATTTTTATTTTTTTCACGCGAATATTATGAAAAAAAACCTTTCATCCTGAGTACCAGCGTGTTAAGTGTATTTGATCATATGGATAGTTGACTGGTTGTCAGACCATAGGTATGAGGTTGGGGTCGACATGTAAAGATATATTCAAGCTTATATCATCAATTTTTATTATTCTTTATTAGAGTGTAATAAACAGTTAAATGGCTGAAATTTCAAAAAAATATATCGTTATCTATTTAAATATTTATTTCTACTTTTCCTCGGTGATTAAAACAAACTTTGAAATTATTTATTAATCAATCTGTCATACAAAATATTTAATTAACAAAAATTTAATAACTTTTCAAACTATTTCCGGTTTAAAGACATTATTGACTTTAATAATGCAATTATTACTTATAATAATAATAATAATAATAATAATAATAATAATAATAATAATAATAATAATAATAATAATAATAATAATAATAATAATAATAATAATAATAATAATAAATTTAATAATAATAATAATAATAAGTAAGGATTAATATTATAAAAATTTAAATTTTCATTAAAAAATTTAGTAAGATTTTCCTTCATTTTATAAAATCTTTGAAGTGCCAGGACTAAGTTCTAAACTCAAAAAAATCATCTAAGTAAAACAAAAATTTACAATATGCAAATTTTTACAAAACAAAATTAAAAGTAATAATTTTAGTTTACAATCAAATGCAGCATTTGAAATGCTAAAACAATTATTTATGTGGGATATAAATTAATCACATAATAATAATAATATTAATAAATAAGTATTTTAAAAATTTGTTTCCACCTAATTTTTATTGTACAAAACATATAGAAAATCTTTAAATCTTACAATAAAACCTGAAAAAGTTTGGCAATGTTGAACCAAATAATTAATCAGTCCAAAAGTTAGTATTACGGTGAAAGACTCTTCTTTACGACATAAGAGTTTTTATAGACATCAAGCATTCATTGTACAGCACGGAAATAAAGATTCTTTACATAGATTAACCTCAGAGAACTATTTCATCAAAAAAATAATATTTCCAAATGAATAAAGCTTTCGTACTAATTATATACTTATTACGGTCTTTCTATTCAAATAAATAATCTAAGATTGTTTCGTCTTTGGTTTTCAATCCACTAATAGTTATACATCATTTCCAATTTATCATACGCAGATAATGCGTTTATAGAATCACACATACTTTTTAGTGGCATACAATTAGAACCACGAGAAAATTTGGAAATATATCCAGTTCTATTCACATACATAAAATAACGAATTAAAATTATCATATTTTAACCTAAATGTGCTTTGGTGTATTTTATAAACATTTAAAATATCACGTTATTATAAATTATAAATTATTTGTTATTATAAATAACAATATTATGAATTGATTATTATTATTATTATTCTTATTATTATTCTTATTCTTATTCTTATTATTCTTATTATTCTTCTTCTTCTTCTTCTTCTTCTTCTTCTTCTTCTTCTTCTTCTTATTATTATTATTATTATTATTATTATTATTATTATTATTATTATTATTATTACTATATTATTATTATTATTATTTTATTAAGGTTTCCAATGAATGAAAATGAAAAGAGCACCTCGGTTAACAAGGAACCTACTTTCATTAATCAGGAAATGACGGTTTGGAACTGGTTGGTCATCATTGGCACATCATTAGGGTCAATTATATCAGGAATTATTCCTCACAGTTTTGGCACCTTCATTGCACATTTCAAATCAGATAATAATAAAACAAACAATCCATCATTTTATTTTGTCAGTCAATTCGAATGGAACTGGCTCCCATCATTGTCAAGTGCAGTTCCCTGTATATTACTGCCTTTATTTGTTTTAATTATCCAAAAAATTAACAGGTCCTATCAAATGCTTTCTGCATTAGGGTTTGTTATTATAGCTATCAGTTGTGGGTTAAGTTCACTTGTTAGTCTTTGGTATGTATTTTTCTTTACGTATAGTCTGTTGTATTCTATTGGATCTTCATTGTTTCTAGCTGTCGTTGTTATCATATTAGCGGAATACTTTCCAGTCAATCACAGATTTCATGTCCTTGCAACCAGTCTCTTCCAAATAGGCTATCCAGCAGCTGCACTGATTGGAAATCCTCTCTTAGCGATTTTGATTATTAACTACGGATGGCAAGTTGCGTTGAAATTTACTGCTTTTTTTGAAGTCATTACTGGAGTAATAATTGCACTATTAATGAAACCTGTGAGAGATAAAAGTTTCTGTAAGCATTCTGAAGGTAGTTCAGAAAACTGTCCAATAAAAGCTGAACTATCCTCGTCGACTCAAAGAACCTTATCCGCAACATCAATGCATTATTTAGCATATTCATTGGAATTATGGACATGGTTGATTGCGAAATTTTTAAATTATCTCTGCTGGTATGGACTTCGAACGAATCTTGTTACTTACCTTGTAAAGTCGACTAATTTCGGACTGGAAAAGTCAGCGACATTGATGTCAATTTATGCTGGTGCGGAAGTCATTGTAGCAATGTCAGCTTCAATTATCGGAAATGGATTTAAAGGCTACTTAATGCACATTCACGTTTTCTCATCAATGGCATTGGCGGTCCTAACCGGCCTCTATACCATAGCAATCACAAGTTATTTAAGTGCCGTTATACTAATGATTTGCATTGGTGCTGCTGTTCAGTCATCCCTGAATTTTGGATATCCCGCATCAGTTGAAGTTGTAAAAGCAAAATTTGACATGAAAACTGGATGGATTCTTACTAACGTCGCCGCCGGTTTTGGAATATTTATAAGCCCATTATTCAGCGGGATTTTGATGGATAGATTCAACGTAAAAGCTCTATTTTATGCCCAGAGTTGCGGTTGGGCACTCCAAGCTTTTCTATATTTGATAACTTTATTAATAATTAAATCAAATCAGAATAAATTACCGACAGATTATATTGAAGTAAAATAAAGAGAAAAAAAGATTTATCAAATTCATATTTTTCTGATGAAAAATCTTCTTTGTTGTCTTTAATTAATTGTTAAAATTTAATAAGATTTATGTATAAAATTTACTTTCTTTAAATGTATATTAACACAGAATTCAGCAGAGCCATATGCCAGCCCGTGATTATTAAATTAAACTTCAACCATAACATGTATCTTTAATCGACAACATGACATTCTTATTTCGATGTTATTGACGTGTATTGAATTATGCATAATTTCTCTAATTTTATCTCGCATTTCTTTTATAGCTGCTATTTAATTTTGTAAGTGTAATATTACAAAAAATGCATTTGTTTTAAACATGGCCTAGATTTTTTAAGTTATAATTCAATAATGTTAAAAAATAATGAAAGTTATTACTGATTTATTTTTTTTAAATATTCATAATGTTATCGGGAATTTAAAGAAATGATTAAATCAGCATTACAATGATTTAAATACAAGAAAGCCAACTCATAGCATTCGGTGACCTTAGTAACAACGTTTTACGTATAACACGCTCCCAATAACATCCGTATAACATCCTAAAGAAACTAAATAATTCTTTAAGTATTCTTCTGTCATACCATAAGAATGAAGAAATTCGAGTAAAGCATCAAATACTCATTTCAAGTTCCACTAAATCCAAAAATTAATTCATTGGTGAATTCATTCCATTGCCTTCTACACGGCTTCAAATATACACTATCAGTGTCGATTTTTAGCTTATAGTGGTTGACTCATTAATCTTACTCTTTGATTTCAAGACTTCTGCAATCATCTTTTTCCTCATTTCGCTACCTATATGATTGACAATATTAATGCATGCGTTTGTAGAATGAAGAATGCGACCCATTTCAACTCCGTTCATTTTGGTAGATCAATTTCCATTTCAAAGTTATTAAAATTATTAATGCAACTTTATATGCAGTTCGGAAAATTTTTACTGTTACAATTTTGTTACAATAAAGGCATTAAAATAATGTTCTCAAGAGTCCCATTTTCAGGTTTTGAAACCATCTTTAATGCAGCTTGACGTCCAGCAGATTCTTTGTGATAAAAAATTTTCTTTCGCAGTGACCTCACCATAATTCATCATGCGTTCATTCTTTAGATATTTTCATTTCCATCTTGGGTTCTACGCCAAGTTTTCCCCACTTTTCGGCAGGTAGTGCAGACAGGCTTCTTTTCTCGAGAACAGACTCACTCGTTTTTGACACAAAGATTTGTTTTTTACTGTAATGCCCAACAACTTGGAAAAGTCGTCATTGATGTAATTATCTGCAGAAGGTAAATCAGACGTCGTAATTTTACTTGATCTGATTTTTTTCTTAACAGGAGAGCCGGTCAAGAGGAAGCTGGTGATTTTTTGATTTTCAAATTTGTTTAATTAATTTTTTAAATGATTTATAAAATAAATTAATTAATTTAGAACTGAATTTACAACGCCGATAATGATTATAAATAATGACGTCATAATTACTATGAGCGCGTTTTATATATTACCACAGAAGAAGCACAGAGTTCTCTGGCATAGGAATATATATTAGATAATTCATCAAGTAGAAGTTTACTTGGCAAATAGTGGAAATATAGGGAGAACCGGGCTCAATACCCTAACAAAACCGCCTAAAAGGACCACCCCGGGGTGAGAAATCGTTTAATTTGCTCCTTGACATCTTTTAAACCAGGGATGAGCAACCCATGGCTCGCGGGCCGCATGAGGTCCTTTAAATATTTTTTGCGGCCCACCAAGAATTTTTAAAATAGAATTTATTTTTATTTTTCATTAAAATTTATATACATTTACAATTATATGAAATATTTACTTTTTTAAATTTTGTATCTTTGTTCTTTGCTTGTTGCATTAAAATTTATATATGAAAAATTATTTATGAGTGCAGCCCGCCCAAAATTTTAAAATTTATATTAGCCCGTGGGTTAAAAAGGTTGCTCACCACTGTTTTAAACCGTCTAAAAAGACCAATGAAACCTTTTAAAACATTTGAAACTCATACCATCGGCGAAATTACATTTTATAGTTCTCGGTTTGGAATTTTCTACTGGTCCACCGGAATTTTCCAACTCGAGGAATATTAAAAGTGTAATTTCGCTCGGTTCTCCCTATATTTCCACTACTTTTAGTTGATAAATATTGAAATTTTCAAATATTCACTTTTAAATTTTCCACTTTCAAACATTCTCTCATTGGTGATTAATATTTATTCACAAATTTCTAATTTTTTAATTTCAAAAATATGGTAATTCCAGAAAAATATTTTTGTAATTCTTGTAATAATTATCTTTCAAAAGCTCACAAAGCAAAACATGAAAAAACTAAAATACACCAAAAATTGTCTCACACTTCACACTTCTGATGGAGATTTGCTCAAAAGTGCCCATTTTCACAATACTGGAAATTGGAAAATTTTAAAATTAAAAAACTCAAATTAAATAAATCTTTGTTTTAAAAATCAAGTTCTCTGAAAAAAATGGTTCACAATTCAAGCGAATCTGAAATTTCTTCTGATGATAATATTGTAATTCATGAAGAAAACAAATGTTATGAAGGCAACAAAACATTTCAAAATATTCAAGGTTTAAAATCTCATTTGAAAAGTCGGTTACATTTAATAAAAGTAAATGGGTTAAATAATTTAAATTCAAAAGAGTGTAAAAAATGTGGTAGTAGATTTTTTAATTCTGGTTACAAAGCTCATTACAAAGCATGTAAAGGTATTGTGAGAAAAAAACGAGAAAGATTCCTAGTTAATAATAAAGAATTGGAAAAGAAACAACAAGAATTATTCGAGCAAGAAATTCAACAACATGGAATTTCTGCAGTTCGTTCAACTGTAAAAATTGGAACACCCCGAGATTCGGAATGTGGAGTTAAAGAATACATTTTATTCAACAAGGATAAAATTCTTCAAGAAATAAATATTGCAATGAAAAAATTTAAACATGTAAAATTTCGTGTTGATTTGTACATTTCATATAATAGACTTCAAATTCGTGAAAATACATTAACAATTGCAGCAATGTCACCATTTTTCCATTTATTCACCAAACCTCGATATGATACAATAAATAAAATTTACAAAAGTTTAGAAAAAGAAGTTGTAATAAAATCAAATTATATTTCTGAAAGTGACATGACTTTATTTTCATTTGATTTTATTGAAATTCATTTTTGGAAGACAATTCCATTCCAACCAAAAGTTTATGTCCCAACTTCTGAGATTATAACAAGTAAATATATTATAAATGTTGAAAATCCCGATAATAAATGTTTTCAATGGGCAGTTCTTTTAGATTTACATCCTCAAAAAACTCATGCTCAACATGTTTCAAAATATAGAAAATGTGAAAATGAATACATTTGAGATGTTAGTGATGTAAAAGATGAATGTTTAGAAATTACAGATTATTTTCTAGATCGACATGTTGATAAATTTGAAAAATTAAACAATTTGAAAATAAATATTTACCATCAACCAAATCCAGAATCTAGAAATATTTTTCCATTATACATTTCTGAAAGATATAATCCAGAAAGTATTAATTTATTAATAATCAAAGGTAAGAATTTTCAACGACAAGATATTTATCATTATGTTTGGATTAAAAATTTTCAAGGGTTTATAAAAACTCAATTTTCAAATTCTCATAATAAAGATTTACATGTTTGTGAAAGATGTTTCAATCTTACAACAACACAAAAAATGAAAGTTAAACATGCAAGACTTTGCATTGAAAATAAACCAGCAAAGATTAGAATTCCAAATGTTAAAAATAATAAATTATTCTTTTATCAATGGTCAAAATTATTAAAACCATTAGCTATAATTTATGAAGATTTTGAAAATTATTAAAACCATTAGCTATAATTTATGGAAATTTTGAATCTATAAATGACCCAATGAATGTTGTTGAACAAATAGAAAAACAATTACAACAAGAAAATTATTCAAGTTATAATTATGTTTTTAATTAATTTGAAACAGAAATTGACAAGAAAAAGAATTTCATGATAAATTTTTCACATACAATAAATTTAACACATCAAATTCCATCAGTTTATAGACTTTATTTAAAAAGTAATTATCCTGAAATAATTGAATCTGTTGGGCCAGAACGTAAACGGCCTTCAAAATGTTTAAATGGATCAGAAACACACACGCAAACACAACACGCAATTTAAATAAAACCCCAAAACACCAATTAAACCATATAAAATCTGAGAAATAAAAGAATTAAAAATAAATTAAGAAACATAAAAATAAAATAAAATATTAACAAAATGCACCAAGATCCGCACGATATCTACACAAACACAACAAGAAAACACAACAAATTCGACGAAATTGGAAAAATCAATTAAAGTTCATTAAAGTGAAATTTAAATCGAGAAATTTGAATTAGTAATAATTCAAATAAAATTCTAAATAAGAAATTATAAAAATAAATTGAAAAATAATAAAAATAAAATATAGAATTTGCTAGAAAACAACAAGGTCGAATTTTGTTTTACTACATCAAATTTTACACACCAAAAATTTAGGTATATATACTGATCCATTTTCACATTAAAAAAAACCATTTAAAAACCAAAAACCATTTTTGAACATTTCAAACTATTTGAATCGTTTTTAAACATTTTAAATCTGTTCGAGATCATTATTTTGAATTTTTTGTAGAAATTTTAGGTGAGAATCATTGATTTTGGAACCCTCTTTCCACGCCCCGTGTCTTGCATCTCTGTAGAGCTCTGCTCGGACGTCGGCGTGGGAAGAGAGGCATTTGGTTTATTATGTAAATGTATGCTGCTTTTATGAATTGGAAGGGTAACATGTTATAATTTTCTTATAATTAATAAACATTACTATGTATAATTTGTTTTATATATATATAACTTATTTTATTTTAAAATATGTCGAAATTTTTCCGGCCCACAGCCGACACATCACGCAAGAAAGTAAAATATACACAGTGCAGATGCATGTAAGAGCGTGGACAATCGCCAATGATATGCACCCGTGAAGACTCAGCGTGCGCAACGCAGCGGTCGTAACGTAAATATTTATCCCTATAGCTGAAGCGAGAAATAAGGAAGAAGTTTCTGGCTGCTTCCTCGTTTCTCAATTCAGAAAAATCGACCTAAAATCACATCACACACGGCTTAAACTTATCACACCGAGTAGTCCAGTGGGCACTCAATAAATATAATGTAAACACAAATGCGCCTAGGATCTATTAAAGGGGAAATGGTACGGGGATAAACTAAACAAAAATCGTTGATAGAGTTAACCTGAATTAACAATTTGAATTAATTTGATCATTGGTGTATTAAATTGAAGTCATTTTTCGAAACAATTATCATAAACTTAAATTATGGATTAATTAGAAATAAATTAATTTATGGATTTTAGAACATTAGAGTAACTATCTCATAGTGTAAATTAGATTAAATTGCGGATAAAATTTGAAATCAGTTACGAATAAATTTCGATTAAATTAAATAATATGGTAAAGGTATACTAATGAATATATCATTCGGTGATTGAACTAATATTAGAGAATAATTTAAAATTAAAATGCCTATATTGTAAGCAACTCAGTGAGTCCCGTAAACTGATTTTACCTATCAAGTTAAAAAGTTTTCATTAAAAGTAAATATTTCCTTAATTCAATTGGATTTAAATAAATTGATGGTTAAAGAATTTATGTGACTCACGGTTTTAAATCAAGTCCTTGAGAAAATTAATGCTGCTTGCGTAGTAATAAAATAAGCCTAGATAAAACTCTCACAACTCTGGTGTAAAAGGAAAGTAAATCTTAGAGTTAATAAGTCAAACGTTGGAATTAGTTTATCGAAATTAATTGACCTATCTATTGATTTAACCTAAGTTAACGATAAGGAAAATCTCTAAGGTGATTAGTAATGAAAACTCAGGATGATCGATCGGAAAAATTGATCTAATAAATTTCGAGAAAATTAAACCAATTTTTCACTGAATAATAAAGTAATCTACCAATAAAAATCAAAATCAATTAGGGGAAAGTAAGATGAATCCACATTTTAAGTTAGGATGTTGACTGAATTAATGAAAGGCTCCGTTAGTCAAATGTTTAATAATTTAGGAAGATGTTGGCTGAATTAACGAAAGGCTCCGTTAGTCAAATGTTTAATAATTCAAATTAAAGGAATTAAAGCGATGCAATCTGTATTTTACTTCTAATCGAAACAATTATAATACCTTTAAAATCTTCACATAAATAAGATGCAAATATCACCAAACCCAAACATCGATAAATTCCAGCATAAAATGATCCAATAAAAATGAAAAGTTTTTCAAAATCGATATAAAAACGGGAAACATTTATTGTATTGAATTAAAGAGAAAATTTTCCAACCATTGAATCGACCGACTAACACCATACTATAGTTTTATAATTCCGTAATTTCCGCCAACCTCCGAGATGAATTCCAACGGTTAATTTCCCCGATACAATTTAATTTATGAATAACATCGAGAACCATCAACGATTGACCTCATCCGAAAATTTGTCGTAAGCAACCAGCATAGTTCCTCAAAACCGTGGACAATTAAATTAATCAGTAAGAAAATAAAAACAGATTACCTAACCACGAAACCCCGATAAGACAGTACCGACGGCTTAAACGAACGCACAAACGAGACCCAGATTAATGCCAACGTCAACCATTAGAGTAATAAGCAAAGTGAATTTCGATTAGTAGATTCGCACAATCGAATTACGACGAATTATCAACTATTAAAACACGGACGGATGTCACGATCGGATAAGAATCAAGCATTCCAAACATCCGTTCCGACAATTGACCATCGCGAGAAACATCCGTTCTGACAATTGACCATCGCGAGAAACATCCGTTCTGACAATTGACCATCGCGAGAAACATCCGTTCCGATAATTTACCATCGAGAGAAAGGATGAAACATAAATACTCATTTCCGTTGGAGGAATGAATAGACAAGTCAAATATCAATAATTACAATGATGTCGATAAGCATTAATAATTACAACAACTATTGATATGTTCGTTAAACATTAATAATTACAATAACTATTGATAATTTCGTTAAATAATTACAACAACTGTTAGGAGTTACGATGAGCATTAATAATTGCAACAACTATTATTAAATACGTTAACGCATATAACCGACGCGAGTATGTTTTCCCCAACAGCAGTAACGTTAAATGAATTAGATCTCAAATAACTAAGTCGCATAGATATACATTACATATTCTGTCCCCATCACCTTTCTTCAGCATGAAAGAACTATGGAAATCATCAGAACATGAACCCAGACATTTCATCACAATAATCCTTACACTTCCAGCTCGACTATCAAGTTCACTGAACGCTAATTTAACCAGTCAAGGTATCCCCTAGAATTACCGGATGATTTAAGATTGCATGAACTCGAGATTGTAGATTTAATATTCCTATAAATTAGTAAGAGAATATATGACGTTTACTTATTTTCAGCAGAATTCATGTTGCCGAATCTGATTTCGAAACAAGAGGCCGATGAATGGCGCCGAGCCTGGAAACGAGCGCGCCCATCGATGACTCTCGACGAGCCACGCCCGAAACGATCATGCCCATCACTATGGCAAGTACTGGGCAGAGGAAATGATCCACACCGACCAGAGGAGGAACAGTATCCTGCCGAGGAGATTGTCGACCATGCTCGAAGCTTGCTGGCTCAGTGGGAGCAGATCCAAGCGGAGGTCGACCTACAGGTGGTGAAGGCGAGAATGTACCTCACCAACGTTGAAGAGGACATCCTCGTCGGACGTATCGCAGAAACGTACCCGGCTCGACCGGCACGCAACCTCCGACGACCAGTGCCCATTATTCCCGGTTACTCCCCGGAAGAAGGAGTCAGGAAGTTCCTCGCAGAACCCTGAATCACCAGACATAATCACTCTGACATTTTACTTTAGTGACATTATTAATAAATTATAATGAATTGTCCTCTTAAATTTTGTTTTTAAATAGGATTTCCGCTATAATCATGTTTGAAATAATTAGAATTTCCCTTACTAAACCAAATTGATATGTTTTCTTTATAGAAATGTCGGCCCTGAAATTAATGCAGAACGAGATAGCCCGCGCTAGGCAGGCAAACGCGGAACTACTCAATCAGATACTACAGTTAACTCGCGAAGTGCAACAGGTCAAGGCGACCTGCTTAGACCCCAAGCGGACGAAACTACTCTACCAACGGCTCACCGCAGCTCAAAAAGGCTGGGCCGAAGAACGCCAGCTCAATCGGAGTCTGCGTACACAGATCAGGGGGCTTAGAAGTTGCCCTAGCAGCCTGTCGGGAAGGGGAAGCGGTAACGTATCCGCTCATCTTCGCCCCTTCCCAACTATCAAGTCAACGCGTCATTGATGAAGCCGCACCAGGCCAAAAACCGACAGCTATCCAATCAACCATCCGCCGGCCGGGACGTAAGGAACGGGCCCGACGCCGAGCCGCACAAGCGTCAAGTCGATCAACCTAACTGATTATGCATGTCCTTTATTTATTAAATAAATCTTCTCTCCTGTATTCATTCATAGTGGGGTAGACTCGAAATCACCTACACCAATCAGTCTAAAGTTAATTCGCATTTCCACTTAGGGGACCAAGTAAAGCGAGCATAGGTCTTCTATCGACAGCTCGTGAACCCGAGGATTGTCCGAGCAACTATAGTACTAGCACATGGTACTCAATTTTTGCGGGCATTCCACCACTTGAACACATTACCAACGTTGCCTAGCAACGGGTGCCAAGTGGCGATCAGCAACTTTTTGTATGGCGTTACCAGGGTCACCCGAAGGATAAGCAAGATTTGAAACCCTGTAACCCACCATACAAATTTGGGGGCTCAGCCGGGATCGAATGATTTTGTTGGCAAAGGACCAAAAGAAACCGAAATGAAAATCTTGGAATTAAATAGAAAATGTCGGGACGACATTTTTATCGAACCGCGGAGAGATGTGATAACAACGAAAAACGACCCAACCGACTACAATTGAAAACCATCAAACCGACTAAAAACGACCCAACCGACTACAATTGAAAACCATCAAACCGACTACATACAGTCACGAGAATACATAAAGAGATAAACAATGACTAGTTTGCAAAAACCCAAGCAAACAAACCGATACGAAATTATGTTAAATAGATGTCACGTCAAAGCATTCAACATCCATTAATACTTGATGACACAACACCCTTGTAAGATACCAACAACACGATAAGACGCATAAGCAAGCAACATATAATTAAAAGGGCAAAATGCGGGATAAAATGAAATGGGGTAAGTAAGGGAAATAACGACAAACGGGAAAAACAATAAAACAATAATAAAATAAATTACAACGGGTAATTATAGTAATTAAAGTAGCAGCTTATTAAAACAAAATACTAAACTGAGAGTTGAATGAATAACATATGATTTAGTTAATTAGTACTTAAATAAACTTAATGGGTAATTAAAAGAGATTTGATAATTTTAGAAATGGAACCAACAAAAATAATAGAAAAACTAAAGGGGATTCTAAACATCGAAAATGACAATCTTGAGGAACTAATTAATAAACAAAAGTTAATTAAACGAGCTAGAGAGGATATATCAACGATTTCCAACCTATATTCCGACGAACATTGCATATTGATAAAATTGATTGACATTGATAAAGACGTAACAATGGAAAGAATATACGAAATTCTATCTATGAGATTGGAAATAACCAAATTCGGAAAAAGCTGGCACAAATTAATGGAAAAAGTCAAAAATATCGAAGACGAAATTACAACAACAATGAGAGAGCAAACCAAGGCTTATGTGGAATGTTATGCGTGCAAAACAGAAGAAGCACGAGTAATGGTGATACCTTGCGGACACCTGAGTTATTGTCATGGATGCGCACAAGAGTCGCACTGCATGTTATGTCAACGAAAGATTAAGGAAAGACTAACTGTTTACTTTCCATGAATTGTTATGATATGAAATAAATGTGTATTGTTCATTATTCGAATTATTATCAGATGGTGAAATAAATGAGTTGTGTAAAAATAACGTAAAAATAAATATGCAGTGTTCGTAGATAAAATAATAACCTGACAACGATAAATAAAGGTAATAGACCGAATACATGAAAGCCGAATTAGAGAAATAATTAAAACACACGCACAGAGACACAAATATTGAACGGAAAAATTTCGACAACCAACTTCCTAGAGTATAATTCTTTTGTTTTATTGATATTATATTTATCGATATTATATTGAGATAGGACGAGGAAAAATGGTTAACCTGAGCTATCTAATGATAGTACGCTCACCCAAGGGAAACCCTGATCAACCCTACTGAGAAAGGAACTGGTAGGCCAAGTCGCGTATGTCAGCAAGTAACCGGCGAGAGATTGATCACCTCTTTTGGGGAGCTTGTTGATGCGATTACCACAAATTTTGAAGGGGGGAGTGAATAGATAGACCAAGAGGTGAGAGAAAGAGTGTACACGGAACGGAATTAATAGTTTTGATTAAAGGTACCTAGAGATGATCTTTTTTTTTCCCTAGCTGGTGGTGAGGCACCAGAGGACAGCTACGGACTGTCGTGTTCAGGTTGTTATCAGCCAAGGGACTGATGGCGCTGAGCCGTTCGATACAAAAACCCGGATCACACACCGAGTGTCGAACGATTTTTTTTTGCTGGGAGGAACTCGATACAACAACCCGGATCCCACACCGAGTATCGGGGGCCAAACGGTAGGTGAGATGTGAACTAACCGGTAAATGGTTCATACTCGAAATGTCCTACTAAGGTCGGATAAGGGCGGCCGAATTGAGCCGGGAAATCCGATGGTCAGATAAGGGCGGCCGAATTGAGCCGGGAAATCTGATTGCAGAGGCGGGCAGGGATTAGAAATTTTTCCGCGCCTATATTTAATCGCTTCCTTTTCTTTTCACTATTCGGGAAATCAAGTAAACCGCTTTTGGAACTTGATTGAACGTCTAGGCATTTCCATACTTTTATATTCTCCGAGGTACACAACCCGGATCCCACACCGAGTACCGAGGGAATGTTTTTTATTGCCCAGCGAGGAGTTTGGTACAATAACCCGGATCCCACACCGAGTACCAAATATCCGAATGGCGGTGAGTAAAGCGTAACCGGAAGAATGCGCGGCCAAAAGACGCCATGGCTTGAGAGTCAGTGTGAGGCCTCAAACATACCCAAAAGTCACTGATGAGCTCAAGTCCGGTGAAACAATGAGAGATAATATGAATAAGATGAATATGAAAATGAGTAAATCGATAGAATATGATTGGATTAAACAGTAAAGACGAGATGTAATTATGATTAGATATTAGAGGCCATAGAGTGCCGGATGATTAGGATTAAATATTAGAGGCCATAGAGTGCCGGATGATTATGATATGATATTAGAGGCCATAGAGTGCCGGATAAGATATGATGATGATTAGATATTAGAGGCCATAGAGTGCCAGATAAGATATGATATGAGTAGAGGTAAAATATGATTATGAATAGATGTTAAGGTCACAGATGACCAGTAAAAGAATTAAAGCCGAAGGCCGAAGAGCCAACGGAAATCATAAAGGGCATAGAGCGCCAGCGATTGAGGATTAAGTAAATGAATTTTTTGGGAGACATAGGAAAAATAATTAATGGATTGATTGAGAATATGAATATGATGATGTTATATTATTGATATTATGATATAGATAATTGATACGACCATATAGATAACTGATGAGACTATATAGATAATTGATACGAGATTAATAGATAATTGTTATGAGGTATAGATAATTAAAAATAGACTTAAAATGAGGGGGGTGAGTCAGATGAAGAGGACCACCACGATAAATGCGAACAAGGGATAATAACATATATAGTATGGTAAATGGAGGAGAAATTGGTATAGAGTATAGAATATTGGAGTGTTATTTATTTTTAGGAATCAATAGCCAAACAAAGCAATCCAAGTCAAGTTCAAAGCAAAGCAAAGAGAAAACATTTCAGAGCAAACGACAAAACAAAGTGATAATAAAGAAACTCGAATAAACAAGTAGAAAAGAATTGTAATAAACATCAGAGAAAGCTACGAGCAATAAGCAACCAGAATTTCAAAGCAACCAAAGCAAGAGAAACGAGAAAACCAGTCAAGCAGACAAATAACCGTAAACATTGATAGCATCAGCAACCACACGAGAAGCAAAAGCCAAGAGAATAGAGAAAAAAGTTTACTAAAAACAGAAGAAAAGAAAAAAGTTCGTTACAGCAGAAGTGTCAACACCAGAGTATCAACTACAGCAGCAACAGGAACCGGCACAGATAGCGGATTGACCGATTTTGAATTCAACAGTAGCGAAGAAAACGAAATAAACAATACAGAAAACCGGTTGCCAATAATAGAATCAGAAAACGAAGAAGAGAGATTAAAAAACTTAAACCCAAACATGGCAAATTCCACAAATTCCAACATGACTTCAATTCCGGATGCAAATACCATGTTGAATAACAATAATGTGATGATAGGAGAATTCAGAGAAAAGTTTAGAGGAGAACCGTTCGACGGTAGTCTCAACAAATTAGATACCTTCATAAAGGAATTTGAAGTGTATAAAAATATCTGTCACTGGACAGATCAAAAGGTAAAAGAGCGACTGCCTTTATACTTGAAAGGAAGCGCACAAGATGTATTCGTAGAGGAAGCGAGAGATGTAACGAAACTGACAACGTGGACAGAAATTAAAGAGTTCTTAATAAAAATATTCGGAATAGAGAAAAAAGGAAATAGGAAGATATTGGACTTCCTACATCGAAAACAAAGACGAGATGAATCAAATGCAGTATACGCATGCGAATTAAAGAAATTATGTAAAGAAGCCTTCGGAGAAGCAGATTTGCCCGAAGATAAAATGGTAGACGTCTTCATAAGAGGAATCAAAAGGGAAGACATACGAGCTAACCTTGGATGCTTGGCACCAGAGACGTTAGATAAAGCAGTAGCAATCGCAAACAGATGTGAAGCCCATCTGGGACTTGGATATCAAGTGGCAGTCTTGGCCACAGAACCACACTCAACAGTCAATGCCAACAATCAAAACAACAATATCACCCCAGCTATGAATCAATTCATTCCAAGAGCACAGCAGATGTTCAAGCCACCAGCAACGAGAAATCCGGAAGATAGAGGTATACCAAGAAGCTACTAATAAATATTCACAGGAACATCCAACGCAACGGAACAATCGCTCCACTAATTCAAAAATGACATCGACTCCAGAAAATTGTTTCCGGAATTACAACTGCCAGATATGTGGTAAACGAGGGCATACTGAGAGAATATGTCAACAACTTAACAGCAAAGCGTGCTATAATTGTGGTCAACAAGGGCACATCGCAAGGCGAGCAAATAAAGGAAGTTCAATATCAGAAACCAAGATCCAACAATATCCTACAGAGAAATCCACAAATAACGTGATACAAGAAATAGACTGCTACTGATACATTACAACGAATGCCCATGGAATTTAAGGAGATGATGCAACAGATGCCCGCCCAATATACAACAACAAACGAATCAACGTAATGAGAAGCAAGCGAGGAGATTCAAGAGCTGAGACTAGAGAATATCAAGAGCCAACAAGCTGAATGGCAAGAACTTCAAATACAGGAGGCCAAGAAATCCAGCAAAGATGGAGGAATCCGACAAACCCCGGAAAAGAATTAATATGATGAAATGGAAATGTCAGATGAAATCACACTGCGGAGAGTTGTGTTGAGAACGAAGGGGGACGCGCTACTAACGATAACGAGAAACAATTGAATTGAACTACGATGGAGAAATAGAGGCCATCAACAGAATTTAGAGATGAAAACCAGAGACTCGCAACTAAAAGAAAGACACTGAAGAAATCAGAGCGAAGCAGAAACTCAAGAGAGGTAATCGAGCGCAAGCATGAAAATGATAACGGAAGATCAAAACGAGTACACTAAAGTAGAGATCAGATTAACTCGAAATATGAATATGTACAAAACCAGATAGAGAGGACACTGCGAGAAAATAAGCAAGAGAAAGCTTAGACAAGTAGGAGATCAACTAAAAGAGAAAGAAGCAATCCTAACAAGAGAAAGCGAACTAAGAAGAAGGCATATTATTATAAATAACGGAGCGCTGAAACTATGTGAAACAAGAGCAGAGCACTACGTACAAAAAAAGAAGTGATGGCAAAGAAAGTACTATCGCAGAAATGAAAGAGCCAGATGAACACAGGGCAAGCATCAAACGTCACAAGAAGAAGTATCAGAAGCCAATATACAAAAAATCGAATCAGAGTGATACTGCTACAGAAAATAGAACAAGAAATCCAGAAAGAAAGCCCACGTGGGTAAGCTCAATTGAGAACAGAATAAAAGAGATATGGTCCAAACAAAAGGACGAAGCAAAGATAATGTAAAAGAGAGAACAACCCACATATTAATAGATGAGACGAGATACCAGCGATCAGACACGCAGTGAAGATGAAGCAGTGAAATAAGCAGTGCCTGGGTGGAGAATAGTTATCAATCATGCAAGGAAAATTAAACCGAATGAAGACGAATCAAAATTCGCCGAATTAGAGGAATGGATGGACGAGCGGTAACCAGGGAAGAACGAAACCGAGATATTAAAAGAAATTATGAAATTAGAAGGAAGTAGATCGAATCAATGTTCAAACCGTCAGAAGATACAAACGGCATACAGCAGAATAATGAAACTGATTGCGAAAGGATACAACGAGATAACGGTCAACATTTACAGCACATGGAAAGGACATGATAGAAACAGTCCAAAGAGAATCTAAAAGAATATGATAGAGAAGACGTATCAGGTATATTGAATTTCAGAGATACCTGGACCAGACAGATAATAGCTCACAGAGCGAGAGCAACAACGAGTTTATTGATTGCCGGTCTGATAAGCTAGGACGCAGTTAATAACGCTCTATATTAGTCAAGGAAGGAAGATTAAAGCCGAGATTCACCTAGTGCGGATCGCTCTAATGGCAAAGGGAATAAACGTATAACATAGATCTAAACAAAATGAACCGAGAAACGACAGCAGATATGAGAAATTCATATATATATGTAGAAGAATAACCTGGATTAGAAAAAGAGAGACAAAAGATAATGAGACAAACATATAAATGACAGATACAGGCAAAGATAAGCATAATATATAGATATCGTTAACGAGGACCGATTTCATAAATATTCGTAGAAGCTGTATCGAGATACAGATATATGAAGTGTGAAAAGGAGAGAACAGATATTGATGAGCCAATATGAAGAACCAAAGAGATATGAAGAGTGAATATCCAATAAAGATAAGAAATAAAGCTATATCAATGTGAATAAAGAAATATCGTGGATTCCTGATGTCAATGCATGAATTATCGACGGATAAATCGAGAAATTATCCCAACCAATAATCGAAAGTAGTGATGAGGTATGGTAGAAGACGTGGCCGATAATGTATCACAAACGGCAAATAAGTCCGCGAGAGAACCCGTATACGAATTGGTATATGGGAAGACGGACAAATTTATTAATTCATAGACATGGATGACCAGAGAAGGAAAATACAACAGAAAAAGGAACAAGATCAAGAATTTAAGAGGAAATGAAAAGAAGATGGACCAATATTAAACCATCTACCAGTTATGGAACAAGAGCGAATTTAAGCACAAAATGACCCATAGAGATTCGCGTGCCATTTATCAACACCATGGAAAAAGGTGTATGACGAAAAAGCGAAGGAGTGGAAAGTGGAAAATGGGAGAGAACGAACCAAAATGGAAAAAATACATAACAGGGGAAGCGCCAGAAGACGCAGCTAATGACGAAAAACCTTAGAGTTATATGAAGATGAACCATATGAAAATTTACCAGAGGAAATGCTAAACGAAATGGGAAATGGCACCGGAAGAGATGACGGAAATAAACGTAGAGCTCGACTAGCCCCAGTACACATGGAAAATAGTGGGATGGGAGAAAGTAAATCGCTGGAAGAAGAGAAATATCGTATTACAAGCATCAATTATTAACAGAATGGGAGATACCGGATGAAATTGAGAGTAACCAAACGGAGATGAGTAGGAAAAGGAAAACACCTTGCAGTGTATTCTATTAGCAAGAGGCAGATATGACGGAAAATTTAGAATGGCCATTTAAATCGAAAAGTCACAATTCAATCGCTAAACCCGGAAAATAGGGAAGAAGACCATAGCGAAAATTGGGAGTAGACCCAAGATCAAATGATCGCCAGAAGCAAATCCCGAAAATGTACGGAGGAAGTACCGCGGTTTTCCTATTGAAAATTGTAACCTCAGTTCATAAAAGATGATACGATATACATCCACGATCGAAGTAGAAATCGGAACGGGAAATGAAATACGAATCCCCACAAAACAAAGCGAGACCACGAATTAGTGTACTCGAAAACGAATTCCCAGAATAAAATATTTGCCCACAGATATAGACGATCCTGTGGAGGAAGGATTAACACGATTAACAGAAACACAAAAGTGTAGAGAGTTAGCAGCAATATTGAGAACCGGAGCAAAGAATCAAAGACGAACTGTAACAGATTTAGCAAAATGGATAATCGATTCTTGTAACAGAGTAGAGAATCTGCGAAATATAGTAAGGAAATAAGGAGTAATCGAGATGTTATCGTGGTACCCAGAGGCAAATTCAAGAATTATCCGAATGGAACATACGAATGGGCAGCCGAAACAATAGAGAAGTACAGTTTAAAAATTATGACACCAGATTTCGAACCAATTAAAAGAGAATTTTATATCACTGCCAAGTAAGTGAAGTGAAAAAGAGAATACCGTATGAACCGCCATTTCATTTACAATACGAAGGACGATCATTGGATGACGATCTCGAAATCGGAGTTACGCAAATGCAATTGGGATTAATAAATATATTAACAGTAGCAAAGATTGCGGGTAGAGAACTCAATAAAAGAGAAATCAAAACGAAAACGCCAATAGGACGACAAGAGAGTCTAAATAGCCAGAAGTTCACTGCAGCTCAGAGAAGTAATCGTCATCACAACAGGAGACGCAGAGATACTGAATGATCCTTAAATGATATTGTGGATGAGAAACAACCAGGAAAATACCAGAAATCAAGAGATTTGTTCATGACAGAAAATGAGACGATATGATAACAGATGAACCAGATGAGCTAGTATGTGGTCAAGAAACAGTCGAGATATAGAGCCAGATACCGAAGAGGAAAATAAAAAGAAAGAAGAAGACGCCGAAGCTCGACAGGAGACGAATGGGATATTGGATAAATGAACGAGGAGCTACAACCTCCAAAGAAACAACAGACGAACAACCCAAACGAAAAGAAACAGGTACGGCAATGGAAAAGAAATCCAGAGGACGACCAAAAATTGATAAACCAGTCCAGAGGAAAACCTAAGAACAGATAGATGGATCATTAACAACAAATTAACAAGCTCAGCCAAGTAACAAAGCAGTTACAAGGGAAATAAAAGGCAGACAGGGCAAAAGTGGATGCAACAGACTAATACTGATATGCTGGGATTCAGCAAATCAGAAATAAAGAGAAATCTTAAACTCAATAATATCAGGAGCAGAAGCGAAGCAGCTTTGGGCAGCAATAAAACCAATAATAAATAAAATAATGGACAACAAAGTACGAACCACAACTAAAGATCCGGGAATTACATTGAAATAATACTTAACCGAAACATCCGATGACCCAAATAGAATATTTGTAGGAATGGCTTATTGATGTATAATCGATAGTGATATACAGAAAGCGAACTCAAGATACAACCAAACGGATACGAATTCGCAATAACAGATTTATAGAAGTTTGAACATTCATCTTGACTCAAGGTGGATGGGCAAGCTTTTATAAACTAGTAAGTAAAGACGATCAAATGAGATACATGCAGCCAAAGTTAAAGAGTTTTAACGGAATTGAAAACAACGATTTAATGCAAGCGATCCAAAAACAGCTGGAGAAAAGGAATGAACGCTGCGATAATCACCACAATACTCTCATGGACTGATGTGCGTGAAAGGAGTAGAACGTTTTGTAGTATATGACTTGTGATAAATAAAGATCGGTGAAAATATTTCACTAAAAGAACGGAAGAGTGCAAAGGCAGCAAACCCGGAAATTCAAGACAACAGCAACATCAAAAGCAGTATCATATAACGTATATCAAGAAGTAGAATTATCAAAACGGAAATCAAAGAATGTCAGTAACGCGAAAATCGGTGGCATTTCCAATTGCGGACACATCACATTCAACAATTATAGAAGCCGGAACGGAACAGACAGTAGATCAGTAACGCGGAGCGAATGTGAAGAAGGATTCACGACAGGACGCATCTCAATAGCTGGACGAGTGAATGTAGCAGCCGAGGAAGGAAAAATAAAAACTACCCGAGTATACGCTGCGGGAAGAATAACGGCTGGAGACGGAACGTGTCAAGGAGGAGAGTACACCTTATTGAATCAACTAGTCAAAGGAGTAGTGTGATTCGAAAGCTACCAAGTAAAGTTGGAGAAATACAAGGAATTTGATCCAGATACGCAGCAATGAGAAGTACCTCAATGTCTAGCAACAGATAGATCATGCAATACGGGAATGTCAACGATCGTATATCACGCTGATACCAGAACTTGTAGACTCACCTTATTGAAAAGCGCAATATTTGATGAAGTGCAAGGACGAGTGCACAGCGAAACAGAAACCAACACGCAAAAAAGCGCATTAGACGAAATCCGGAGAACCGGAAGAATCGGAAAACCCACAATCACCACGACTATCGGATCAGAGGTCACGCCAACAGTAGTAATATCAACCGATACCACTACGGTGAGATTCATAAAAGGACGAATGGTAGTAAATGTGACGAAATGGTAAGCTTAGTACCAATTTAAGGAATATTCTTATCGCGACAGCATACGAACGCAAAAGCGCAAATAGACCCCAAAGATGTAAAACTATATCTGTATATAAATAACAAGATGGAATTTTATATCATAAAGGACTGGCATCAACAGAGAAAATATACTACGATTTAGTTAAAATGATTGTATCCTGAACAGAGAAATATTAAAAACAAAATTAGCCAATGGCAATCACGAATCCAGATACGCATTCCATTACTACCACTCCAAGAAGGATATTTTGGAATCGTTGGAGAAGTCATGTATAAACAATGGTGAAAAGACATCGCAAAATTACCCAGAGAACTCAACAAATTCCAAGAGATATGAATAAATGAGTTAGAAATGCAATAAAAGGGAAAAATCAGATATTCGCTCAACCAGTAACAAGGATGATAAATCCAGAGAAATTTGTACCTAATATGTTCAGTTGCAGTAATGTATACGGACCACTATTCGAAATAAGAGATGGAAGTTGGTTACAATTTCCAACTCGAGTAATAGTAGCACACAAAATATTTGGACTTACAGATTCGGCCATGAAGCAGAATTCAACTAGTAGATATATTCACAGTGGAATTATACCAACAAAAGATCTGGGAACGAGCAAGAGAACATTATTATTCAGCACAAAGGCAAGCATATTATCCAACATTGTGACAATAACGGGAGGTAACAACTATTGGAGAGAAACCTAACTACGAATTGTTACTATCACCAGATCATTTTCAACGATGCTACAGCAAATATGATGAAAGCCATGTGGGGAAGATTCTTAATCTTCGGACAAATGATGGCAGGAATTTTAGGAATAATTCTCATCATTCAAATCGTAGAGTAATCTTAACATCATTGTTAGCATTTTCGATATTTATAAAGCTGAGAAAATCAACTGGAAATAGGGCAATTGGATTTTTACCGTTTTTAGCAAAACAATGGTGTTACATGGACACTCAAAAGATATCCACAAGATTAAGAGATTGGTAGGAATTCTAACTAAAATGAATGGTACTGATGAAGAAGTCGGACGGAAATTCAAAGCAATAATGAGATTAGAAGCCGAGAAAACCAGAATGAAGCGACAGAAACGAAGCACTGGAAACGATGGATAAATTTCAGAGATGAGTTAGCAGCGGACAACACGAAAACCAAGGGAGGAAACGCAGATGCTAACTCAAAGAACAACTCAAACAATGGGAAAAATCGGAAGGTCATTTCAATCATCACCACCAGTATATGAATTTAAAGAAAACAGCATCATCAGGTAGAGAGAAACATGCCGTAGAAAGACACGTACCGACACCAAGATCAACAACATTACGAAATATTTATCCAGTACCCTACGAACCAAATTGGGCAGACTTAGTACCAAGAACCAGCCAAAGATCGAGAAGTGTGGATCAGGATCCAGAAACTCGAACTATAGCTATGTTACAAACATTAGCTGGACCAACATTAACGGTACCATAGAGATAGAAAATAAAAGCAATGATGAACACCGGAGCAACATTTCAGCAATAAAAATGGATAAAATACCAGGAAGATTATGGCCATGTATAGAAGAAGCTAACATGGATGTAATAACTTGTAGTAAAGAATCAGTAGCAGTTATCGGAAAAATATGGTCGATATACGAATAAAAATGATTAATCAATACGTACTTAGCAGTCATCAGGGAGATTGAGCGCAGATTGTATAATTGGAACAGATCTCATGCCAGAATTATTAAAAGAGATAATAATCGATCTAGGATCGATGGAGCTGAGAGATAAAACCGGACGAATATGATAAAATCATTGCTCAGGAAATGTAGTGCCAGGGCGCACACAAATGATTGTTACGTAAAGTATAACGCGAGAAGATCAACCCGAAATGATTTGAACCTAATCACAAATTGAGAAAAAGAAAGAACTGCCATTAGCAGAGAGATAGTATATGTAAACGACAAACAGTGAAATTCGAATCAACATTACAAATTGACAGATAATCATTGGGAAAGTTAAACCCGATGATGGACATCGAACTTCCAACAACAAAAACTGAAGGAACTGAGGAAGAGCATTATGGACAATCGACAGTCAGCTACTAAACGAAAACGAGAAAGAACAACTACAAAAACTGCTAACTGGAATTTAAAGATATATTTGCAGCATCCGACTTAGATCTCGGTACAAGCGACGTAACGCAACACACGATTACCACTAACAGACGATACCCCAATAACACTACGGCCATATCGATGGCAGAGCTCAAAAAACCAGAAGCGGAAAAAAGAAGTTGCAAAGATGTTAGACGCAGGAGTGATCGAACCAAGTTGCCGCCATGGCAATTCCCAGTGGTCATGGTAAAGAAAAAAGACGGAACACAACGGTTCTGTATAGACTATCGACGACTCAACGCGGTAACAAAACGGGATACATACCCGTTACCAGACATAAATGAAATGTTACAAACATTACACGGAGCAGCTTATTTTACATCGCTAGATTTAAAAAGTGGTTATTGGCAGATAAAGGTCAAAGAGGAGGACAGAGAGAAAACTGCTTTTACAATCGGAAAAGATCTATACCAATCAGAAATGCTTTCGGATTAACTAACGCACAGTTCATTTCAGAGATGTATGAATTTGTAACACAGCATTAACTATGGTATATATTGATGTATTTATTAATTTATTTCTAGCACTTTTCGAGCAACATTTAAAAGCATACCGTCAATGTATTCGTTCGATTGAGACAATGGAGTTTAAAATTGAAACCCCTCAAATGCTCGATTGGGCAAAGGAAAAGTTACCTTCTTAGGACATATTGTGTCAGCAAGAGGTAAAGAACCAGATCCAAGAAACATCGAAAAGATAAAGAATTGCCCAGTACCAAAGACAGTCACGCAAGTGCAAGAATTTTAGGCCTATGCGGAATATCGGGAAGTTCATCAAGAGTATGCAACCATCGGCAAACCAATCACAAGAATAACGCAAAAGATTACCCGTTTTTCATATGGGAAAAAGGAAACAACAAACACGGCCTTTGAAACACTCAGAGATAAACTCGATATCATAAACAGATTAAGAACCGTTTTTGTAGCGACAGACGCAAGCTGGTATGCATCGGGAGCAGTCTAGGGAAATGGGCCCCCAAAAGAGAGCGAGGTTATTGGATATTATAGTCGAACATTCAAGAAACATGGAAAAGAAAC